>CM032229.1:93552500-94152500 GCA_019009955.1 Riptortus pedestris | reverse complement strand
TAGTTTTGAAAAGGAATGTTTTAGTACTTTGCCTTGTGTGGACTTCTGTTTACGGGAGAAAATCACACCCTGCTTGTAAGGTGCTTGGAGGTAAAAATATAAATACACATTTTTTTATTGCTTATTTATTCGTATAAATGTTATTTTATATAATTAAGTAGACTTCGTGAAAATATATAAATATGTATGCAGATCAAGTAGGATGGTCATGTGTTATATGTAGTAGGTGGCGGTACTCTTAACAGTGTTTTATTTTTAAGAGCGATGCGTTTTATTTATACGTACAAATGCCATGTCTTTGACTCCCGAGACTACAAAAGCCAATATTTAATAGGAATTTTATATGTGCTGTGGTTAGATGAAAATAAGAAAACACTTCTGCCAAAAATAAAAGGGAAGTAGATGATGGTATCATACATCAAGAATTGTGAATATTCCTTTTTAAATATTAACTAGGTAACCCGGCAAACGTTGTTTTGCCTTATAAATCATTTCTAGTTTCTAGATAAATTCTAGTGTAGACAAAAAGTAACTTATAATAAGTGTGTAAGTATGTGGTATATACGTGAAATAGGCATGGAGCGCTATGAACGATAAGGGAATATAAAAATAAAAAATGCCAAACAATATTATTTTTAAGTTATTATAGTTTATTTCTTAAAATTACATATCACATATTATTTATTTATTATTTATTAACGTCCACTTTTTGCAACTTAGGCTAATCGGGATATTAATTAAAGCCGTTGTTGGTTGGAGCTCGTGACACGTGTTGAGTACTTTTAAGTTTCTGTAAATCACTTGTTTAACTAAAACTTTATTAACTGAACTAATCGTGCCAAATACACTTAAAATTAATAATTTTATTTTATTATGAATAAAATAATAATAATTAATAGTTAATATGAGAGTAACTAAATGAAAATAAACATTTATTTTTATTATTAAAGTTTAATCCTAATATATGCTTAGTGTTACCAATCTTAGATTCTTAAAAATTGCTGCGCTTTTACTGGTGAGTGAAATGCCACACTATACCCGTGTCACTTCGAAGTAAACAGCACGGAGTAGGGATGAAACTGAAGCCGGTCTCCTGTTTCACTCACACAATAAGACTTCTCTCACTCCTTACACAGTTTTCGGCCCTCATTAATAATAAAATAAATGTTTATTTTCATTAAAAAAAAATTAGATTTGCCATAAGCTAAGGGAATTTTTTAATCGAAGTACAGTTAAAACACTATAATTGATCAGTTATCGAGCGGGATGATAATGGTTAAATTACTAAAATGGCTATAAAAAAATAGGGGTTGGTGATAAAAAAGTAAAAATTTAGGGTTGTATGTATTTTTTAATGCCACATTATAAAACAATAAAAACGAAAAATTTCGTCCAAAAATTAAAAAAAAAAATGTTAAGGGTGAACAACCCTTATCAATTAGGGGTATGGAAAATAGATAGTAGCGTATTCTCAGACCTACTGAATACGTATATGAAATTTGGTAAAAATCGGTAACGCCGTTTCGGAGGAGTACGCTAACTAACATTGTGACATGGAAATTTTATATATTAGATGACTAAACGCACTATACGAGGAGTTTTGTATATTTTAGTAATACAAGTTTTTAATTTAAGAAAACTAATTAATTTTTGTCAAATGCTAAAAATCTCTATAATTTCGCATTTAAAGATATAGTAACAAGAGTAATTTAGCATGTTTTGATATCGAAATAGAAATAAAATAAAAATAGTTTGAATAATCAACTGAAAACAGCTCTTAGTTATAGACGTTTTCCTAATAGCTAATAAATATGGTACGATGTGTTTAAATGATAATGCTTTGAGAAATCTGAAAAATATGACACGGATAGTTGCATTCAAATTTTAAAATCCTTCAAATTAGAAAAAAAAAGGTCAGTTTTACAATACCGCGGGAGATGGATAACTAAGAAGTTTTATGCTAGAAGCTAGTGGGGATAAACCCTTAATCTTTTATGTTCTCTTTTCTGTCTTTGCAGGCAATACCAGTGAAAGAAGAAATGGGTAAACCTAAATAGATAGAAATTCTGTATTTAAGTATAAACTTTTTACAGGGGGTCCGAATTTTTACAAAAAAAAAAAAAAGTAAAACGCATGGGTAGGTACAATACTTCTCTAAAGTAATACAATAATATTGTTGATTGGTAAAATAAATAATTTGGCTATAATTAGTATATTAATAAACAACTACATTATAGTTAAAATAGATTACTCAACATTGGGTGATCTTCAAATTTGAGACATAAGTAATCTTAAATCAATAGAAACAAAGATAAAAATAAAGAAACAGAAAGAAAGAAAATAAAATAAAAATAAACAAGAACATAAAATTTCATTAATCAGCTTATATTATACACAACTCTGATTATATTACGACAGATAGAATAAAAATACCAAATCAAACTCTGTGTATTTAAACAGTCACCCAAAGTATTAATACTAAATAAACTTGAGAATGGTTCGAGTAATTTATGACTTTGCTTTCCAAGCCATATAAATTTTATCTTATTCTGTTATGTCATATTAGATTTTCTTTTTCTATGTAAATTATTATTAATAAGAGGATCCTGGAGGTCTCACCTGAGAGATATCTTCATACTTTGAATATCCTTTTTAGATAGTGGCTATTTCTAGTCCATTGTGAAGGAGGTGTAGCTGGTTGATTTATTGCAGAGAGTAAGATGTATGAGAGGGTATCTTGGAGATTCACGGGCTGACCACTAAGTCTGGCAAACTGCCCGGGGCCGAGATAGGCTCTTCTCTTGGCCGGGCGATTCATCTGCCATTTATCGATTTCATATCCTAAGACGTGAGTAGTATTCGTAGTATCTCAAAGATTAGTAACCAGCGTCTATTGCAAAAATCTCTTCGTTTCTTTGGGGACTCAGATGTTGGCAAGGTAGTCGAAGTGATTTCGATTACGTTCACCTTTCTGAATCAATTACTATAATGCGGCATGTTTCTTCATGAGTAGCTTCAAAACAGTGTTTCGAACTTTGAGTCAATATTCACTCCTTACCACCTCTCTACACTATATAAAATTTATTTGGATTCCCTGGCCATTTTTTGAAAGAACTCTGTTATAACTGAACTCATCTCGTCTGATTATCCATCCAGACTAATAGATGCATTTAAGCATTGGCTAAAGCAGGCTGCTGAATGCTAAAAAAAAACAAATAACTGGTTTAATATTTCAGTAAGAAAACGTTTGGACCGATGAATTTGAAAATAAATGAAAAATACATTTACAACAAGATTGATTGGATACAAAAATTCATTCCTATTCATAATAACGGATACGTTTTTAATTATTTGTTTTTAACACTCCCTAAATTCCTTTTCACCTTATCCGACGAGCAGAATACGTCATATTTAAGCCAGAAATAAAACTCTCCTTGATATATTGGCCTAATGTAATATAATAATATAAAATAAGCAGTAGTGGGTCTAGTCAAGGGTAAAACCTAAAGAAAAATGCAAATATCTCGGTTTATACTAGAATTGTGAAAAAATATATAAAAACAGTAGTAGGAAATTTCATTTGCGTCCATTCTTTGATAACGGAGACGTATCGATTCCCCCACCCTTAATCCTTAGCGCTCTCATTCTGGTTCGATTTCAGCCCTTAACGTATTTGAAAACGTTAACGCATTTATTTTAATAAAAACGCTTAAATATCGACTATACTAACGATCAAATAAAAGTTACGACAGCTAGATGGGGGACAGGCAGGCTCGATGAGTACAAACTCAATAGCTGATTGAGCAAGCAAGAAAAATTCCAGCCCAAAACATAATGGTGATCCGGAGAGTTTCTCGTCAAAACACGACGATGAAGCTATTTATGAAGTGAAAACCCATTTCAGTCGCTTCGAAATAGGCGTAAACCAATTACACTACAAAATTTAACAACCTTCAAAGCACTACACAAAAAAGAGAGAAAAAAAAAGATAATTATTCCAGCACAGGGGAAAAAATCTCAAAACACCCTACACGCTCTACTAAATTCATAGGGGCCTGTAATTGAGTTGGGTAATGGCACCCAAGCACAATGGCATTCTCATCAATGTATGCTCCTTGAGAGTAGTAATTAGAAACAGAGCGCTCCTGTTGAATCAATAACGGAGCAACTGAAAGAGTTGAACTTTAGTCCTCGACAGGTGGTGAATATCGCTATCAATGGAAAGCAAACGGATGATAAGAAAAGGAGGTAACACTACCACATCACTTAAAGTGACACTGCTCTGTAAACATATCATATTTTCTTCACCAAAAGTGCCCTGTTACCTTCCATTTTTTTGTGTAACAACTCTTCCCCACCACTTTATTCTCCGCCCTTAGTGTGCGGTATTTAGTGAGTCATATTGTTTTTACTGCGAACCAGAAACATCAAATCACCTAGGGGTTAGTAACTTATTGTCACCCAGTCATGGTCAGTGGTCATGAGATAAGGTAAGCTCATTCCATAGCATTGCATATCATTCAATTTTTTCATGATCAAATTACTCAATGATATTTTACAGTTTGTAATATTCAAATGTTGTCTATATCTGAGAAGATATTCAGATATTGCACATGAGGGTTATATCCTGTTCTTTTATTCTGATGGCAGCAACATTTACTCAACAGTGAATTTCAAACAGTAGTAAAGAACCAGAGAGTATTTGAGCAATGTGTCTTGAATAATGCGCCTTATAGATTGCCATTTCATTGAACTGACTGTATTTTATCCTTAATTATAGCTTAAATAAGGAAACATTACTATCTCCTCATATAGTCAATGCAAACTCATGAGTTTAAGTTTATTTAATTACTCAATATAATATGACTTCAACTAATAGCTAAAATAACTTGATATTTTTATCACATCATCACCCTAACTTTGGCTTTATTATCGGAGTAATTCAGTTGATTCCACGAATGGAAGCCTGATACGGGAGTAGAATGATTTCCATTCGGGAGAGCAATTAGAGTTTCGCCCGCTACTTCTCTGTCTAGAATTTCTATCTGGTGTGTTACTCTACGAGATGGGAGTTGAATTGCATGGCAGAATTGTTGTGTGGGGAGTGAGAGAATCCAAGCCGTCGAGAAAAGAGGAAATACAACTCGATTACCCGACAGAACGCTCAAAGTGAATTTCCAGTTAGCGAAATTGTTTACTTCGAGAATGAGTTCGAGAATTTGGTTTAATTGAAGTTTTTCAAAAGCGGTGGAATTGTTTTCCATTTGCGTGCCTTTCCTGGTAGAGTTTTAATTTGAAAATTTACTTTTATAATATTCCAATAGAGAAAGGACTGCAGAAAGCTTTTGTAGTTGAGATTATTTCTTTTTGTAAAGCTCTTTGATTTATTAATAATAGCTTTCCTTGGCTCATTATTCTTGAATTCCTTTTATTTCATATTCTATTTTAATTTTAATAATTCATAAACAAATATGGCTGAATTCTCGGAAGAAAGTTGAAAATGACTTTTGTTTCCTTAATTAAAATAAGGAATTAATAGAATCTTATTCAATGGGAGGTGCCAAATCACCAAAAGTTTATGAATCCAGTCCGCTACTTGTTTTATCCCTATATTAGTTAAAATTACGTCCTACAATGTATATATGCCTCAAATCTTCAGTATATTTGTGAAATGAGATTTTATGACTTCATTTTGAACTAGGACTTTTAAATTGCTTGGCTGTGTTTAGGCATATAATCCATCTATAAAACTCCTTAATCTGTCCCTGTCAACAATAGTTGCAGCATGGCTCAAAATCTGTAGCAATTTCAATTTATCTCTCATCTCCTTGGCCCTAATTTATGTCCAGGATCAATCCTTTATTTTTTTTTCACTCACTTCAGTTACAAAGTCAGAGCTTCTATGTGATCATTAAAGACCAGCAGCGTACTTCCTAGGAAATTCCCACATTGTTTTATCTGTGAACACTTGTCATGATTTCCGGGAGACGCAGCTATACATTTCAAAAGTTTAAGGCACTGCTAGGACTTAGGGAGTGCGATTTCAACAGTCAATGTGCCAATTCTTTGCCCTTCCCTAAATAGCACGAGAGACATTTAGATTTTTCGAATAATTAAAATTTAGACGAGAGCCAGCGATTTTTCACCAAACCTTTAAACTTTACTTCATTTGAACTCGTCAAATGTAGATATATTTGTCTGTCACTGGCTAAAAAACAGAATAGAGGTCTTACGGTGCTTTTTCCTTATATTTTCAAAGCACTCAGTGATATTTTCTTTTATTTAAAAAAAGGACTATGAAAGAGTCCGTCGAATATTAAAAACATTTAAATTCCATAACTTAGGTTTTTATCCATAGCATCAAAGGATTCTCTTCTTTTTACCTAAAAAATTCCATGAGATTTTAAAGGAATTATCCTTTCAATCCACCTGTCAACTAGTTTCGGCGTGGCTATTTTAAATATGTGTGGGATTATTCATCAAACATAATCGATAACGCTATCCTTGTTATGTTGAAATTTCGTATTTTTGTATTGTCTAGTTGTGACCTACTCTTTTGATCAAAATGTTCTAAAGGGGGATGGAGATAAGAAATTGCAAACGTCATCCTACCTATTACGCGTACTAAAATTTTGTATTGAACCATATTTTTTATCGTGAAGAGATCTATCGATACATAATGTCCTGTGCCATAACTAGTAGTTGGTCAGCTCCACCAGAATATAATACTATATTCTGATCTGTCGGAAGATGTCGTCGTTACTGGCTGAAAACGCTTTCCACATTTAGTCTTCGATTGGCCTGTAAAGAACACATTTAACGACAGATTTGGCCACAGTTCAATAGCAGTAACTCATGCAAGTGATATTCTGTGTGTATGGCCAGAGGAGTGGTTACACATGCAAGGACACTAGCACACTAATAATACAGACTAAAAAAAGGATTTTATAAAGGAGAGTGAGGGAGGAGGGGAATGGAAACGTATATCCCTACACAATTTTGCATATCCATATAATTCTTCCCCTTAGGTTGGAAGGGATAATGGGACGGAAGGAGTAGACATGACTTTGAAGGGATATAAGAGATATGTGCAAAAGGGTTCTGAGTTCGATTAGGGGGAGAGAGCCAAAGGGAGGGAGCTCCGAGGGACGTCTTTATAGGAAAATGGCGGCCTTTACCCCTGCTGGGACAGACCACTATCCCCTGCCCAAAGACTAATGGGTTCATACCTGTGATCCTCTCAACGGCAGGATCTCCTCTCTCTCTGGCTACCTTTTCCTCACACAACCTTCAACCATCTTTATATTCCCTTTCCTCATAAGATTACAACTAATACTACAATCGTTTTACCCTTCAAATGAGAAGTTCACAAGAAGACATACAATGGAGAAACAAGCACAGAAAATGAATAAAACGGAAAAAAAGAAGAAGATTGTGTTAGATTTATTACTTCATTGTCTCGGTATTGCTGAGGTATATCATAAGCCTCCTTGTTGCTGTGGTACATCATAAGCCTCGGTATTGCTGTGGTACATCATAAGCCTCGGTATTGCTGTGGTACATCATAAGCCTCGGTATTGCTGTGGTACATCATAAGCCTCGGTATTGCTGTGGTACATCATAAGCCTCGGTATTGCTGTGGTACATCATAAGCCTCGGTATTGCTGTGGTACATCATAAGCCTCGGTATTGCTGTGGTACATCATAAGCCTCGGTATTGCTGTGGTACATCATAAGCCTCGGTATTGCTGTGGTACATCATAAGCCTCGGTATTGCTGAGGTACATCATAAGCCTCGGTATTGCTGTGGTACATCATAAGCCTCGGTATTGCTGAGGTACATCATAAGCCTCTTAATTTCGGAGGTACATCATAAGCCTCGGTATTTTTGAGGTACATCATAAGCCTTGATATTGCTGAGGTTCATCATAAGCCTCAGTTTTGCTTTAGTGCATCATAAGCCTTGATACTGTTGAGGTACATCATAAGGCTCAGTACTGCAGTGGTACATTATGAGCCTCCCTGTTCCTGAGGTATATTATAAGTTTCAGTATTGCAGTAGCGCATGATAAGCCTTGGTATTGCTGAGGTACAGAATTAGCCTCCCTCTGGCTGCTGTACATTATAAGTCTCAAAAGATGTCAAAGAATTGGCCAAGAACAGGCTCCCACTGGACTTGGTCATCGGATAAGAGCTCTGGAGATTTTATAACTAATGATATTGCGAACCTACAGCAAAACAATTTTATTATATTTTTGAAGAAATCATTCAATTTTAATTCCATCTTATTCAAATTGATGGTAACTACTGCACAGCTAGAAAAAAGTCCGTCACGCTGGAACTGCGTTAAGTAAGCAGATTTCCCACGTGCTGGTATAACACGGTTGTGGTATCATCTGACCACTTATTCTCTATTTCTATGTAAATTTACGGTGATATTTTGAATATACAAATCCCTCTCTCCCTCTCTGAACCCCCTGAGGGTCCGATTTTACCCCTTAACTACTATCTATGGTCTTTGGAATTGAACAAAACTGTTAAATATCGAGTTTGGTGTATGATAAATAAACATTTTCGAGTTAAGTACGTAAAATCTTAAATGAGAACGTCATCTCACAAATTATTTGCTAGTAACTTTTCTAGGGAGTGGGGGTTTACTGAAGGCTGAAAACTGAAAAATGCAAATATCTCGGTTAATATTCAAGATAGAGAATAAATGTGTATAATAATATTTATATATAATATAATTTTCAATACGATTGATGCTATACAATTTTTCGATCTGACGTATAGTAACGGGGATATTTGGAATTGACGAAATACCCCCTCCTACTGTTCCGATTTAAACAATTAACAAACATTTCTGCTCTCCTCTCCATCTCTCTCTCTCTCTCTCTCTCTCTCTCTCTCTATCTATATATATATATATATAGATATATATATATATACATTTTCGTCAACATCATATTAGGTAATGTAGGATCGATGGAAATTTGAGAACATTTTTCAGAACATCACGTCACAAGTACAATCTCAATAGCTGTTTATCCTTAAGGGAAATCTGCTTAAATCATGTACATAGAAAGAGTCTGTGGTTCAAATTGAATGGTCTACCACTCTAAGGTAGATTCCGCTATTTTTCTAGTTAGCGAAATATTTAAAGCAACAATTTCAGCTGTTACAATATATATATATATATATATATATATATATATATACTAGCTCAGACACCCGGCTTCGCCCGGGAATTTATTTGGGGCTGAATGGTAATGGTATTTTTTTGGCAAAGCTTTACATTGCACAATATTTTGACATTTCCTCGTCCCAGTGTTTAGGGTTAATACCGTTTGTTGGCATTTGTTAATAATAAAATTAATTTTTTATGTAAGTCTTCACTGTCCTCCAAATTGTCATATTTCCCGTCTTCTGTGCATTATGCATAGATTTCAGCTATTAAGGACAAAATATTAACATTAATTTGAATTAATTTTTCCAGCTGAGGTACCTGATAGTTCAAATAGGAATGAATTGTTGAGCAAATTTCTCTAAATAACAAAATAAACTACTTTTGTTATGTGCATATTTGCCGAAACCCCAATAAAAAACGAAATATCACTATAATTAATTTCAGGCCTCCCTTATAACCCCCACTCCTGCCCGTCCCTAGAAATGTTAGTATGGCTTATTATAAGGAAGGCGTTAGTACTAATACACTTACTGAGTGTTTTATTTAGTTCGGTTGAGTCTTTTGTGCCAAATAAAATTGTTGTCTCCCGCTATAATTTTTAGCGTATAACGCCTTTATACTTCGGTATACGATGATAGTGTATATAAAAAAAAAGTTTCTCTAAATAACAAAATAAACAACTTTTGTTATGTGCATATTTGCTCAAAAAGCAATAGGAAACGAAATATCGCTATTTTTAATTTCAGGCCTTCCTTATAACCCCCACTCCTGCCCGTCCCTAGAAATGTTAGTATGGCTTATTATAAGGAAATCGTTAGTATTAATTCACATAGCGAGTTTGGTTTAGTTCGGTTGAGTCTTTTGTGCCAAATAAAATTGTGGACTCCCCGCTATAGTTTTTAGCGTATAACTCATTTATACTTCCGTATACGGCAAAAGTGCATATAACAAACGTTACTCTAAATTACAAAATAAACAACTTTTGTTATGTGCATATTTGCAGAAAAAGCAATAGGAAACGAAATATCGCCATTTTTAATTTCAGGCCTCCCTTATAACCCCCACTCCTGTTCGTCTTAGAGAATATTAATATAGCCTAAAGTCTAAGTTGGGCTAGTAGTAATATACATTCCAAGTTTCATAAAATTCGGTTCAGCCGTTTATGCGTGAAAAGGTAACAAACAAACAAACAAATAAACAAACAAACAAACAAACAGACACCAAAGAAACAAAATGCAGTTATGGTGTCTATGACATGTGAAACGAAAAGTTATCGTGAAAATTCGCGAAAAAAATCAATGTACAGACAGAGGTTACAATTTTATATATATATATATATATATATATATATATATATATATATATAAATATAAATTGGATTTTACATTCTGTCAGTTCCCAAAACTCGTACTGCCTGTTGTACGATGTTAGAATAACTAAACTGGATATTTATTTTTGTAAGATTTCACAAACCTTACTGTCACTAGATCGTTAAATGGAAGTTATATATATATATATATATATATATATATATATATATATATATATATATATATATATATATGAATGGTCGTAATGCGGCATCTATTACGTATAATTCTATGAAGTGCAGGAAGACAACTGCTGACATTGGATTCAATTAGAAACATTAAATGCTATTTTCTGTCCATAAGACAATTAGGCAAACAATAAACCTACCTATAGTTATCGAAGAACAAACTGATTTTTCTAATCTCACCAAGACAATCTTATAGGACAAGATACTCCTCGGAGTTTGAGAATGACAACTCTGATAAGGCTATCCCTGCAGAAATGAAGAGATCCGTTCGACCGGAGTTGTTCCCGCCTTTAATGTCAGCTGTACAGTGGTTTTGTTTCGGAGGGAAGGAGGTTATCGAGATAATAAGTCTCCTGCAATCCAAGAGTACTTTCTTCAGCTAATTGCTCTTTTAATTAAACCTCTACGTGCCTGACATCTTCTTAATTGCTTCCAGCAACCTCACGTTCTTTTTTAAGTGCTCCTCTATTTAGACGAACGCTTTAATAACTAATTAATTATTTAATTTATATGTAATATCAAGATAGTTACTTTGTCTGACAAAATACATGCGTTCGAGTAGTTTTTTTTTTTTTTTATACAGATGAGTGTTATTTTATGCTCCCTATGCAGGAAAAAGCGAATTGGATTTCCCTACTAGCTCGGTACTTCCATCGTACATATATGCCAGCCAAGATCAAAGTTTACGAAAGTACAGTTCTTGCTTTACAAAGCCTGTTATAATTAATACCAGCTTATTAATTACGGCAAGTATAATCTATTAAAATATCTTTTTTGTTTAAAAAATGATAGTAAAATATATTTATTTTGGCTGAGTTGAAATAGTTATTTAGCTAAATTATTTACGCCATAAATATGGTATATTTACAATTAATTTCTGGCAACAGAGATGGAATCAAACATTTAAAGGAGTTCATCTAAAATTATATATCCCTCTTTTAAAAACCAATATCTCACTATCCCAACATACATTTTGTCTAACACAGATACTAACTAGACACTGAAATACAAACTCTTACTTATACAAATTCAAACACTGACTCAAATACTTGTAAATGCGACAGTTACATTGAACAGACATTCACCCACCTGTTTTATGAATGTAGACTGAGTCAAGGCAGTTGAAGACTCATATTACCGCATGGCCTATCAGCCCCGATATTTTATTTCCAAAACACCTAAATGTATTAAAAGCAATAGCCTATGATATCCTTAAGCTGTTTTAATATGTATGTATATTATTATATTAAAATTGTAAAACTTTTTGACAAAATGCACATATAATGCGAAAATCCCTCCACATAGGGTTACTAAGTAGAGAAAATAGCTAAAAAAAAAAAAAAAAAAAATAAAAAAAAAAGAAAAAAAAAAAAAAAAAAAAAGATATGGTCGATTTTTTAACATATAAACCTTGTGCATTGGAAGTAATTATTGGTAATCACAATTGACAAATTCTTAAGCTTAAGTGATTTTGCACTGAATTATGCGAGTGAGCTGCCTGTGAATTGGTAAATTTAGGCAGGTATATATGGATTTTGTCGGTTACATTAATTTAACTGTTCAAGTGCAGAACGAGGAACTCAGAATATTTGTCAGAATACATGTTTTTGATTTTTAATCAATATTTCGTAAACAGTTTTAACAATTATTATTTTTTCCGGCTGGTGGAGGTCCATCATCAACGGAAGGATAAGAGAGGTTAAACCACCATATTATATTAAACAAATATAACAAAGAACTTAGAAGTTTATCAAAAGTATTGATATGGATGTAGCAAAAATACATTAGAATGTAAAGTTGATTGTGACAAATGGGAATTATAAATCAATATATTTACCTTACATAGACTCGCAAATTAAACATTGGTTGAGTTTAACTTTAATTTATTTGTTATTGGTTTGATTAACGTGTATATATTATAAAATATAAATGCATTTAAACATAATCATACATGTAATGTGCCATGCGGCAATGGAACTTCTTTCAAATAAATAACTCCTCATAGGGTTACTATGAGGAGAAAAAAAAAGGTCAAACCACCTCCACTCTTAACATCTCTTTATTAAATGCCGGGTACTTTCGGGGCAAACCACCCCATCTTCAGTGCTCTGTGACATAAAAGATACAATATACATACATATTTTTTCCATTTTAAAATTCTTCATAATTGGAAAAAAATATATCTCTGAAAGAATAATATTCCTCCGAGTCAATCAATTCAATAATGGTGAGGTTCGGCCTATTGAATTTTTTAATAGTACTAATTTATAAAATGTAATCCTTGATAGCCTATGTTCGTCTAAAATAGTTATCGTGAAATGTATTTTGGAGTCAATGGAATGTTACAAAATTTCGATAAGATGGCAAGTGAGGTTTATCTTTGCAGCCTTGTCGATACTTGGTACATTAGCTTGTCTTTTTTGATGAGCACGGTGGTATCTGAAGAGAAGCAAATGTGAGATTGCATACAGAGCCCATAAATCATTTCCAAGTGATTTACGTTTATCCTGACATTCATCACTCTCTCTCTCTCTCTTTTTATTCCTATCACACTTAGCGTCTCTCCTTCTTACCATTCACTCTCATTCCCCCTCTCCCTCTCTCTCTCTCTCTCTCTCTCTCTATATATATATATATATATATATACATATATAAAATTGTAACCTCTGTCTGTACATTGATTTTTTTCACGATACTTTTTCGTTTCACATGTCATAGACACCATAACTGCGTTTTGTTTCTTTCGTGTATGTTTGTTTGTTTGTTTATTTGTTTGTTACCTTTTTATGCATAAACGACTGAACCGAATTTTATGAAACTTTGTATGTATATTACTACTAACCCAACTTAGACATTAGCCTATATTAATATTCTCAGGAACGAACAGAAGTGGGGGTTATAAGGAAAGCCTAAAATTAAAAATAGTGATATTTGGTTTCCTATTGATATGAACATAACAAAAGTTGTTTATTTTGTTATTTGAGTAACTTTTGTTATATTAACTTTTTTCGTATATCGAATTATAAACGAGATATACGATAAAACCTATAGGGGAAGTGAAAAAATTTATTTGGCACAAAAGACTCAACCGAACGAAATAAAACTCGGTATTTGTATTAGCACTAACGCCTTCATTATAAGTCATACCAACATTACTAGGGACGGCCAGGAATGGGGGTTGTAAGGGAGGCCTGAATTTAAAAATACCGGTATTTCATTTTCAATTCGTTTTTCTGCAAATGTACACATGACAAAAGTAGTTTATTTATTTTTTTTTTTGAAGTAACTTTTGTGATATTTACTTTTGTCTTATAACATAGTATAAACGAGATATACACTAAAACTTTTGCGGGAACCAACAATTTTATTGAGCACTAACGATTGAACCGAACTTAACAAAACTTGGTATATGAATTAGCATTAATTCTTCCATGATTATAAGTTATATTACAATTTTTAAGTTCGAACGGGAGTGGGCGTTATAAGGGAGGCCTGAAATAAAATTTCGTGATATTTCATTGTCTATTTGTTTTTCGACAAACGTGCACATAACAAAAGTTGTTTACTTTGTTATTTAGAGTAACTTTTGTTTTTCACATTTTTTTTCGGAAACAATGTATGAAGCAATTAATTTGCGTAGAAATATTGATATGCTCAACAATTCTTTCCAATATGAACTTCCAGGTACCTCACCTGGAAAAATGATTTCAAATCAATGTTAATATTTTGTCCTTAATAATTCAAATCTATGCATAATGCACACGAGACGAGAAATATGACAATATGGAGGACAGTGAAGTTCTAAACAATTAATTTTATTATTAACAAATCCACAGCAACGACGGGTATAGACCCTAAACACTGGGACGGGTAAATGTCAAAATGTTGTGCAAAATAAAGCCTTGCCAAAAAAATACCTTCACCATTCAGCCTCAAATGAATTCCCGAGCGAAGCCGGGTATCTGCGCTATTATATATATATATATATATATATATATATATATATATATATATATATATATATATATATCACTCCCTGTGTGTCCTTCGTTATTCCCTCTCAATCTCTCTATATTCAAGAGTCACTATCTCTTAACTCTTAGATTCTCTTTTCGTCTATATTTTCTAGGCAAAAGAGACCAAGCGGATTTCCCACTCACAATCAGAATAATGACTGATAACGTCATTTGGGTTCCTAAGTAAACTAGGTGCTACAATAATCAAGCTGCGAAATACGCTGTTTTAAAAGCTACCGAATATGTCATAAAATCATCATATAACCTATACAAATATACGACCATAGACACAGACAACATGACTCTCATTTACTCATAATAAATGTACATAACAGTATTTAAAGTATATTAAATTTGCAATAACATTGGTTCCATACAATTTTTCGTTCCGACGTTTCGTTACGGTGATATTACTAATTTTCGAAAATCACCATCTAAATCCCCCCCCCCTACCATTGGACATATTTCAGCCGACGAACTTGTTCTTCCTTTTTACATAAAACGATTAATATCGAGTTTGGTGACGATCAAATACAAATTTCGACCACAAGAGTTAACAGACATATATATATATATATATATATATATATATATATATATATATATATATATAATATGTTGAACGGAACTCATTTTCGTCATCTCCTGGGTAGGATCGATGGACGTTTGAAGACATTTTTCGAAAATCGCGCCATGAGTACGGCCTAAATCTCCTATAATACTATACTTGAAAGAAACATCACCTGCCCAGAAAATACAATATTTTACCTCACAGAATAAAAACGTTTTACTTCAATTAAATTTATAGGGGAACCTTAGTAACTGATATTCCTTAAAGGAAGTTTGCGAACATATAAAGATGTACATATGGAGATGGAGAGAGAGATATGGGAAGGTGCCCGGAAAGTGGAATGGTAACGATGAAAACCTTTTATTCGATTCGGTCAAAGTTCTCCTCCAAAGTTGGTAAAACTAAGTTGGTCATATTGAAAGGATTTGTCGACTAAAAGGTTTGGGAACTGATCAAGTAGGGAAACCCTAAAAGATCTAATACAGGATTATTTACTAAACACTTTCTTAGCATTAATCCACAGATCTTCTTCTCATTTCCCTAACCCTTTCACTCCCTGGCTAACCAGTCGCTGTCTTTCACTCTACCTCTTTCTCTTTCTGTCTCTCACACACACACACACACACACACACACACCGTATTTGGGGCGGGGCAATATATATCTGAATGTTTGTTCTTGCAAACTGCGCACAAAGTTATGGAGCCTATTAAAATTATTGGGTTCTACACTAAAAAACGGAAGTATTTAACCTTCGAATAATACATTTCATGATATGCTGTCCTATTGTAAACGAGCGATGACTGATAGTGAGAAATGCGCGTTTACTGCTGGCTGATAATTTAAAAATGCAAATATTTCAGAAAATATTCGGGAAGAGGAAGAAGTGCATTGAGCAATATTCATAGAAACACTAGCTAAGTTGCCCGGCTTCGCCCGGGAATTCATTTGATGCTGAATTAAGATGGTATTTCTTTGCCAAGGTTTTAATTTGCACAATATTTTCACATTATAAAAAAAAAAAAGACGAAATTCATTAAATAACGTCCTAATATCCCACCCTGGGTAGAAAAGGGAGGTAACCTGTAGATAACCCGTCCCAATTAGCCTCAGTTCCAAAAAGTGGACGTTAATAAATAATAATAATAATAATAATAATAAATAAATAGATTACGATTTAATATATATTTCACACCTTCCTTATAACCCCCACTCCTGTCCGTACCTCGAAATTTTAATATTGCTTATAATCAGGGAGGTGTTAATAGCGAATCACCAAATCGTTTCGTTTAGTTCGGTTGAGTCTTTTGTGCCATATACAATTGTTGACTCCCACTATAGTTTTTAGCTTTTTAGTTTTTAAACTTCGGTAAAAGACAAAAGTGTATATAACAAAAGTTACTCTAAGTAACAAAATAAACAACTTTTGTTAAGTACAAATGCCGAAAAAACCAATAATAAACGAAATATCGCTGTTTTTCATTTCAGGCCTTCCTTATAACCCCCACTCCTGTTCGTCCCAGAGAATAATAATATAGCCTAAAATCTTAGTTGGGTTAGTAGTAATATACGTACCAAGTTTTATAAAATTCGGTTCAGCCGTTTGTGATTCTATAAAGGACATACAGAAAAACATTCATATATCTATATATACATATAAAATTGTAACCTCTGTCTGTACATTGATTTTTTTCACGAAATTTCACGATAACTTTTCCTTTCACATGTCATAGACACCATAACTGCATTTTGTTTCTTTGGTGTCTGTTTGTTTGTTTATTTGTTTGTTTGTTTGTTTGTTTGTTACCTTTTCACGCATAAACGGCTAAAACCGAATTTTATGAAACTTGGTATGTATATTACTACTAACCCAACTTAGGACTTTAGGCTATATTAATATCCTCTGAGACGAACAGGAGTGGGGGTTATAAGGGAAGCCAGAAATTAAAAATAGCGATATTTCGATTCCTATTGGTTTTTCGGCAAATATGCACATAACAAAAGTTGTTTATTTTGTTATTTAGAGTAACTTTTGTTATATACACTTTCGTCGTATACCGAGTTATAAGCGAGATATACGCTAAAACCTATAGAGGAAGTGAACTATTTTATATGGCACAAAAGAATCAACCAAACTAAATAAAACTCGGTATGTGTATTACCACAAACGCTTTCATTATATCAAGCCATGCCATCATTTCTAGGGATGGGCAGGAGTGGGGGTTATAAGGGAAGCCAGAAATTAAAAATAGCGATATTTCGTTTCTTATTGGTTTTTCGGCATATATGAACATAACAAAAGTTGTTTATTGTGTAATTTAGAGTAACTTTTGTTATATTCACTTTTGCCGTATACGGAAGTATAAATGAGTTATACTCTAAAAACTATAGAGGGAGTCCACAATTTTATTTGGCACAAAAGACTCAACCGAACTTAACCAAACTCGGTATTTGAATTAGTACTAACGCCTTCCTTATAATAAGCCATACTATTTCTAGGGACGGGCAGGAGTGGGAGTTGTAAGGGAGGCCTGAAATTAAAATATTGATTTCCTATTGGGGTTTCGGCAAATATGCAAATAACAAAAGTTGTTTAATTTGTTATTTAGAGAAATTTTCTCAACACTTCTTTTCAATATGAACTACCAGGTACCTCAAATGAAAAAAATTATTCAAATGTATGTCAATATTTTCTCATTAATAATTAAAATCTATGCATAATGCACAGGAAACGGGAAATATGACAATATGCAGAACAGTGAAGTCTTGCATAAAAAAATAATTTTATTATTAACAAATCCACATAAACGACGGGTGTTAACCCTAAACACTGGGACGGGTAAATGTCATAATATTGTGCAAAGTAAAGCCTTGCCAAAAATATACCACCAACATTCAGGCCCAAATGAATTCCCGAGCGAAGCCGGGTATCTGAGCTAGTATATATATATATATATATATATATATATATATATATATATATATATAGATGCAACTAGAATGATAATAAACAATTTTAGATCCGGGTAATAATAACGGAGAAGTCTTTTCGATTTCTCATAATTCTTCGGAAATAGCGTCAAGAGCACAAAGAGAATAGCTGATTTCTCAGAAAATCTGCTAAAACTTAAGATACGCATCAGAGTAATTTTGCAGTGGTCTGTCACTACGGTTTCCCTTCAAGGCACACGTTTGTTTCGTCGAGTGGAATTTATCAGGATATATTTTGTGAATCTCTCTGTCCCTCTGTGAACGCTGGCTACGATATACTTCGACCTGATTTTAGCAGATTATTTTGAACATTGATAATGTACTCATGGCGCGATTTTCGAAAAAACTCCGAGAAATCGGGGGGAGGGGGGGGTTTGTTTTGAGGGTTGGTAAGATAAGGGAATTCAAAAATACAAATAATATCTCCTTTTCCAAATGTCCATTGTCCTATTTATCAATGGACAATTTACAGTCACTATTTTTCTTTCATAGTTGCCAAACTCGAAATAAGGGGCTCGGGTTGGCCGTGCGAGTTAGGCCGTTGGTCCTAATCTCGCATGGCAGACCTAGAGTGGCGGGTTCGAATCCCGCCCTGGCCAGTAGGAATTTATTTAATGACGGACTCTTTAAATAAACACATTGGGCCCACCCTGGCTAGAAAAGGGTGGTAACCTGTAGATAACCCGTCCCGATTAGCCTAGTACCATAAAGTGGACGTAAAAAAAAAAACTCGAAATATAAGTGTTTCATGTAAAACTATAGATTAAAAAAGTTAACTTCTGAAATTAGAAGGGGAGGGGGGTTGTTAGAAAATCGAAAATTCAAAATATCTTATAAGATGGATATTGCAAATTTAATTTGTTATACATATTGATGTATAAAAATTTCATTTTACATGGAATACTTACTACCCGAGATTATTGTATTTTTTAGTTATCAGCTTTCAGTAACCCCTTCCCCCATTTTATCCATTACGCTTAAATAAAAAGCACATATATCATGATCATAGATTAAATACAATATATCGTTTCAACGGACATTTACTGTGAGAGGTACATGTAAATACGTTGTGCCATAACATTTAACCGTTTCATTCAATACAAGTAACCCATTATTTCTTCTTGTCGGTTTTTTTTTTTTTTTTGCGGAGTAATCGAAAACATTGTTATATGAGATCACCCCTCAGAAACTATCTGGCTTTTGTGTCATTCTGAGAATAGCAATAACTTGAAGATAGCGAAAATGTTTTGACCATGGTTCTGATTGTATTCTATAACCCTTTGAAGGTTCTCAATAGTTTTTTTCTTTTTAAGTAATGGTATACGAAATCAAAATTATCCATATAATAAATAGGGTGAAAAATATTATTTTCTGGACTGCACGCACCACAACTTGTTGATTGAACATAGGAAAGCAGGGGAAATATAAGGTATCAAAAATAAAATTAAAACATCATCTAACAAAAATTGGAGTTCATAAATAGTCCAGCAGTTCGCTAATGAGATAATTTATTCTACCCAATTTTAGCAGATTTCCCTTGAGGGAAATCAGCTATTGAGGTCGTACTCATAGCGCGATTTTCGAAGTTTTTCTTTAAATGTCCATCGATCCTACCTAGGAGATGACGAAAATGAGGTCCGTTGAAAACTGTATATATATATTTGTCTGTTACCGCTCTAGCGGTCGCAATTATTGCTTAATCGTTACCAAACTCGATATTTAGTCGTTTTATGTAAAAATAAAGATCAAGTTCGTTAACGGCCGAAATCGGACCAGGGGAGGGTGGGGGTTTAGAGCGGAGGAATTTTGAAAATTCAAAATATCTCTTTTAGTATAAAGTCGGTCAATCTTGTTTCAAATTATATTTACTATAAATATTGTTAAATAAATATTTTCCGTATAATGAGTATTAACCCAGATATTTGGATTTTATAGTTTTACGCTTTCAGTATGCCCCAACTCCTACTAGTGTCATATTAATAATAAGCTGTTATATCAGCAACCACTTCTTTACAAGGTTAAATACCAAATATTGTTTTCATTGAACTTTTATTTTGTGAGATATATGCACATACGTTCTGTTGCCCCCCCTTTTTTTGTTCTTGGTTTACTAAAATCTGGAGAGATTGAGACAGAAATGATTCTGATTCGTTTCAAATTACTACAATAGCTATAGTAAATAGTTTTCAATAAAATTAATATTTTATATTCAGATATATTTCATTAATTGTTCTTTTTCACTTAATATTCACGGTTTGGTGTGTTACCAGTAGGTAGATTTATCTATTGCTAACCTTTACGAGGGAAATCTGCTTAGTTTACGCAGCGCCCGCCTGATAGATTTTTTATAAATGCCTAGATTTCTATTTTAACCTCAGACAATTCTTCGTTCGAGTAACTAATTTTGATTCTTCTATTCGTAAATTAATTTCAACATTCATGAGATATATTTACCTTTGTTAAGGTGGAAAGCATGAATATTCGCCCCCTAGCATCATGGCCGATGCAAAACAGGGAGTCGAAGGGATTAGAAACTAAACCATAACAATTATGCAATCTGTCCTTGGACAACAGTTAACCCGTAACGGCCAATGCTTTGCTTAGTTAGAATTCCCCACAACTGCTCCAGGGCCCAACTTTGCCTCCTCGAATAGCACTGCTCAGTTTCTAATATCCTTGGATCAAACCACAAACCACAGTTTTAAACACAATGATTGTATATTTGTTGAGATCTCTACCAAATTAATTAGCATTTATTTTTCATATATTTGAAGGTATTTCAACCTTCAAAATACTATAAAACTCACATTTAAAAAGTATAAAACTACAAACACTGTTCACTTACCAGAACTTTAAACAAGTAATGGGGCGTTGTATGTTCAATAGCAGTAATAAATCGAAACCAACATACCTGGAACACAAAATAGTCGTTTGTTAATATCATTTCAGTAGGAATGTTATTAAAGGTATCATTACGAAATCAAGGACCAAAAAAAAAAAAAAATTATTACCTCCACTATGCATATATATTTCAGAGCATACCGCTTCCAGGGCAGCACCCTAGTATCACAAAATGTAGAAAAAAGACTTGACAACCAGTTTTAATCGAGCTAGCCTAGCAATGAACGTATCATTAGTTATTTCTATTTTATATATTTCATTTACATTGATATTGCTGTGTTTATATATCTTTTTTGCCTCTTCAATTGTTATTAGGGTGAAACCAATTTCCTAGTGAAAGTATGTCTCTTGTTCTTTACAAATTTTTCGAACCCTGTCAAATTGAGACTTTTAACATGTCTTGAAATTGTAAATAATGATTTGATTTTAAACACGTCAGAGTAAGAGCAATGCATTTGGCATCAAGGGTTTAATATTTTAAAAAAATTGTTTTTTATAGAATAAATGTTGAAATATTATTTTTAAGAAATTCGGATTAAATATTTGGAGATTTTCTTTAAGGGAAATCTGCTATTGAGGTCGTACTCATGACGAGATTATCGAAAAGTTATCGTCAAATGTTTCTTGATCCAACCCAGGAGATGGTGAAAATGAGGTATATACATATATATAATTGTAACCTCTGTCTGTACATTGATTTTTTTCGCGAAACTTCAAGATAAGTTTTCGTTTCACATGTCATAGACACCATAACTGCATTTTGTTTCTTAGACACACACACCCACACACATACACACACACACACACACACACACACACACGTCTGTTAATGCTTGAGCGGTCGCAATTTTTATTTAATTGTTACCAAACTCGATGACTAAACGTTTTATGCAAAACTAAAGATCAAGATCCTTGAAAGCAGAAATCGATCCAGTGGGTGAGGAGGTTGAAAGGGGGAATTTTGAAACATTAAAATATCTCCCTTATTATGAGTGGGATGAAAAAACTGTATAGAAATAATCTTATTGCATATTTAATGTTCTATAAACGTATTTATATGCATGTTTCCCATAAATTCGATATTAACCGATTCGATAAGATATTTGCAGATCTTCTTTTAGGCCTATATTAAACCCTTACTCTTAGACATATGTAGTTATTTATTGATACCAAAATTTTAACAAAGAGGGAAATTTTACTTTTTAAATATGACATTACTTAAATTACGCCCGTTTGTTTGACGACACTCTTCAAACCTTGTGTGGACGTTATTGAAGACTTTTCCAAGAAGTTGTTGAGTTCGAAAAAGTAAAGTCCAATTATGCACTTCGTGGACATTGCGACCCAAACTGTAACTTTGGGGCTATTCAAAGGGCGTTGGTGTACCAACGTTGGATTGTTCTCTGCCTAAAATCGGCAATTTTAGCGATTCAAATAACCGTTCACGTGAAAATGGCCTTCGTCGCTGAACAAAATGTTGTTAAAATCATTAATCCTTCGTCGGGCGCGTGATCTCTGAGATACACAGTTTCTAGAGAAATAATTGCCATTCCTCCTAGCAGAGAGTGGTGGTGTAGTGCTTCGAGTTATGTGGTATAGAGGCCCCCCCCCTCATGGTCAGTTGTGTCACTGTGTTCCATGGAGTCCTGTGTTTCACCTGTCATTCAGTTTAGTTTCCTAGATACCACGCGCCCGATATCGTAAGTTTTTTTGAAATCTGTATTTCATAAATATATACATCAATTAAGGTTCTCTTTATTAAATGGCATCATATAAACCTATTTTTCTATTATTTTGCTCATAAATGAGCTTTCAAAAGAATTTGTAAAAGAAAATATTGTACGACCCAGTGACAACAGTAGACGTTTACCAACCGAACTAAGGACGGAACTTGAAGAGTACAGAGACTCATTGGACAATACATTGAACTCAAGTACAGAACAGCATAAATAAAGTCCCTCCACTACATCGAACAAAAGAAAATGATGTGAACCAAGCAAAACTGAAAAGAAATGTAGGTTTACTAATTATTTTTGAATGAAGGTATATTTAGATAATTTGTTTATATTGTTCACAAACTGAAATGAATTAGGTATAATTAACACATGTCCATTTAAACAATTTCTTTTGATATTTGTATTTTTTAATTATATTTTAAAATTTATCATCCAAGGTTTTAATAATAATGAACCAATAACCAACTTGATTATTTTATTTACCAAGATTTTTTGACTATAATACTTGTCAATTTTGAAAATTATTTACTTCTTTCAAACAAATACATCCTCTGTTATGGTTTCTAATCACACACTGAACATTCTAATGCAAAATATATGTTAAAAAACTGTATTTTCGTAAAAACGGTTGAGGATGATCTCTGAGATATACGCGCCCGAAGAGGAATATTCTTGACGCGCCCGACCGAGGGTTAAATCTCTCTAACATTATGTTTACATAATTTAACATCAGAACATAATCACTTTCATTTTCAAGCCAACTAAAAATGTAAGAACTGAGCTTGCTAGCGTTGCCCCTCCCTCCTTCCGCTCCACGTATTTAGCGTCTCGTTCACTTGTAATATAGTCGGACCATTCTGAGACACCCTGAATGTTTTTGTAACACTCAAGATAGGATCCTGCCCTGAAAGCAATATGTACCGAAATATATTTTTAGAGTGGAATAACAGGCCTTTTATTGGAACCTTCATGATTATTAATATTTCGTTCTCTTACCAATTGTCTCTGACTGTCAAACATCACAGCTTTCAGTTAGCCTCATAATGGTATTTGGACTATAGTTAAATATTTGCATTAATATTGTTGAATTAGAATAGTTTGTAATGGGGAAGTTGAATAGTTGTAGAGGTAGTAGGAAGTTGTATTACACTGAGTATATTGAATTACTATTAGATTTACTTAAATCCAATATATGTATGTATTGGGTGGGGGGGGGGGGTTAAGATTTCAGTAAGTGCGCCACTTTCATAATGGCAGGTAGAACTTGTAAAGTTTAAGAGGTTTTTTTTTTTTTCTTTCTCTCTCTTTTAAGTATATTTTCATTATAAAATGTTTATTTCGTATATTATTATGTTAGTCCTCTATAGCAGTATTAAATTTCATTTTTTATATAGAAACATTGTACTTTATTTAGCAATCTTTGTTAGATAATTTTGGGATAGGGAAAAAAGGGTTTACCTATTGATAAAAATGAAGTATTGTATAAAAACATGTTTTTACAATATTTTTTTAAAATACAAACAAACAAAATAAGCTGCCCTCCTTCTAAGGGTACCTGTATGGTCAGCCTCCTAATCTGCCAATTTCTGGTAATAATGATTTTGTTTTTTTTTTAATTTTATTTAAGTTGTATTTACATATATATTTGTTAACAATGCATTGGTTTTAATAAATGAATAATTTAATTATAAAAATTTCGCTTTCCTTAATACAAAAACAGATGAAATCGTAATATTAAAAATAATAAAAACATTACTAATTCGTAAAAATCACAAATATTTAAAGAATTGAAGATAGTGATCATGATCATTTTCGTCTCGTCTACAAACATTTTGTACACATTATGGATTAAGCATCTTTATTTGAATTGAAGTGCATTTATTTCGGGAAAATGATTTACTCACTGAAGGCCTAGGAGGGTGTTTAATTGTTTGATTTGACTACACTGAGACAATCATGTGTTCTATTAACTTATAATGTATTGGGGCTCAGTTTGGGTAAGTGAGTTAAGGCGTTTGTCTTAATCTGACTTAGAAAACCTAGAGTCTGGTGTCTCACCTGACCAGTAAGAATTTATTTAGAAGCGAACACCTTAAATGAAATCCCTTTTACCGCCCTGGCTAGAAAAGGCTGGTAACATGTAGGTAGATAAGCCTCCCCAATCAGATGTAGTTGCAAGAAATGGACACCATCATATTGTATTGTACATCTCTGTTATAAGTAACACTATCGAAACAAAATCCCATAAAAATAAATGATGGATTGTACATCATGAGGGAAAACACAAAATTTCTCATATTGCGCCAAATAAAAAAAAAGAGGAAAAGAGGAGGTAGACTTTCTGGATACAATGGCTTTTTAGTATGAATGAGAAGGCTGACAGAGGTTGACTGAAGAATGGTAATTTATCTGGGTAGTGGGCTGCTGTAGCAGACAATGAAAATGGTAGTGGGGGAAGGGGGAGGAAAAAACTGGCCGTAGGGGGTCAGGATGAAAATCGACAATTAGCCTCTGAAAGAAGGACTAAACTCATTTCGTCACCAATTTCAGTATCCGAGAGAATTAAATTAACATTTAAAACAAGGCTCCCCTTCCACCCCCTTCCGGAGTCCGGCCAGTCTGCCCCAAACCCTCTTCATTTAAACATTTCAAATTTTATACCAAACAACGCTCCTACTTTTATTATCCTTTTTATAAATCCTGACAATGAAAATGGCCTGCGATTCGAGCTCGCTTTTTCAGTCTTTATTTGTTCTTCAAGAACACATGGAAGAGAAAATTAAAAATTCAGTAAGGTAGAAAATAATAAATTATGTCTCATTCAAAATGTTTCGTAATATGATTTTAAAAAATTTCTTCATAAAAACGGATTAAATACTCTATTTCTGCAAGTTAACCTGGCAACTATACTTGTAATTATTAGTCATATAACAATGAGAATAAATATCTTAGATATATCTAAAAGAGGGAGGTATTGTGTTAATAATGACTACATATGACGACGCAAAAGTTTTGCTACGTTTGCACTAGACCCAAGAAAAAGGGCCAAAACATTATAACAACTGCAGTTCATAAAAGTAAAAATTACCCATGTAAATAAACTCCGTATAAAATAAATAAAAAAAGTGAATAAGAGACCAGGTGAATATAGTGAATACTGATTACTAATAACAAATCCTTGAACATTAAATTAGGTCCTTGTCGTAAAAAATAGAAAATCTTCCCCCTTAATAACCCTTAAGAAATTACTAGCTTAAAATCTGGAATTAAAGACAAACAAAAAATAAGTTGTAGTACAAAAATAACTCTAAATAAATCTCCTCATCCTTCGTAGTCCCTGTTAATACTTTCTAAACATTTTATCTCCCTTTTCTTAAGGAGTTTCCAACAATGAAATTACTTGTTAATTCCTTTCGTGCTTGCTCCTTACAGAGGAAAGCTTTTCAGGTTATTACGAATCTTATTCATGAACATTAAGATCTTCAAGAAAGCGGGCTTACCTTTAGCGACCATATTCTTGCAGATAACCGAAAAGATGAAACATTAAAAATAAGAATAAACGGAAAGAAGAAGATGATAAAAACAGTCCTACGGAGCTCAAAACCTCGTGTCGGATTTCCTTGTTTTTGTGTATTTTTTCCCTTAGTTCCCTCTTTTTAAGTGGGAAAAAAGAATCCTTTTGGTGACTCTAACTTTCCTCTGTTCATCGATTTCTATTATTTTCAAATATATATATATATATATATATATTATATGCACACACACACACACACACACACACACATATATATATATATATATATATATATATATATATATATATATGTATATATAGGTTGGACATACCAGCATGAACACACTCACCTGGAGCAGCAGTCCTTAAAGGACCTGGACCTTTGATGGGTACATTCTTAAGTATTCCTCGTTGTTCCCAGCTAGCATCATCAATGATGGATACCCAGCCTCAGCAAGTCCTCCTCTAGAACATTAGACCGCCATTGCATTGGCCTACCACTTTTACAATTTCTATGTGGTGAACAAAATTCTATCTTTTTGGTATGTCTTGCCGGTTACATTTATTCCAAGATTCCTCTTCAAATGTGTCATCTGAGTTGCATCAGGACGGAGTCAAACCTTTATCTTAAGGCACTTCATTCCAAGACGAACAGTAAACTATTTTCATTTGCGTGAGTCTACGGTTACGAAAAGATGAGACAAGCTAACAATTTACAACACGAATCTTATTTACATAAAACGAAATAGCAATCATAGAAACGATTTAAATCTCGTATCCAATATTCTTGTACTTATGTATAATTTTTATTTGTACTGAGCAGACACGAATCAGCAGTTCTACTGTTAAATACTGAAAAAAATTCTAAGTTCATTCTGTCGCTTTTGGACATATATTTTATTCAATGTTAACTTTCTACTGGTGCCTTTAAGGTCTGTCGTGGACCTGAAGATGGCAGAGTGACCTGACAAAAGTATAAGCCCAAAAGTATAAATCTTGTGGGAAGGAGCACTTTTACTCCTTATTTCTTTTAGACTGCTCTACCTTAGTTCCAACGGTACGAACAAAGAAGATAAATATATTTCGGGTAAGGCATCTATTTCACCTTTGTAGTAGGAAGGGCAAGTTCAACCCGGCCTACCGGATGTATGCAATTTTATATTTATAAGGCCTTAGTTTTATGAACTCATTTTTTTCTGCGCTAAAGTAGGCTTGAATAATGAAGAATCAAGAAAGTACTGTTCAGGTAGAATCGAGTTTTCAAATTTTTCTTAGGTATTGAAATTTTTACTACTAATTTCATGGCTAAACCTTTCTAGGTTGGAAACTGACACCCTAGTCATCCACAATTTAGCTAGTCCTTAGCTTTCTCACTGGTTGTTAGTTGTATGAATTATGCCCAGTTTTCCTTTCATTTGGATATTCATATACTTCACTATTCTTGGCACCCTAATATATTATGTAAAAGAAAGTTAATCATTGGCTTGGAACTTTAAAGTACTTACATTTGAGGGAAGATGATTCTTGATATCCTTATTTCATTTTGTTATTTAACCACTTCCAGAAGGAATGTTCAATAAAGCCATATATAATTGCAATCTTCTTTCAGATAACCTTCATTACGTACATTTGCACACAAAATATGATTTCACGAAAAACATTATGAGTATTTATTATTTTTTCATTGCGCCTTAACAAATAAAAAAAAGCTTTTCCGCCCTAAACAGTGAATCAACCAGCCCGTGGTGGGATAAGTTGATACAGTGTTGACTTTTTTTTTTTTTTTAAATTCTCACTGTCTTGTCTACAGATCTAAAAATTGTAATGGTACTTGGCTGTAAAGCAATCCATCAGTTAACGTTTGATATATTTTTTAAAATTGTAGGTTTCCTGATAATCGAGATAAAACGAAAAAAACCAAAAGTTTATCAACTAGCCACGTCCTTCTTACTATGTACCACTATGGATAGAAATTTCACTTTCCGGTCATCCAAAAGAGTAATTTTAGTAATGTTGATAGCTGCCATCGTTGTGCTTCGATACTCTTTTGGGCGTACATTGCTCGGAATACATAAAACTATCCTTGATTATGAATTATATGGTTTGCGATGTTTTGAAAAAGGATATATACACAGGAGGCGGGAAATATATAAATATTGTTGCGAAAATTAAATACGTGAAGGATTGGCAGAGAGGGAGCCGCGTGTTTGGGAGGTGCGAGGGACATAAAAGGATCCGACCGAAGACTAGTGGCGCCGGCCGCATCTAATTAGGGCCGCGTATGTTCCAGGAACTTGTCTAGCCCCTTCTGGCCATCCTGTTTGAGTTTGCCGACAGGCATATATAAGGGACCTTGACAGTACGCGGTCTTCAAGTGATGTGCAGCGCTACAGTGCAACTTAGTGTAGTGCGGTAAAGTGTTTTTATGTGAAGAACAGTGTTGTGCCGCGACTGTAAGTAACAGTTTAGTGCCGTGTTTCAGACAGTGCAGTGCCGCTACGTAGAGGACAGTGCAGTGCCGTCTTTTTGTGTACTTTAGTGACCGTGAGCGAATTATTGGACTGTGGTAACAAGAACAGTGACGCTATCAGCGCATACTGTGGTAGTAGTAATTAAGAATAATTAACCAAGTATATTGTGCATTGTTAATAAATTGTGCAGTGATAAAAACTGTGAAACTTGTGTATTAAATTTTGCAATCTAAAAGAACTCTTATTAACAACGTTTATTACTGGTTTTGTAATAAAAACGTAACAATATTGTGGATAGTGAAGCCTTACACAATAAATACTTTTATTATTAACATATCCCGAGCAATGCTAGGTATAGATGATACATAATAATGGCCAATACTATCTATGATTCTTATTTACACTATCCACATTATTATAAATAATAAATGGGTGAATGAGTAGGAGTCTATTTTACTTATAAGGTTTTCACAATGAACTGGGATCGAATTCTAACCGCTTAATGAAGGGATTCTAGAAACTTCGTTAATATTACATGGATTTTCAATGTTTTCAGAAAATTGTAACACTTAATAAATAAAAAGAAAATAAGCATACAGGAAATGTAAATAGAAAGGACTTATTATATCCTTGCAATGAATAAAATTCATACTTACTATTGAGTCAAATATTTCCCAAGCAAAGCTACCTCAGTAATGGCATAATAATAAATGCTATTCATGAGTGTGATTGATATTGTCCACGTTAATTTAAACAGTGCAGGTGGAGTTGTCCATGATATCATTACTTTTTACTCTTAAGACTAAAAAAATCGTTTTAGTTATTTAACTCTCAGGTATAAACCCTAAACATCGAAACGGGTAAATGTAAAATTGTCCAAATTAAAGCCCTTTTAAAAAAAGTAACATCATCATTCAGCAAAATATGATTTCTCAAGCGAAGCCGGTACCTTGAATATATATATTCAAATTTATTCGTATGTAATTCTAATATATAATTTACTATTTCCTTATTATTATTGTTCTTTAGCTAATTAGACGATATCATTAAAAATACGCTCTTTTCTTATGAGAATAAAATGTAAAATCTATTGTAAATCATATAATTCTACATTTTATAAATATTCCATATGCAATATGACATGAATTTAAATATTATAAATAGATAAGATTGATCAAATATCTCTTGGCTGATCTTCTAAGATATACACGTAAATATGACTTACCAATGGATTCGAGAAAAGGAATTGTTAGAATTAGGTCTCTTTTTATCTATTTATTCTGATCCCTTCTTCCCCTTTTTATTTGCAATAAAGTTTCCCTCTGAAGAGGTCAAATATTGGTTTTATCGGGCTTATTCAAAAGTAACCCTCCAAATCTTTACCGAAGAATAAGAATGGAAAGATATTTTAGTTTTAAACTTATTAGATAATTTTGAATGAATTTCAACACTGTATAAGTGTTATTAACATCAAATAAAATAATAATGGTAAATTCTTCTTATTAGGTTTTATATCCTACACACTCAATGCCATAATATAAATAAAACTCAGAATTTTAACTTATTTCTTTATATTTCAATTTTTCATTCACAATATTTTTTTCAGCATTATGGTATTAAGTGGATACTATTTATAACATTGTTAGAATAGATTGTAGAACCCCTCCTATTAATACATATGTAAGTTTAAGAGCTATCTTAAATAGTGAAAGGAATTATTCAAAAACATATTTAAAAAAAACATTCCCTACGCGTTTCTCCCGGTCGGAAAAGATCCAGTGCACCTTTTTCATGGCTTAAAAAATAATTAATTAAATTATTTTATTTTTAAAAAAGAAGGATTTCTTTAATAAAGCGTTTTCCGCCTAAGCCTCATTATCTTCTCCTACATAAAAATGATGAACATTGAAGACATTTTCCGCAAATCGCGTCATGATTACAACATCAGCAACACATTTTATACACGAAAATGGGCTAAAAGCTAAACTTTTCTACCCATTAAAGGCCTTTCTTTGTGCTTATAGATGAAACGTGAGCTTACGGTTCAAAACCCTTCCTCAAAAGTATTGGGTGATGAGAGTGATCACACAATGCCTGTCAACTCATCTCGGATTTATTTTTCATTGTGGCCAACGACAATGCCTAAAAATTCCGTTACGCAGGGGCTGCGTCAACTAAACAGAATTCCCTCGTGATGTTTAACAATAGATAAATCTACATACTGTAACACAATAGCATCGTCAACATCAAGTGAATAAATACAAAAGATAATAAGAAACCTCCAGTCGGGAAGCACCTGACACGTAAACAAACAGGTGTGCCAACTCTCACAGGAAAGAAAAACAATTACAGAAATATATCAGAATATAAAATATTAATTTCATTGGAAACTATTTACTACATCTATTACTGTAATTTATAATGGATCAAAATAATTTTTATCTCAATATATCAAATTTTAGTAGTCCAAGAACTAAAGAAGGGGGGGGAGGTCACGATAATATATTTGCACTTATCTAGTATAACAGAGGTCTCTTGAAAACAATTAATGGTATTTAAGCTTCGAAAAATGTGGTTTATTACATAACAGAGCATTGTTTAAGTAATATGAGTAGATGTGGGGGTTGCTGAAGGCTAGAAACTGTAAAATGCAAATCTCTCGGTTAATATTCAAGCCAGAGAATAAATGTATAGAACAATATTTATAGTAAATATAATTTGCAATAAAATTGGTTCTTTACAATTTTTTGATCTGACGACGTATGGTAACGGAGCATATTGATGTTTGAACATTTGGAGCTCCTAAAAGCATTCAGAAGAATTGCTACTATAGCAACCACAGCCAGACTTTTTCTGCCAGTAAGTAAGCATTTGCCTTTGTAATAAGTATATTTTGTTTTTTGTTTATTATATATATATATATATATATATATATATATATATATATATATATTAATTTAATTAGTTTAATTTGTGATTGCGAATGTTGATTTTGTAAATTACTCGAAATAAGTGAATGATATGGTTGGTAAAATTTGTAAAGATGTCTTTTAATACAAAGATGGTCAAACCACTGGCGTATTCCTTTTAAAATTAATATTAATAGTTAAATATTTTTTTAATGATGACCAAATATGTAGTTCATCACTTTCCAAGATTAATATGAATTAGGAAGACAAATTCCTGTATATAGTACTGGCTAGATTCGTTCGTTCAACTAGCACGAGGTAGAACGTTTCACAATATCTTGCTGCCACCAATTCCACGTAATTATAATAACAGCCCGCTCAGATATTGTAAGGGGTGGCATTGTTTCTATATTCTAAGACATTAAAATTCCTAACTTGTTGTTGGGACGAGTCCCAAGTGGGGTAGTGGTTGCTTTACATAAGAAATGTCCACGACTTGGAGTTAAGATAAATTCAAATAAGGGAAAACCCTGCCCGCTTTGCTCGTATTGGATTCCTTGAGCCCACTTTATGCAAAACATCTCCCCAAAACTCACAGTCGATTCCCACAGTTTTCTTATTCAAGACTAAACTATTTATATATGGCCTCACAACTTTGGACTGTACTTAAGTAAAACATGTATTCTACCATTTTATCCCGTACTATTTCAGGCTTTATGAGGATTTCTTGCACGCAGCTAATTCAAGCTTCCGAGGGAAAATATGAATATCTTAAATTATTGTTGTTGGTACTATTGGTTAGAGGGTAATTAGAATTTCTGTGGGTTAATGAGGGGCGGGGGAGGAGGGGGGGGGGGGTTAAGCCCTCAAGGCTCTTGTACATGGGAACAATAAATGCGGGCATAAATGGAAGCCAATGAGGAAGACTGTATGATCATTTCTACAATATCCCTTTACAAGTGGACTTCCGCGCCATTCCCACTGTAACACTACAGTAGGGAATTTGGCGTAACTTTGAGTACGTCTACACACACACACAAAACACGTGCGCTCATTATATATATATATATATATATATATATATATATATATATATATATAATGGGAAACATGGTTTTCATCTATAACGTCTCACATGACCACTGAAAAGCAGGAGCTTGTCGACAACGTCAATTGATTGAAAAAGAGAACTACTAAACTGATGATGAGGCAGGACCACGAAAGCTAGCTCTGGAATAAATATTCACAACTTAGTGGAGGTGTTGACGTTTTTTTCAAGCATGGATGTATACTTCAACCTCCACCAGCCAGGAGATACATGTGATATTTAAACGTTTTATGCAAAGCTAAAAATCAAAATTGTTAAATGGAGGCAGTTTAGAAGGCTTGTTTTCAAAAATATGAAATGTCTCCGTTATTAGCGTTGGATCGAAAAATTATGCACAGCCAATTTTATTGAATATTCAATTGCTAATAAATGTTAATATACACATTTCTTCTCTAACTTTAATATTACCTGAAATTTTTCCATATTTTAGTTTTCAGTCTCCATAAATCCCCACTCCTACTCATGCCTTATTAACAATAAGATGTTATACCATCAAACAGATTATTCGAAGCATAAATAACTCCTGACGTTCAACTGAAATGTTACTTATTTAGCCTTGGGAGATAGATTTTTTTGTATTTTATAAACAATGTGTAAATGAAGATTAAAAATTTAGTCATGGATTTAATGTAGACCTTCATTGCCTGTGACTGATATAAAGTAATGCAGAGAGTTATGTATAAAGAAGAATGATAAAAATATGCAAAACACTTAATTTACAAGGCAGGAAATAAAGTATTGAATTTTATAAATTATCTCCCAGGACCAATAGGAACGAAGTACCTAAGTAGGGTATATTTTATTATTCACTTGTGCTCCACGAAAAATTAGGAAAACTCATGAAATATTACAATTTAATTTCGTTTAATAAATAGCCAAAAACATTCGCTATGTAGAGTGAATGTGTCTACGAGTGTATCTCAAACTCACATTTCAAAGTTGTTTCCCAGCCCATGTTGCCAGTGAATCAGGTTAGGTTTCAATTTAAAAGAACTTCACAATTTCAGTGAGGGAGTTAAGTCCATTTTATAATTCTTTCTGACATATGAAAAATGTTTTTACATTTTTTTTTACATTTTGCGTAGCTTAGTCAGGTACAAAAATATAGAACGAATGATTTATATAGGTTGGTGATGTAACCCAAAAATAGTGAGCGAATGATTCATATAGGTTGGTGATTTAACCAAAAAATAGTGAGCGAATGGTTTATATAGGTTTGTGATTTAACCCAAAAATAGTGAGTGAATGATTTATATAGGTTGGTGATGTAACCCAAAAAAAGTGAGCGAATGATTCATATAGGTTGGTGATTTAACCAAAAAATAGTGAGCGAATGGTTTATATAGGTTGGTGATTTAACCCAAAAATAGTGAGTGAATGATTTATATAGGTTGGTGATTTAACCCAAAAATAGTGAGCGAATGATTCATATAGGTTGGTGATTTAACCCAAAAATAGTGAGCGAATGATTTATATAGGTTGGTGGTTTAACCCAAAAATAGTGAGCGAAAGATTTATATAGGTTGGTGATTTAACCAAAAATAGTGAGCGAATGGTTTATATAGGTTGGTGATTTAACTCAAAAATAGTGAGCGAATGATTTATATAGGTTGGTGATTTAACCCAAAAACAGTGAGCGAATGGTTTATATAGGTTGGTGGTTTAACCCAAAAATAGTGAGCGAATGATTTATATAGATTGGTGATTTAACCCAAAAATAGTGAGCGAATGATTTATATAGGTTGGTGATTTAACCCAAAAACAGTGAGCGAATGGTTTATATAGGTTGGTGGTTTAACCCAAAAATAGTGAGCGAATGATTTATATAGGTTGGTGATTTAACCCAAAAATAGTGAGCGAATGATTTATATAGGTTGGTGGTTTAACCCAAAAATAGTGAGCGAATGATTTATATAGGTTGGTGATTTAACCCAAAAATAGTGAGCGAATGATTTATATAGGTTGGTGGTTTAACCCAAAAATAGTGAGCGAAAGATTTATATAGGTTGGTGATTTAACCAAAAATAGTGAGCGAATGGTTTATATAGGTTGGTGATTTAACTCAAAAATAGTGAGCGAATGATTTATATAGGTTGGTGATGTAACCCAAAAATAGTGAGCGAATGATTAATATAGGTTGGTGATTTAACCAAAAAATAGTGAGCGAATGGTTTATATAGGTTTGTGATTTAACCCAAAAATAGTGAGTGAATGATTTATATAGGTTTGTGGTTTAACCCAAAAATAGTGAGCGAAAGGTTTATATAGGTTTGTGATTTAACCCAAAAATAGTGAGCGAATGGTTTATATAGGTTGGTGGTTTAACCCTTAAATAGTGAGCGAATGATTTATATAGATTGGTGATTTAACCCAAAAATAGTGAGCGAATGATTTGTATAGGTTGGTGATTTAACCCAAAAACAGTGAGCGAATGGTTTATATAGGTTGGTGGTTTAACCCAAAAATAGTGAGGGAATGATTTATATAGGTTGGTGATGTAACCCAAAAATAGTGAGCGAATGATTCATATAGGTTGGTGATTTAACCAAAAAATAGTGAGCGAATGGTTTATATAGGTTTGTGATTTAACCCAAAAATAGTGAGTGAATGATTTATATAGGTTGGTGATGTAACCCAAAAAAAGTGAGCGAATGATTCATATAGGTTGGTGATTTAACCAAAAAATAGTGAGCGAATGGTTTATATAGGTTGGTGATTTAACCCAAAAATAGTGAGTGAATGATTTATATAGGTTGGTGATTTAACCCAAAAATAGTGAGCGAATGATTCATATAGGTTGGTGATTTAACCCAAAAATAGTGAGCGACTGGTTTATATAGGTTGGTGATTTAACCCAAAAATAGTGAGAGAATGTTTTATATAGGTTGGTGATTTAACCCAAAAATAGTGAGCGAATGTTTTATATAGGTTGGTGATTTAACCCAAAAATAGTGAGCGAATGATTTATATAGGTTGGTGATTTAACAAAATAGTGAGCGAATGGTTTATATAGGTTGGTGATTTAACCCAAAAATAGTGAGTGAATGATTTATATAGGTTGGTGATTTAACCCAAAAATAGTGAGCGAATGATTTATATAGGTTGGTGATTTAACCAAAAAATAGTGAGCGAATGGTTTATATAGGTTGGTGATTTAACCCAAAAATAGTGAGTGAATGATTTATATAGGTTGGAGATTTAACCCAAAAATAGTGAGCAAATGATTTATATAGGTTGGTGATTTAACCAAAAAATAGTGAGCGAATGGTTTATATAGGTTGGTGATTTAACTCAAAAATAGTGAGCGAATGGTTTATATAGGTTGGTGATTTAACCCAAAAATAGTGAGCGAATGATTTATATAGGTTGGTGATTTAACCCAAAAATAGTGAGTGAATAATTTATATAGGTTGGTGATTTTACCCAAAAAGAACTTTTTTTTTTTAATTATTTAGTATTTGGTATAGTATTCATATTTTGGGAAATATATCCCATTTGTACTTGACATATTTTATATACTTCGTATGTGCTGTTGTTTATTGCTTTAAGAAAACACTGAAGTTAAACTGTGGAAATGGTGACAACTTTTTTTTTCGCCATGTGGCAATCAGTAGAATGTTATAGAGTGTAATGAAGAAAGACGTGTATACATAAGGATGTAATACCAGGGAATTGGGGTAGTGGGCGAAATATCAGTAGTTACCCACTGAGGCGGGGCAAAGTCCTGAGAAGTGCTCTAGTGTAAAGTGCATGTGGACTTCTATAGAAGATATAAATTCTATTGTCAGAGCGGTAATATTGTCGGTCTTCCTTCCTTTGTGAGCCCAGCCCTTCAAAGCGCTACCTTTCATATACCTTCACTCTCCCTACTTTTTTTTTTCAACCATTTTTTTTGTTCATTCTTTTTCATACCTTCGTTAAATATCACTTCGCCCTCCCTCAGAAATAAAATGTATTCATAGAACTGTGAATTTTCAAAGGCTCCTCTCGACAAGGTTGAATTGGAAATTCAAAAGGCTGAAAGTTGGCTGAAGGTGTCAGTGTGATGTATTCATGAAATATCTTTTACATTTTCCGTTAATACTGTGGTATTATAAAGGAGGAAAGTCTCTAAGGTGGTACCAGCTTTAGATGAACATTATTCTAGCAGAAAGAATCGCTATATGTAATTTCCTTGTTCTTTGTTCTGCGTCGTATGAGTTTGACTTTTATATTATGATTATTATGTTCTGAATATTATTTTCATTCCTGTTAAAACGAAGCTTCGTGCCAACCAAGTACTTAGAAAGACTAATATTGCAAAGGATCAAACAGATTTAACTTGTATCTGTCTAATAGGGCCGAACGCTTGGACAGATTTTCGAGAAAATTGACATGGAACTTCATTGCCAACAAATTCAAGAAGGGTTTGAATAAAGTATAAATTTCCCTTTCTTGACTTCGTCAGTCTTTTAACAACTACCATGTTGTAAAACTGAATGAAACTAACACCAATTAAAACAACTATAGTTAACATAAAATATTGGAAAACAAAACTACAGTAACTAGAAAATGAAAAGGACTATTATTGGTGGCACTTATGTGGAGAATTTATTCAGCCACTAGATAATAATCAGTATAAAATGTCTAGGAAATGGGAACAAAAACTAGTGGAATATACTAAAACCTCTTTGTTAATCATCTTAAATTTCACACATACATTCTCAAACATATAAAATTATTGAATGAGTAGTATAAAGCAATTTTTTCATGAATTACGGATTCTATTTCTATGGCATTTTAGAGGTAGTAAAAATAAATTAGAACTTTACACGATAGAGTACACTCTTACCGGTTTGAAAATAGAAAAAGAGTTGCTTTGGAGTCGGCTTGTAAAATCGTAATAACGGACCATTAATAAATATGAGAATAGCAGCTTGACCTGCAGAAAATTCCGACTTTTTAAAATCAATTGTATCATGTAAAAATAAACATCGTAGGTAGTTAACATGAAGCAATTAAAAAAAAAGTTTTTCTATTTCCATTTCTTGTGTGCCAAAAAGAAGAACACTTTTAATTAAAAAATGTTGAATCTATGTATCAATTTAATAATTCTTTTTCTTCTCTCTATCAGCATCAGTTTGCCAGGAATTAAAGCCGAAATTCATATTTTAGCTCGTTGCAATAAAAATTGAATTCGCCCGGGTGCTGACTCTTGGTTCTAAGAATTCGTTTTTAAGTTTCTCTTCAGCTAATATTATACTACAAATCACTTGTAGCTTCTTATATTATCAGTTTCCCAGGTGTAGACCTAAAATATTCTTTTAATATAATTTATACTGCAGCAAAATTTGCAAATATTATCTTTTAAGTCCATTCACACACTATCCCTCGTTCTTTTATTGCAGGTTCCAAATTAAGATAAAATATATTTTCATTACCTCTCTGTTCAAATTTATTCGAATAAATCAATTTATATTTCTTCCATTTAGTAAATAACTTAGTACTCCTTCATAGGTAGTCAGTTAGTAGTTTTTTTTTTGCTTCCGTTATTATTGTTTTATGCAGGACGATAACTATTCGTACTAGTAATTAATATGGCAAAACTATTTTTGACAGCACTAGTCTTAGATTAAAAAAAATGAATAATAAGTGACATTTCATCAACAGCTTCATATTTCTTGCAACTAGATAGATGCAATAAGCTATCTACGCTTTTACATGTTTATCACAGCATGGATCACAATTCGAATATTGGTTAATTTTTATTCGAACATTCGATACCTCCCATACGAAAGAAATATTCTCAAGCATTCATAGTTACGATCATACAAAACCCTATCCCCTAAAATCCCATAAAACAAAAAAGCCCGTCAAGCAGGGGATGTGTAAACTAAGCAGATATCCCACGTGAAGTGCACAATATAGAAGTTTCACGAGAGCCAAACAGTTACGGAAACGGCCGAACTAGCTATTGCCGGAAACCCACCACTAGGACTGAAGTGTGCACACACATAATATAAATGCAAATATCTCGGTTAATATTCAAGATAGAGAATAAATGTATATAACAATACTAATAGTAAACTTTATTTGCAATAAGATTGGTTCTATACGATTTTTTCGATCCGATGTATACTAACGGAGATATTTCGAATTTTCTAAAATCCCCCCTCTAACCCCCCCCTCCCACTGGTCGGATTTCAGCCATTAACGAACATGATCTTTATTTTTACATAAAACGTTTAAATATCGGGGTTGGTTACGATCAAGCAAAACTTGCGACCACTAGAGCGTTAATAGACAATTATATATAATTTTGAACGGGCCTCATTTTCGTCATCTCCTGCTTAGGATCAATGGACATTTGAAGAAAAGTTTTGAAAATCGCGTCAAGAGAACGACCTCAATAGCTGATTTCCCTCAGGGGAACTCTGCTAAAAGTTAGGAATAGCCTCTGTTTAGCTTATTTTCATTTATAAAAATATTTTCATTGAGCCTTTTCGCTAATAACGGACAACTATCGTAGCACTTCTGTTGCTCTATATCTCGCAATGAAATTTGAGTAGAATATGGTTTTAAACGTTCTCTGGCAGTAACTGTTATCATTCAAAGAAATACACAGGGTTTAAGTTCCTGGAACATCTGTATAGAGAAAACAGAGGTCTAATGGAGTACTGTACGGGTTAATTGGGTACGTCCATTATGGGATAAATTAATTGTTTCCATAAGCTAATGATGAGACTGTACTGTCCTCAAAGGGCAGCTAATTCCCGGAGGTATATTTAGGTAGAGGAGCTATGATATGTTTCGAATGGATAGCTGGAGGCTTACACGCTCATTCCTGGAAGCCCCGGCAGAGGGGGCTTATTGCTGAGGCGGGATTAAACCTTATTGCGAAGGGCCCCCCTCCTTAAACACCCCATACAGCTACCGGCCAATATTGCAATACTTTTTTATTAACTTTTAACCTTATCAAAAGTATATCAAAGGGATTTCCTTAATTAATTTTCCCTTAATAAAAAACCTTGGTGAATAAAGTGAAATTTAAAGGACTCCGGACGACCTTAGCGGAATTCCTTTCTAGAGAATAAGCTGCGAAAGTAGCAGATGGAAAGATATAAGCCTTGGGACGGGAAAACTTGTAACTTTACCTTTGAAATACATTTTTTTTCAAATTCATATATTTATGTCGTAATTGTTTCTAATTCTTACTGAGACATATTAAAGTAATTCTGGACAAAAGAAAGGATCTTTATGTCTCAAACAGCTATATTTATTCTCCTTATTATAGAATCGCAGACTTTTCGCCCTCCTGGGCGTTAACAGTAAGTAACTAAGGATTAGATACAATTATACTTTTGAAGTTGGATCATTATGACTTTAGTTGAAAAGGAGTGATAATTTTAAATAACTATTAACCTTTTAATTTTTAAGTTAAATTTGCCTAATATTGTCAAGGATTATACGATTGTTATATACGAATGAACAAAGTTAATAATGGTACAGCACTAAACGAGGGTTATTGAACCTACCTGTTAAGAGATTAGATATTATCAGATATTGACAATTTACCTCTTGGTAAGGCTGAATTAATTTAAGGAGATTTTTATTACGTGGACTCATTAGTTAGTATAAACGTGATTGAGAAGAATAATTTTATAAGGTTTGTCTGAACTCTATGTAGCTAAGAGAATTATGATTTGCCTTAATGGTTGTAAGGTAAAACATTTTTACCCTGTATGTTTTTAGCATTGTTAATGCTCAGGAGGGCGAACCGTCTGCGATTCTAGAATAAAGAGAATAAATGTAGCTGTTTGAGACCTAAAGATCATTTCTTTTGTCCTGATATATGTATATCTTTAAAAACTAGCAAATTAAGATATTTACAGTCAATAAACTAATGAAAAGAGTAAGTTTCAACGATCGTTAACACAGTTGTAAATATGCAATGTTCCCAACACCATTAGTGTATGTCTATGCGGAAGGCGAACTCGACCCACACGCATGTCATATGAAACATTTGGGCGATTCCACAGTTCGGTCAGGTATTTTATAGTACAATGGAGGAATACAACATTTTTAACATATCTCTACAACAAAGAGTCACATGACCTGAGGTCTCGGAAACTGTCTAACGGAGTGTTTGCAATACATTTTTGAAAAATGCTACTCCTTTAATTCGGACAGTCTAACAGCGTCTAAAGTTGAAATATGAACATTTTGGGAATGTTGTACTTCTAAGTGTGACATCCAACCAAATCACTTCAAATCACTGATGGGAGAAGAAAGAAATTACTAGAATCGCAGAACAAGAAAACTGTAGGTCTTTGTTATCCAATTCCTGTAAACAAGTTAAATGCAGTCAAAGATTACAAAGTAAGAAGACTTCTTGCGAAAGGGATATTTATTCTACTACATTGGACAGGTTTCTTATACACCATTAAAGGGGAGCATTAGAATCCATTTCCAAACATTACAAATATAATGTAGTATATAGTTATTGATATCAAAAAAAGTAACAGGTCAATTACCAAATATTTTTCCAAATCGAATCCAGCTTGTACTGGAAGCTACGAACCACTTCATTGAGCTATCCCTTAGCAAAATCTATGATATTCACTTGCAGCGGGGAAGACATATTTACATACAATCTTTGGGTTTTCTCACTAAAAGAATACAATTTGAAACACTTTTGTCGTAAAATATTAGTTTCAATAGACTTTACTAATTTAATATTATCACTATTTTATTTCACTACAATTTGTAAGCGTCATCTTTGTTCTTGATGTGAGTAGTAATCCTCCGACGAGTTTTCCAAACAAATTTTTCAGAGTTAATAGATCTTAGTAAGCAGCATGATATACTGATTCATAACATGAATATATTAGGCTGTTAAACAGATGCGTACAAGCTAGAAATAATCAGAACCATTATTATTTCCCTGTAAAGCCCCGGAAAAATTTCGGGAAGAGAGCAATCATCCCTCTGGAAAAGGAAAAAATACCAAACAAAACACCTAGCTCCATAGACCCTGAAACATTAATACAATAACGGAAGGATATGAAAAAGGTCAAACTCCTCCATCCTAGAGCGTTAACAGACACATATGTATATATATAATTCTCAACGGTCCTCATTTCCGTCAATTCCCGGGTAGGCTAAAACACTATGCACGTCACAAATAAAGAAAGAACTGGTGCTAGATAGCCCCAAAAATTTCAATAAATGAACGTCTCAGCGAATAGGATTTAATCAAAAAAGAATTTTCAATACTCGTCTCATTGCTAGAAAATATTTTCTTTTCAGATACTGAAGGATGTATACTTTAACCTCCACCAACCACTATATCCATGTGATATTTAAACTTTTTATGCAAAGCTAAACATCAAGTTTGTTAAATAGAGGGGTGTTCAGAAGGATTGGATTTCAAAAATATAAAATATCTCTGTTATTAGCGTCGGATCGAAAAATTCTTTACAGCAAATTTTATTGGATATTCATTTGCTACACATTTCTTCTCTAATTTTAATATTAACTGAGATTTTTCCATATTTTAGTTTTCAGCCTCCGTAAATCCCCAATCCTACTCATTCCATATTCACAATTAGATGTTATATCATCAAACAGATTATTCGAAGCATAAATAGCTTCTGCAATTGAACTGAAATGTTTGCTTATTTAGCCTTGATAGATATATTTTAGGTATTTTATTAACAATGTGTAAATGAAGATTATAATATAATTTAGTCATGGATTTTATGTTGACTTTTAATTCCTTTGACAGATATAAATTGATGTAGCGAGTTATATATAAAGAAGTATGATAAAAATATGCAAACACTTAATTTATAAACCAGGAAATTAAGCATTGAATCTTATAAATTATATCCTTAGACCAATTGGATCTAAGTACCTAAGTAGGATATATTTTATTATTCACGCCAAATTAGGAAAATGCTTAAACAAGAAATCTTATGTGATGTTACCATTTAATTTCGTTTAATAAATAGCCAATAAACATTCGCTATGTAGAGTGAATGAATCCACTAGAGTATTTTAAACTCACATTTCAGCATCTTTTTCCAGCCCATGTTCCCAGCGAATCGTGTTAGGTTTCAATTTAAAAGAGCTTCACAATTTTGGTGAGGGAGTTAAGTTCACTTTATAACTCTTTCTGACGTTTCAGATATGTCAAATGCTGATAGGGGCAGTGCAATATAAATGCTCTACATTATTGGCGATTTAGGAATGAATCCACACAGTGAGTCCAAAAATATGTGTATACGTTCTGTACTAATTTGAGACCCCTAGATTTTTCAGGTTGTCAGATTAGTCTAATGTTCTATAGTTACATAAAATGATCATGAAACTCCAGAAATTGGGCGACGATTTGAAGGCCTAGAGCGGGGAAGGAGAGTAAAACTGAGTTTAATTTAAACTGTCTGCCTGCGGGTGCTGGTGATAAGAGGGGTGTGGACGTGCCTGGGTTTGCTATAACCTGCCATGTAATTGAAACCTCTACCTGTAATATACTGTAACTCACACCTTCATAATAACCTTCCGTGAATAACTCTCCGAGATAACACTCACCTTATCTTATTGTTTGGATTCTGTTGGTGACTGGAATAACATTAGCAAAAATAAGCGGGAAAGTCCATAAAATAATGACAATGAAAGCGATAAATTTGAGTGTATAATATTTGAAAATAATTTCAAAGAGTATTGTAATATTCGTATGAGGCGATAAAAATGAATTATACTAATGCAACCGCTAGTTGTAGAATATTGATTATGAATAATGATAAAAAATAATAATACATAGTTACCAACAGTTTTGAATATTGAGGAGAAAGTAGCGTCTTTGATCGAACTAAACAAAGTCCCTCACGTTGGGGCTGCGTAAACTAAGCAGATTTCCCTCGTGAAGTTTTACTTAGAGAAATCTGCCTACTAGTAATAGTAGTAATAAGGAGTCTCTTAACCGACGAGAGCCGAACAGTTACGGAAACGGCAGAACTAGATTTCGGGGGGAGTCCCGAAAAGAACCGACTTCAGCCGATCTCATCTCGTCTGTTAACCGCACACACTTAATAAAAATGTAAATATCTCGGTTAATATTTAAGATAGAGAATAAATGTATATAACAGTATTTATAGTACATTTAAATTGCAATAAGATTGGTTCTATACAATTTTTCGATCCGACGTATGGTAATGGAGATATTTCGAGTTTTCGAAAATCCCTTCTAAACCCCCCCCCTTTCACTGGTCCGCTAGACCACCATTAACAAACTTGACCTTTCTTTATACATAAAACGATCAAACAAAAATAGAGCGTTAACAGATATATATATATATATATATATATATATATATATATATATATAAAATTTTGAACGGACCTCATTTTCGTCATCTCCTGGGTAGGATCGATGGGCATTTGAAGAACTTTTTGCTTCATGATTATGACCTCAATAGCTGATTTTCCTTAAGGGGAATCTGCTAAATGACTCTTAAACGATGCCCGACAGATGAATATTCTTTGGGTTCTAATAAAAAATTAATAATGCACGATTAGCAAATTTTTGGCGAAGAACACGTATAATAGAAATTACCAACAGGTAAACCAGCTGTTACTTACTTTACAATTTTGAAGATATTTGCTCTCTTCCACCATTATTTGTCACCGTTCCTGGCAATTCGCAGTTAAGCTTCTTCAAATCAATGTAGTGGCCATAATTAAGGGTATTCTTAATTCGTGAATTATTATAATTTTATATTACAAGCTCACATATCGGAGACCCAACTAAAATTCCCTCCTCCCAAAAAAGACCATTAGGACGCTCATAGCTGTAAGCGCCTTATCTAAAATTCTTACCCAGCGAGGATTTTCCTTGTTTATTATCTTTTCCTGCACAAATAAAATTAGACAGTAATCAAAGTATTCGTAAGCAGGAAAGTCCATTCCTAGAATCAGGATGTAAATCCCTTTCTATATATTACGTTATAAGATTACGACTATCCATAATTAATAATAGAGTAGAGTTACCCTTCGCTAACGTACTAAAGTTTTTAATAGTATTTTTTCCTAAACAAAGCAAGAATAAGGGCGTTAGTTCAAACAAAGTTACTTCCCTACTCAAACCAGAGGGCAAAATACTTACAAAAAGATACTTTCTATCTCATGAATCTGTGTAACATTTTTTGTGTTTTTGTAGGAGAGTGAATGAACCAATTACTAAGAAGTTGGGAAATTTATGTATTGCATATGTATTTTCTCGTTTTTTAATCACTCTTTGAAAAAGTGGTTCATGTTTAAAATTGAGGCTACGTACATTGTTCTTTGTCGATCAACTCTTTTCTCTTTATTTAATATACGATTTCCTCTTTTTTTTTTAATCTACTCCTTGATAAAGTGGTTCATGCTTAAAATTGAGGCTACGTACGTTGTTCTTTGTCAATCAATTCTTTTCTCTTTATTTAATATACGATTTCCTCTTTTTTTTAATCTACTCCTTGATAAAGTGGTTCATGTTTAAAATTGAGGCTACCTACGTTGTTCTTTGTCGATCAATTCTTTTCTCTTTATTTAATATACGATTTCCTCTTTTTTTTAATCTACTCCATGATAAAGTGGTTCATGTTTAAAATTGAGGCTACGTACGTTGTTCTTTGTCGATCAATTCTTTTCTCTTTATTTAATATACGATTTCCTCTTTTTTTAATCTACTCCATGATAAAGAGGTTCATGTTTAAAATTAAGGCTACGTACGTTGTTCTTTGTCGATCAATTCTTTTCTCTTTATTTGATATACGATTTCCTCTTTTTTTTAATCTACTCCATGATAAAGTGGTTCATGTTTAAAATTAAGGCTACGTACGTTGTTCTTTGTCGATCAATTCTTTTCTCTTTATTTGATATACGATTTCCTCTTTTTTTTAATCTACTCCATGATAAAGTGGTTCATGTTTAAAATTGAGGCTACGTACGTTGTTCTTTGTCGATCAATTCTTTTCTCTTTTGTTCTGTTCTATATTTTCGTTATTACTTTTTAATCTACTCCATGATAAAGTGGTTCATGTTTAAAATTGAGGCTACGTACGTTGTTCTTTGTCGATCAATTAGTCGATCGACTTTAGAAAATCTTCATAAGAAATTTTTATATGATGAAAATCATCTGATTAAATAAGAAATTGATAGTCACAGCATGGAATTGAAACTTGCCTACACTCTGACCCAGTTTTAAACAAGCCAGGTATTCTCATCATTGAGGCAGAAGGAAACTTTCAGTATATTTGTTTAGTAGAATAAACAATGGATAATGAATCCTCCATTATACAGGATATTACATGGAATGTTCTGGCTCATATTTCGTTTATACCTTAAGGGAAATGCGCTCATGACGTGATTATCGAAATTTTCCTCCCTAGATAAAATGATCCTACCCAATAAATTATAAAAATGAGGTCTGTTCAATATTATATATATATATATATATATATATATATATATCTTTGTCACCGCTCTAACGGCTGCAATTTTTGTCTAACCAAACCTTATATATATAAAAACGTTTTATCAAAAACTAACTACGAAGTTCTTTATCGGCAGAAATCGGACCGTAGAGTTTTACGAGGGTGCATTTCAAAAATTCGAAATATCTTCGTTGCTATAGTTCATCTGATCAAACAATTGTATAAAACCAATCTTATTGAAAATTTAATTAACTATAAATCTTTGTATGTTTTTTTTTACAGTAGTGTTTTTACTCATGGCTGTTTTTAGCCTTCAGTAATCCCCTACTTCTACTCATCTCAAGTTAGCAATAAGCTGTTATATAATAAACCACTTTATCGAAAGCTTAAATACCAAATATTGGGTGAAGTGGAGTTCGAAAATTAAAAATATACCCATTATTACTAATCCAATCGAAAAATATAGAACCAATCTTGTTAAACTATTGATTCACTGCAATTAAGCTAGTTATTGGTACTTTTTCTTTTCAACCTTTAGTATATCGGCACTGCATCTCTTCGGATTTTGATCTAAAATAGATAAATTATGGTGAGAAGTGTCTCTGTTATACCAGCACGTGAGAAGCTTGCTTAGTTTACACAGCCCCTGCGTATTAGACTTTTTAGCAGATTTTACTTAAGGGAAATCGGCTATTGAGGTCCTACTCATGACGTGATTTTCGAAAATTTTCTTCAAATGTCCATCGATCCTACCCAGGAGATGACGAAAATGAGGTCCGTTCAAAATTATATAATATATATATGTCTGTTAACGCTCTAGTGGTCGCAATTTTTGTTTGATCATTACCAAACTCGATGTTTAAACGTTTTATGTAAAAAGACAGATCAAGTTCTTTAATGGTTGAAATCGGACTAGTGGGAGGGAGGGTATAGAGGGTTTTTTCGAAAATTCGAAATATCTCCGTTACTATACGTCGGATCAGAAACTTGTATAATACAAATCTTATTGAAAATTAAATGTAGGTACTATAAATATTGTCATGTGCATTTATTCTTTATTTTGAACATTAAATGAGATATTTTCATTTCTCACTTCTACTCATGTTACATAAGCAATACAAGCAAACCACATTCTTCTAGGCTTAGATACCACAAATTGTTTTCAAGAGACCTTTATTATACGAGATAAATGCAAATATGTTATGGTGACCGCCCCCCCCCCTTGTTAAGTTCTTGGACTACTAAAATTTGATTGATTGAGATAAAAATGATTCTGTTTCCATTTCAAATTACAGTACTAGATATAGTAACAAGTTTTCATTAAAATAAATGTAATATTCTGATATATTTCAGTAATTGTTTTTCTTTCCTGTGGGAAGTTGGCACACTTGTTTGTTTACATTTCACTTGCTTCCCGTTTGGCAGATTTATCTATTGTTAAACATCACGAGGAAAATCTGCTTAGTTTACGTAGCCCCTCCATGACGGACTGTTTGGAGATCATAGTATATCGAAGAGAACTAAGAACAGACAATAAAGGGTAAATAAAGAGAGGCTGAAAATATAACAGTAGAGCTAAGCCAACGGATTATACAGTAGATATGATGAAGGTGAGAGTTAGAGGAGTGAGGTGGAGGTTTCTATTTCGGTAAAGGTTATAGGAGAGCCCGAGCACGTCCTCGCCCCTCTTATCGGAGGTATCCGCAGACAGTTTAAATTTAAACTTTGTTTTACCCCTACTCTAGCCTAAACAGCTTCCACTCTCATGGCCAACTCTCGCTTAGCCAATCTACACTCCTATCTAGGGGGGGATACACCCCCACTCCCTAAAGGAAATTTGATGCTTCAGACTTAGAATCAGCTACTCCTTCCTACTCACAATTACCAGTTATATTCTATAACACGTGGTTCGAGTATTCTCTCTACATTTACATAAAAAGTCCGCCACGCAGGGGCTGCTTAAACTAAGCAGATTTCCCATGTGTAGTTATACAATGAAGAAATCTCCATACGAGAGCCAAACAGTTACGGGATTTGTTTGGTAATGATGTCAAATTTTAGTTGCTTCACACTCAGATCTGGCAGCATATTCAAATTCTAACCTTTACGCAACCTCAATAGAACCATGGAATCTGGACCGTAGATTAACATTGTCGTACGAACGTTTTACTGTTTACTGTTATATATTTTATTTTATTAAGAAGATTTAAATGCAGCCTGCATTTAAATGCATTTGGTAATGTGTTATATGTACAATACAATAGTCTCTCATTCACTCTTGACAGAAACCTCATCTATTCACCACAATGAGAGGAGCTGCCCCTTCTTGCCTGGCAAGGAAGTCATGAGCTAAGGAGGAATGGCACATGATAAGAAAAGTCCGTCACTCATGGGCTGCGTAAACTAAGCAGATTTCCCACGTGAAGTTATACAATAGAGAAATCTCCATACAAGAGCCAAACAGTTACTGCAAAGGGCCGAACTAGCTTTTGACGGGAAACAGTCTTCCGTTACCGGCCCAAATTTAATAAAAATGCAAATATCTCGGTTAACATTCAAGATAGAGAATAAATGTATAGACCAATATTTATAGTAAATTAAATTTACAATAAGATTGATATAATACAATTTTTTGATCCGTATGGTAACGGAGATATTTTGAATTTTCGAAAATCCCCCCTCTAAACTCCTCCTCCCCGTGGTTCGATTTCAGCCGTTAACAAACTTGATCTTTCTTTTTACATAAAACGATTAAATATCGAGTTTGGTGACGATCAAACAAACATTGCTAGCGGTCGCAATGTTTGCTAGCGTTAACAGACATATATATATATAATTTTGAACGGACCTCATTTTCATCTCATGGGTAGGATAGCACATTTTCCTTATTCCCCCTATTACAATATGACAGCATTTTCTTATCTCTTTCCATTAATTATACCACACCATATTTCCAATTATATTTAATTTATTATGAATTTATGAAAACCGGATTAATAATAATATTATCTATTACTTTAAAATAATAATGGGTACTTGTGTATTATATCCACCACATTTTAGTTCCACTAATTTCACGCTAGAGTGCGCTACTGTTTTAAGTAGTACGATTCATTGCCCGCAAGGGAGGTTATACTTACCTTATAACCTTCTACTGAATTATAATGATAAATAAAAGAAAACACAATTTTTAAAATTAAAACATTTTATTCACATTTAGGCGGGAAATGTGTGGAAATACAATTTAAAATGCACTGAAGTCTGTCTCCATTTCTTTTCCCATGGTGCTGTCGTCATATGAATTCTACCAAATATGATTCAAGGTGATGCCTGGCTGTCCCACGATGTTTTTTTATTTCGCCACTTTGCACTTCCCCACATTCTCTCCACTGTCTGAGTATGTGCTCCAGTGTTGGGGTCAATAAAATTATATTTATGATTAACTTTCGCATGTTTGAATCCTTGGCTTTCTAATATATTCGTTTGGTAGCCTTTCCAGCAATCAGAATATATTGTGCTACCATCTGCTATATTCTGAATTATTTTCTCTAGAAGGGTAGAGGCATTTCTGTCAAGAACAGCCACGAGAAACGAATCTTTTGTCTCGACAAATTCCTCCAAACACCCTCTGTTGGGGTAAAATCCGTCCACAATTATTTTTTCTTCTAGTAAATAGACTCTCATCTATTGCAACTATGACAAAAGATAACCTCATTAGCCTGAGAGAGCTAGTGTCGCACTTCAGTAGCGCATTCTAGCGTGGGACTAGTGGAACTAAAATGTGGTGGATATAATACACAAGTACCTAATAATGTAAAACGGGATATAGGGAAAGAAAGTATTATCCCAAAATGTTTCAGAATACAGAATACTAACCATGATTTTCAATTAATTGGTAAATGATGTTTTGAATCATAACACAGAAGACGGGTAATATAAAAATATTGTGCTTTCATAATAATTAATTTTATTAACATATCCTGGCCAATGGGGTAACCTGAACTAGTTTAAATGTGTTTATGAAAGTTTGAGTTGCAGGATAAATAAGTAGTCTTATTTGTTTCTAATATATTCAGCCATAAACAGAATTGTTGGGATCTGGGGTATCAGTGCTTGTGGAGATGGCATTTCTGCTGTATTGACGTATTTGCTGCTTAACATAACGGGCCGGATTGAGAAATCGCGTCACTGGCCCTCAGTCCATCATGTTGTCCATAACGCTGTTAAAATCGGAATAATATCCACGTCACCTCTGAATTTGGGCCTTAAACTTATAGTTTTATCTGAACATAAAAACAAAAGCCTATATCCTATATGAATTCACAAAACATCTGTCTTCGCCTAACCTATATCTTAGCCAAAGATATATTTAATTTAAAGATCAATTCACTCCCTCTCAGTTACTTTTAAAAACAAAAATCATCAACGTTGGTTCCATGAAGAGTCGACAGATATCGTGGGTTTTTTTTTATTGTTTATTGACGCTTAAATGGAAATTCAGTGTCAGGCCCTAATAAAAAAAGTCCGCCACGCAGGGGCTGCGTAAACTAAGCAGATTTCCCAAGTGTAGTTATACAATAAAGAAATCTCCATACGAGAGCCAAACAGTTACAGCAAAGGGCCGAACTAGCTTTTGGCGGGAAACAGTCTTCCGTTACCGGCCCAAATTTAATAAAAATGCAAATATCTCGGTTAATATTCAAGATAAAGAATAAATGTATAGACCAATATTTATAGTAAATTTAATTTACAATAAGATTGATATACAATTTTTTGATCCGTATGGTAACGGAGATATTTTGAATTTTCGAAAATCCCCCCTCTAACCCCCCCCTCCCACTGGTCCGATTTCAGCCATTAACAACTTGATCTGTCTTTTTGCATAAAACGACTAAATATGTATCGAGTTTGGTAACGATCAAACAAACATTGCGACCGCTAGAGCGTTAACAGACATATATATATATATATATATATATATATATATATATATATATATATATATATATATAATTTTGAACGGACCTCATTTTCATCTCCTGGGTAGGATCGATGGACATTTGAAGAACATTTTCGAAAATCGCGTCATGAGTACGACCTCAATAGCTGATTTCCCTTGAGGGAAATCTGCTAAAACCACAGTAAAACTATATATAAACTAGCTAAGGTAACATGCTTCGCTTGGGAAATTCATTAGTGGCTTCTTAGGATCAGATGTTTAGTAGTTCAGATATTGTAGATCAAAGTGTTGCGAATACTATGTACATGTAAAATTAAACAGAGTTAATCACATACTTTAAGAAGTACGAAGGAGATGAAAGGAGCCGGCCGATGGAAGGACTATTGGCGTCCGAAGTGTCTACTGGAGTCGGGACAGTTCTGGACTACGCGTCTAGTCGCTTCAAGGCAGTTTCCTTAGATGTCGGCGCTCCTCTATAAACACGCGTACAGGTCGCTCCGACAGTTTAGTTTGTTCTCAGCACTCGTCAACAGTGCGTCTTTGTTGCTGTGCGGTAAAGTGTTTTATGTGAAGAACAGTGTTGTGCCGCGACTCTGTAAAGAACAGTATAGTGCCGTGTATAAGTGAAGGACAGTGCAGTGCCATTGACCTGGTGAAGATCAGTGCAGTGCCGTGTTTTTGTGAATTTCAGTGATCGTGAGTGAGTTATTGGACTGTTTAATAACAAGAACAGTGAAGCTATCAGTGCATACTGTGAGTAGTAGTTCAGAATAAATACCCAAGTGTGTAGTGCGTTGATAAATAAATTGTGCAGTGATAAAAACTGCTAAAGCTTGTGTTTGTTTAATTTTGCAATCCAATAGAACTCTAATAAACAACGTTTATTATTTTGGTAATAAGCGTAACAATATGTTTGGTAGATGTGTTATCCAAGGTTAAGAATGTATCAAAATATGGAAGTTAATAAAAGATTTAGTGATTAAAAAATAGAGTGCCTAAACTTATAGAAATAACTTGTTTGTAAACATAACAAGGCTGAATAATGACAGTATTTATTTTTGCCAAACGATTTACTCTGCAAAATATTTTAAAATCCCCCCCCCTGTGTGCTTAGGTTTATAACTGAATATCTAGTAACCAACATGAACTTATGGAATATATTAGTCTTGAATATTATTTCGCGATTAGTCCACCAGCACTGTTCAATAAATATATATTAAACATAACCTTGGATAGCAATCAGTCATCATTATGATGTATCACTAATGAGGAACATTGCTCGGGAAATATTTAGACTGAATAATGAGAGTGGATTTTATTCAATGCAAGGATATAATAAGCTCTATCTATTCAAATTTCCTATCAGCGTATTTACTTTTATTTGAATTATGCTGTTTTCAGGGAACATAGACAATCGTTGTACATGAGTACATTTAGTAAATTCCTATCCTAGCATGGTAAAGAATTGAAAAAAAAAATCCGTTAAAAATTTATTTTCCAGGACAAAATCTTATTTTCATTTATCTTTTACATACTTTGAGTTCCTAATTTCCGGGTACAGGCTCAGATGCCACCTGTACACTTGTAAATGTCCAGGTATTGTATATAATAAAGAATTCATCATGTCTTTCTAATAATATTTTATTCATATAGTTTCAAATTAAAATGAGATTTTTGAAGTATCATCCACTTCTTGTTTGAAAGGAAACTTTTAATATAGTTGGTATCGGTGAGGGAGTCTGTATGTTACTGCATAGAATAAGCCTAAGTATTTTTGGTGCACTAAATATCTAAGGATAATCGCTGTGAGGAGCAGAAAGTGGTGTATGTAACTTACATTAGGAAAAGGAAAGTTTTAGGACTATTGAGTTTTTGGAGATAGCTTTAGGTAAATTGAGCAATGGCGATCTATACTGAATGTGGGTCGCACAACCATCAAATCAAGCGTCCATCTGGTCCCTCAGTAGAATTTGTTCTTATTTTCTCTTACTCACTACTGTGAAAAAAAAAAAAATAGATTGTCTACGCTACCTTGGACTACAATTGGACACTAGACTTACTTGGAAATCCCACAGGATAATTAAAAGACAGGAACTATTCAGGCGATTCGGACAACTTTACGGATTGCTAAACAGAAGATCTCACTTATCTACCGATAACAAACTAACAATATACAAGCTACTACTAAAACCAATATGGATATACGGAGTAGAAGTGTGGGGTACAGCAAAACCTTCGAACATCAGACGCATCCAGACTTTCCAATTCAAAGTCCTGCCCACTATAGTAGATGCTCCATATTATGTTACAAATCACACCTTCCATAAAGATCTTAATATCCCATTTGCAAACGACCTAATTCCCTTAAGATTCAGAAAATTCCACAGCAGGCTGTCCAATCATCCTATGTCTTTTACCGCTCTAGTGGTCGCAATTTTTGTTTGATCGGTACCACACTGTTTCCCGTCAAAAGCTAGTTCGGCCCTTTGCAGTAACTGTTTGGCTCTTGTATGGAGATCTCCTATTGTGTAAAGTGAAGTGATTGATTAGCTGAGTGGCTATTTTCTTATCAAGCGCCATTCCTCCTTAGCTCTTCACTTCCTTGCCAGAAAGAGAGAGGCAGCTCCTCTCATTGTGGTGAATAGATGTGGTTTCTGTCAAGAGTGAATGAGAGACTATTGTATTGTACATATAACACATTACCAAATGCATTTAAATGCAGGCTGTAAATCTTCTTAATAAAATAAAATATATAATACACTAAACAGCAAAACGTTCGTACGACACTGTTAATCTACGGTCCAGATTCCATGGTTCTATTGAGGTTGCGTAAAGGTTAGAATTTGAATATGCTGCCAGATCTGAGTGTGAAGCAACTAAAATTTGACATCATTACCAAACAAATCTCCGGCCCTTAATGTTGTTTACATTTCCATATGACAATAGCAGGTGGGAATTACTTGTACGAGTGAGGAGAAAAATAGGCCCTTAGCGTTACTAAAGATAAAATACAAAAAATAACGAAGTGGCTAGAAAAATAAATAAAAGGCCAGAAAGAAGAGCCCATTGGGGTTGATAAGGGGGACATTCCGCCGGTAGAAGGTACTACATATCTTGCGGGTGTCAGATGAAAAGAAGGCGGCGGAATGAAAGAGGCTGGGGTGGGGGCACACCTATAAAGGAAAGACTCAGACACTCCACAACATCCGCCACTCTTTAACGACCTCATCTCTCATTTATTTCTCGGGGATCCTGCCTCAAAAGAGCTATACACTTATATTTCTTCCAGCATCTTTAGGGTAAGGTTTTGTCTATGATTTATTGGCCTGGATTAGCTAGTAGTCTGTCAGTGTCATTTATTTGCCTATAAATCTTCATATGATTTGCAATAAACCACGTATGAGCTGTGTATGTCTCTATTACAGCAGGTATATCGCTGTGCTGGGCTAACCTCTTGCCATTGCGGACGCTCATCTTTAGGTTATCAATCGACACTAACTGTTTCAGTTTCGTTTCCTTGATCATCCGAAAAACTGATGAGTCCTGGGGTACATGAACATAGAAAAATATTGAGGCTTCGCGCATCTGTTAATCAATGCTGCTAGGAATATCGTTTTTATCAGCTGGCAACGACCCACCATTCCTCCTTCTATCATTAGATTAAGTCACTAGGCGTAGTGAAACAGGTGTTGATTTTTGTGAAAATGCCCGTACACGTCCATTCTCTCTCATACATTAAAAAAGACTTAACGATGGACCAACACAATACATAAGTGGAACAGAGAATGGACGACATTTAACAAACCTTACAGCTTACATCATACATACCAAATATAACTCACAACAACTACAACACAATTAAGATTGACCATCACAAATGCACACAATTTCTAACGGAACATGGACAGACAGGGCATTATTTAACAAGATTTCAAGACAATGACAATGATTTTAAAATTCAAGACAATGAAAATGATTTTAAAATTCAAGACAATGACAATGATTTTAAAATTCAAGACAATGACAATGATTTTAAAATTCAAGACAATGACAATGATTTTAAAATTCAAGACAATGACAATGATTTTAAAATTCAAGACAATGACAAGATCAAAATAGATCAAATTTAATAATGAATATAATTTTAAAGGGAGGTATTTGGCCAGAGCCACCTCATATTATATTTGTTAAATATAATAAAGAACTTATAAAGTTTATTAAAAGTATAGATATGGATGTAGCAAAAATGCATTACAATGTAAAGTTGATTGTGAGAAATGGGAATCATAATTCAATATATTTACCTTACATAGACGAGCAAATTAAACATCGGTTGCGTTTAACTTTAATTGATATGTTTTTGTTCTTATTTTATTAATTTATTTATTTACTTTTTCATTTCATTTATTAATTTTATTTGTAATTATCTTAATTTTTTTAATATTTCATTTTATTATTATTATTTCTTTTATATTATATTTGAGTAGATAGTTAATTAACGTATATATATATATTGTAAATCAAATTGTATTTATACATAATCACACATGTAATATGCCATGTAGCAAATAAATAACTCCTCATAGGGTTACTATGAGGAGAAAAAAAATGTAAAAATGCAACTGACGAGTCAAATGGGTATGTGAATCCAGTGGAGCGATTAAATAAATGAATTACAAGTTCCGAGTTGTTTCTTCTACTAGTCACATATGTCGTTCAATGTTTCTACAGTGCAATATAACAACCTAAAAATGGTGTACCTAGGAGACAACCCTAAATATCTAATCACACAACTGAGTGCAAAAAATAAGAAATTGCAGGAACGATAAAGGGTTACTTTGAAACATTTACAAAGTTCCGATAACAAAATTCAATATCAACGAATAAGAAAAAGGATTTAATATTATAGCAATTATTGATAAAGTGAACCAGATAAACACTCAACATGTAAGATCATCTTATGAATAAGCATATTTCTCAGGCCAGGGTACATGACCCGCTGGTTTTTGAAATTAATTTTTTAATGTGCAAGGGTTGCCTGCGAATGTAAAATTAAAGAGAAAATATTGCCTCGTATTGCAATATTTCATATTTTTTAGTTAAAACAAAAAACTAGTCTGGCTGTAAAATTTCCTTGGGGATTCTCTCATATATTTTACTATTATAATTACTTTTTCACTCTCAACGTTCTCCTCTCTTCTACAATAAAATAAGTACATGCATTATTTATTCGTTTTTATCCACCTTATTTTTACATTCTATATTGTCATTAATATTCGTTAAGCTCGATTATTAAGCAGTTAAAAGAACATGTGCCTAAAGGAACTATCTTGCCAATTATTCAATGCCATGGGTGAATGAACTAGAAGAGTTATTGCATGCATAGGAGGAAACTTAATAGAATAAGAAATGGCAGAAAATATTAAAGAAATAAATAAAGAATTCTTTGGAGGATTTCAAAAATCACTAATTTCTCAAGATATTAACAGACTTCTACAACGTACCTACAGCCTATACCATGGAAGAAATACGTGTTCTTGGCAGAGGCGAGATGTACTTAAGCCTATAAATTCATTTTTTAAGAATAAGATTATTACTGAGGTCCGTTGATTAGGTACTACCAATCAATTAATTAATCAAAGATTAATAGTTGGGAAGACATTTTACGCATTTAATCTAAAAAAAAAAACCAAACCCCCATTGCGAAGATAAACAAAAAAATTTATTTACTTCATTCTTAAATGCCCCACTATAGAAAAAAAGAAGAATAAATCTCTTGGAAGTCCTAATATTTCTACAGCAAAAAGACATATTAGGACTTCCAAGTCATCTACATGAACAACCTCTTTGACGATATGACCCAGAATAAAATAAATGGTGCTTGTCGATTATCGGGTAGCCACCCATTTAAAGGCGATTATTAAATCATATTAATAAAAAATTTTATTATTTAAAATAACGCTTCTAGAATTTATTTGAATGACAAAATGTAATTATGTATTATATTTAGCCCAAAACTGGACGATGTCACAGAGTGCCTGCATAAAGCCCGTCGTCCCTGGCCGTCGTCAACCACATGAACTCTGCAAGGTGGATGTCCCAGTAGTATGATGATAAACGAAGTTTTGATAATCAATAATAAATGATGTTAATAAACACCAAGTGTTGTTAATCACTCATTTTCTGATATCAAAAGAAACAGAATGACTAAGTTAACCTAGTCAAGTACGAACAGTCTAAAGCGATAGCAATACCACCAAATAGCTATAGGCGGTTTTAAACCAGTACCTATTTTATCTGTAAATATAATGGGTCACCTTTCATTAATCGTTTTGTATTTATAAATTCTAGGAGTGTTATTTTAAACAATGGAGTTCTTTTAATTATGATTTATTAATCGTCTTAAAAAGGGCGCCTCCCGATAACCGATAAGTACCAAACTAATTGAAGTTATACTTTATTATATAAAAATCATTTCCTCAGGGACAAAAAAAAATCAATTAATATAAGTATTAAAACGAAATAAATGTTTTACGTTTTTCATTTCCTTGAGTAATTATTGTATTTGTTGTATTTTCTTTGTGAGAAACATGTATTCATAAAAATATATCAATGTCTGAACCCTCGCTATAAAATTGTATAATTCTAAAAGTAATGAACATTCAATTAACTGAGCTGCACTTGTGATAATAGTATTTCCCAAGAATAGTGGTTGTTATATTTTCTATTATTTTCAATGAATCTACGTTGAATGGATAAGTTATTTTCGAAATCCTGAATACACAAATCGATGTAAACGTAAATAGAAGCATGAACGAATGAAAGGAATGACCACATGACAAATGGACTACAACCACAGCAACCGTGTTGTTGTGGAAAAGAATAACTGTTCTGAAAGATATTGCTTCTTCAGTTTTTCTTCCATTGAACCTAACAGTATATTCCATTTAGTTTCCACCTCGGGGAACTGTAAATGCTAGAGAAGTTTGGGACTTACTAGCTCAGGTACCACAATATTTCCTATTATGAGATTAAACTATATATACGTTCTTACACAACTGTGGAACGTTCCTTTCACAGTTTGTAATTATACCAAATTATAAAATGCATGCCACTACTTTTGACTCTTACCTCAACTTTTACCCTCCCTCTGGGGAATTAATCCTTCATACTCTTTATTCCAATGTCATTTGGAGGCTATAATAAATTTAATCCCATTAATATGGAAGCAATTGGCAGCAGCGATCCAAGAGGAACACTAGTTTATGAAACTAACGTCGCCAAATGGCATAACGAATGGCAACTGCAGTGAATATATAAAACAAGTGCTAAATTTGTTTTAGTAATGCTACGCAAGAACATTTCAATAAGCATAAGAGGAAACAAGTTGAAGCTTGATAAATAACAAAAACCAACACAATAAATGATGGGTAAATATCTTATCAGATATAAATCAGGAATATACCCATTGTATTGGTGCACAAAGTAAGTAAAAAAACATATATGAAACCAATTTCAGGACTATGGGAAAATAATACATTGCTATAATGTTTTCTGAACCTTTATCACTATGTGTTATATCTTTAGTCATTAATAACACAATATGCCAATCTCTATAACTAGGAAAATGATAGATTATGAGTTTGAATTCATTTCAATGATGTTTCTGATCTTTGTCAGAGTTACTCAAAAAATTATACTCCGAACGTTCCTTCAATGAAAAGGCTAATAAACCTAAAGGCCCTCTGCGAATCACAAAGTATCTAGTACTTTCAGCAATTTTGATTTTATATTTCTTCCACATTACAGTCCTCAGTTAATACCTGCTCTCCAATTAAGCATGCTTCAAATGTGTACTTCTCTTAGAAGTACGATTCATTTAGAAGATGTTCCATGAGCAGCAGAGGAACTTTCTCAACCAATTGGATAACCTTAAAATAATTGAAAATTGCGAATAAAGGCACAAAGAATCCACGTTTAATGGATAAAGTATTACTGTTTCCAATAAGCAATGTAGGCTGACTCTAAATATTCCAATCAGGATAAACATGCTGAAAGCACTTGAATAAATAGCACAAAAAACACTATCACACATTCACTATTTATACAGACATCAGAGTAACTAATATAAAAATTAAAAACAGCAGAATTCATAATGACGACGGAAAAAAAATATAAATCAATTAATATCCATCAAACGAAAACATAGACGTATGTATAAAATGGATAAAAGACACTTTGGAAATGAACGCCCTGCCTGACAGACTGGCTAAGGCGACATTAACATTCAATAACGATTGCTTCCAGAAGAATACCTAAATTTAAGATTAAAAACACACTAAGCCTAGAGACATTTAAACAATGGTACATTTTTAATTATCATAGAACAAAGAAAAATGCTAAATGTGAATCATATAATAATTCAAGTAGTTATAGGGAATGGATGGACTAAAGCTATATACATAGGTTTAAAATTAAAGAAAATGGACAGTGCATACGTGACAAACATAAGAACATATACTATTTTATTCTAAAAAACGAGAAAGGCCAAGACAAAAACTAATGTAAAGAATAATAATAGAATAATGGACATAATTGGCCAGTTGCAAAGCAAGATCTGCTTTTGGTATGTTGATAATGGTTCTAAGTGTACTTTTTAGGTGATGCAAATTATAAAGAATTATGAAACATTTTGTAAGCAATAAAAAAATAACTTCTTACTTAATTTAATTCCATAAAAATCACGATGTATCATGAATCCCCATTATCATTTCTATTATCTATCATTAAATTTGTATTTTTAGCAGATTTCCCTTAAGGTAAATCAGCTATTGAGGTTGTACTCATGACGCGGTTGTTGAAAAATTTCTTCAAATGTCCATCGATCCTACCCAGGAGATGACGAAAATGAGGTACGTTCAAAATTATATATATATATATATATATGTGTGTGCGTGTGTCTGTGTGTGTGTGTGTGTGTGAGTGTGAGTTAACGCTCTAGGCTCTAGCGGTCGCAATTTTTGTTTGATCGTTTCCGAACTCGATATTTAATCGTTTTATGTAAAAAGAATGATCAAGTTCGTTAATGGCTGAAATCGGACCAGTGGGAGGAGGGGATTTTTGAAACTTCGAAATATCTCCGTTATTATGCGTCGGATCGATAAATTGCCTAGAATCAATCTTATTGCAAATTACATTTACTATAAATATTGTTCTATACATTTATTCTCTATCTTGAATATTAACCGAGATATTTGTATTTGTATTATGTGTTGTGTGGTGGGCAGAAGTCGGCTACATTCGAGACTTTCCGCCGAAAGCTAGTTCGGCCGTTTCCATAATTGTTCGTCCCTCGTGAATTGGTTTAGAGATTCCTTACTACTACTGTTCTTAGTAGGCAGATTTCTCTATTGTAAAACTTCATGTGGGAAATCTGCTTAATTTACGCAGCCCCTGCTTGACGGAATTTTTATTAAATAGATTTTATATGTATACGTATATATATATATATATATATATATATATTTATATGTATGAGTGTGTACATAGAAACACTATAAAGAAAAGCTATTTTGTATTTTATGTAAAATAATTATTGTAAGTAGATCCACTCCACTGTACATAGTATCGAAAGATTAGATACAAAAGTAGATAGAAATATATAAATACTCTCCCTCATTTTAGAGATACCGAACTGAGGGGTGGAAAAAAAGACCGGTTGAAACGCAAATCACTCTCTGGGTATATATGAGAGGCTGCGTATTATTTAAGGCTTAGCACTTTTAGCAAGGCCTTATTCCTTTTAATATTCGTGTCACAGTAAAAGTTGTTATGGGAGAGTGAGAGTATGGGAGCAGAGGTAATGGTTGGCTGGAGGCCAGGGGAGATTCCCCTACTGTCCAGTAAGCAACATTTCCACCCCTATCGCTCCCTCTTCTACTACATTGCCTTCAATCATATTTTTACCCCAGGGCAAATCGACCATTTTCATAGAAATATCACTCAGGCAACTATCATGCAAATACCCTACCCCACCGGGGCCAAAGTTATAAGGTGGGGGAGGAGTCGCCAGCTTGGCTCAGGTTGTTTCTAAGTCACACTGTGTACGGTCATTTTATATTCTTTTTCTCTCAGAACAGGGTCATTCACTTCTTAAATGCTGAACACTGAAAATCGTTCTTAACCATGATTATTGAATTTTTCTAGGTACTGGTTTCAATAAATATGAAAAAAGTAGGTGATATTTGTTTATTTATTTTTTTTTTGCCAGTTCTTTTGTACTACTCTTAAGCAAACCAATTCCGAATGGTGGCTTAACAAAGCTGTTTTCTTAAAATAAAGTTCATCCTCCAATATCCGTCTCTATATATTCAAATATGTTTCATTCGAAATGTCAGGATAATTCTAAGGAGTATACTTCCCCTTAAGCATTTAGAAAAATTAAGTGATTATTTTTTTTTGGTGAAGTCCCTTCACCAGAATGAAATGAATACAACGTAAGACAACTGTTCAGTCGTCAATTCAATTTGAATCTCCCGCGCTCGCAGAGTTCACAAACCCGCCACACATATGCAGATCACCAAGGCTGTGGCATACAGCGGAAACTCCTTTGCAGCTCAAGAAGGCATCGGCTAGTTACAATGATACAGTCAGTCTGTTTTAGACGTTCGCCGGGGTCGTTTATACGGCCAGTGGGGCCTTGCCCTCTCCCTCAGCTACAGATCACCGCATCTTAGATAACCGCGTCATATACAACCGCTCAGTTGGAATTCACCCGTCATAGAGTTACAGTCAGTTTTTCACCTCCCACAAAGCTGTCATCCTGTGCGGATCACCGCAACCGGCTGGAAATCGGATCTTCTACGGAACACAGAACATAGCAACGAAGGAGGACTCCACTTCTAGGAACGTTTTCGTTTCCCGCAGGTGCCTATTTTAATAATGCTAGCATTATTTGCGCAAATTATCAAATGAGTACTCACACAATATAGGACCTATCGCTCATTCTATGTATATATATATATATATATATATATATATTGCCGCTAAATTAGTTTATAAAGTTAAGTTCTTAATGTTTCTTGTTCAACCTCTATTTATAACGTGTATTATATGTAGTTTTAATCAATTCAATATACTTGATTCTTAGGAGAACTCAAATAGTTAATTGTGTTATTTCCCCTCATCTTTCCAATAGAAATAGAAAAATAGTTCAGTCTAATGCTCTCTCTTACTCTCCCCTTTAAAAGCTTCCCGCCAAAACATTTTGGTGCCGACATTTTCTATTATTACCGCAAAAGCTAACCGCACGCCCCAACAACAACTATCAATCTCGTCTTCAATTCATCGTTTCTTGTTAAGCATCCATCCGATTTACGTGGTATATAAGGTGTACAAAGTAAATAAAACATTCATTTATGTAAGGTATTTTGAATGAGAAATGTGTTTGAGTGGGAACCATATAGATTTCAACAGACTAATTTTTAGCAGATTTCCCTTAAGGGAAATCAGCTATTGAGGTCGTACTCATGATGCGAGTTTCAAAAAATTTCTTCAAATGTCCATCGATCCTACCCAGGAGATGACGAAAATGAGGTCCGTTCAAAATTATATATATATATATATATATATATATATATATTATATATATATATATATATATATATATGTCTGTTTTACAATTAAATTAGAAAATAGGCAAAAGAGGTAAATGGGGTAATACGTTATAATGCAGGTTGCGTCAATGATGTGACTTCGAATTGCATCTGATAACGTATTCTGTAACATGCTAACCTCTCGAAATGTTTGTTATCAAAACGGATTCAGGAGAATATTCAGTTGGAGCAAAGGTTCCCATTACTGCCTTAGACGTCACAATAGATTTACTACTACATGAGACAACTAACAAGGATGTTGACATGTCTACCGTAGATGAGGTTTCTGTGTATGATAGAAACTTTTTTTGAACAATTAAAGCACTAATTGATAAGACGTTCGATGTAACAACTTTTTACCATATTCAAGTACTTTTTTACCTTTCAAAGACAAGTTCAAGGTGGTTTGCTCGTGTATTAAGCAGGTGGAAAATATCTTCGTAATTAGCTAATAATCTTCCGTACAGCTGGCAAGGGCTTTCATTGCAAATATACCATCTTCAAGGCCAATGGCATGATTAGTAAGTTATACATAATTTTATTCGATTACTTGTATATTTTCTGATACCTGAATTCAATCCCGGTAGTGTGGTATAGGAATTTGTCATGCAAGGTTCACCCAAGAATTAGTATGGATGTTTTTAGAAATAAATCTAGGTAAATTGTGTATTATAGTAATTATATCATACTTTTTCAGCATACAAAATTAATTTCACCACATTTTGATACTACAAAACTAGCCTTGTAATCGATTCGTGGTATTTCCTTTGTAGGTCATTTTTGGGGCTTCTTTATTTATTTAGTTAATGAATGCCGAATGTTCAATAAGAACTAGTTTTAAGGTTTTTCGTTGATAATGTCATCGTTGAGTGTTTGTTGTTTGTAAATCTCAATGTTCTCTGGTGTGCACGGTATTCGTTCCATTGTTTGCACTGGCATGCACGTTTCAAACAGCCTGCTGTGTTTGTTGGTCTCTAGTTACGGTGATTAGCGAAGTTGAGTTTACCTTGCAGTTTGTCTAAATTGAGTGTTACAGAATGTCCAGTTAGTTTGTGTTCTACATGTCCTTGTTCAAAATGCAATTTGTTGTTGTATTGTTTATTCTGAAACTATTTGTGTAGTGAGCTAATTGCAAAATGAAAGATATTAATGAAGATGTAGAAGTTAAAGATGGGTCCTTCATGGAAGGTCTAAGATGTTAAAGATGGCTGTTAAAAATGTAAATCTTTCTTTTGTGATATTACTAAATCCTATGTAATGTTGAATTCTGATTGTTTATCTAATCGATAGGCAAGTTTAAGGGAGGTTTCCTAGCAGTAGCCAGCTGTTCAATGTAAAAGCATTATCAACAGTGCTCTCTCGGCTACAGTAGGGCAGCGTGCCCTTATTTAATCTTCTCATATTGTTCTATACTCCTGCCCGTGTTCTCTAACGTTGAATTTACCTTCAACTTTCGGACGAGTGGGCTTAATTACGTTTGTAGGATATTGGCGGAGTAAGTCTGAGGAAAGAGCATTAGGTAGAGACTTTGCCATAGAGTATAGAAGTAAGACGGGCCTAAGTCTGCTATTAGCCATCTCCCCTAACTCAGAGGCCTACTTTGATTGGGCCTGGAGCAAACCTGCTGGCACGGCGCTATAACCCTGTTTTCCGCTCCGCCGCTCATGGCGATAGATTATGTGAAAAAAGTTCAACCCTCCCGGCATCCCCTCCCCCGGGGTGTATCTACCCCTTAACTTCTACCGCCAGAGGGAATTCCGAGGCGTTAAAGGAATATATATAAGGACCTGAATGAGAGAACTCCAAAAGCTATTTTAGCTATTACCCTCCGAACTCCTTGTACTATCGGATTCCATGACCTCCCATTCCGTAGGGGAAACGAAATATAAAAACTATTTCACAGCTAGTTGCTAATAAAAAAACAGTCATGAATTATCAGGTTCATGAAAACATTTCAGGCAACGGAGAACTCAAACGACTTGCAAAATAGCCAGCTACTATTATATCATCTACGTATTACTAGATCATATGAAGATAAATGTATTAAATATTTCGTACAATAGAATTTCAATGCACCTTATTTTCCATTTATCACTTTAGCCGCGGATGTGTTCATCACACGTCAGGTGACAGGGGTAGCAGAATATATATATATATATATATATATATATATATATATATATATATATGCCTTAATCTCTCATGGTAGGAATTTATTTAGTGACGAACTCATTAAATAAAATCTTTATTCCACTCTGGTTAGAAAATGGTTAAAACATGTTCATATCACGCCGCATATTAGCTCATATTAGCCGCAGTAGTAAAAACTGGACGTTTAATAAATAATAGTAATAATCCTGTTTTTACTGAGAGTATAACCCCCCCCCCCCATAATAATAATAACGATAACTGACCATACTGTGCATCTTAACAAACCGGATATTCTCATTATTGACAAGATCAATAAGACTGCTGATATTATTGGCATTGCAGTACCCAATGATGAGAATATTCGAAAATCCCACGCCGAAAAATTAAGAAAATATCAAGAGTTGGCTATCGAGCTCAAAGAGGTATACAAACTGAAATCTGCCATAGTTACGCCTATTATAGTAAGTTCAAATGGACTCGTGCCAAAAACAACGATAGCAGGCACCAAGAACTTGAATCTGCCAACAAAAATTATAAAAGAAGCACAGCAAGGGGTACTTCTTGATACTGCCAGAATCGTGCGAAAATTTTTAAATTCCCCATAACATGTTACAATCACAAACTCCATATCGGTTGGATTTTCCCCCGATATGGATTCTACACCAGTTTTCACTGAGTATAAACCTCCCCTACAATAATATCTATATATTTATATATATATATATATATATATATATATATATATATATATATAAGTTGTAACATCTGACTGTTCATTGATTTTTTCTTGAAATTTCAAGATACTTTTTCGTTTTACGTACGATAGACACGATATCTGTAATTTGTAGGTTTGGTGTCTGTTTGTTTGTTACCTTTTCACCCTTAAACAGGAAATGATAATATATAAAAATGGAGAAACAATTACAAAAACAGAATTCTCTGTTATTCAAAATGTCCCTTAAATAAAAAAAAATAATAAGAAGAAAAATGCATTAATCTCAGGGGAAAATATGGCAAAGTAAACACAGTTACGCGAAAGAAAATATTGAAAAAAAGTTTGTGGAACCTCTCCACTATTTAAAATGGTCTAATTTTACTTTGTATTATTTTGTAGATTGGCTGTCGCGTACATGGGAGTGATTGCTGCTCCGTAACCTTTGACTAAAGATGATAGAGTGAGCTAGTAATCTGATGTAAATTAATTAGAGCAGCTGATCCGAGAAGGGGTGAATTAAAGGAAGTCGTAGAGCAGGCGGCATTCTCTGCTGATTACCTCCACCGGCCCATTGGGCCCAGATTAGGAGGTTTCCTTTTGATCTGCCCGCTTTTCGATTAGATCTAATCCCGCTCCCTTGTCACGGCTCCTCCGGTTTCATACTTATAAATCAAACACTCCAGCTCAATGGCACAACTGTGTAAATCCCTACAGATAATAGCCCCCAGTAACAAGTTTAAATTGGAGGAGGGGGGAGTTCATACTAATCGGAAATCGTGAAAAACATGTCAACCACAATTCAAAGGCGTCAAACGATTTTTTTTTATCTTCGAAATACTAAACATAACAAGACTACACACCATCACTAATATGTATATATATAGGAGGATGTTGCGCTAATGAGATTACGTATGGGCCAATCTAATTCCTTGTACACATTGTAACGAAACTTAGGCATTACGTCCCACAACAGTCATACGTTAGTGACTGACTGTCGAAGAAGAGACAATTAGACATTCGAGATGCCTTAACAAAACTTTTGACCGATAACAGTAATTTAAAATAAAATTACTATCGAAAATAAACAATCGTTATAATATGCCCCTTCTTCCAATTTTAGTAATAGTACATATTATTCTGTTATAAATATATTTTATATATAGTTTTCGCTCATTGCATGCTGTGTTCTAAATACTTTGTAAATTTGTTCAAGTTGAGGATTTTGTGCTCCAGAGGCTTCAAAGGATTTCAATTAGTTTAACGATGTATTAAACCTTCAAGGGCCCTTCACCGTTACTTTGACCGGTAACCACAGATTTTCTCGCCACTACTTCCAGCAATTAGATAAAACACCAATCTCCGTACAATATCATAAGCTGTGGCATATTTAGCTGGTTAAAAACACAAAACTACAGGATAATATCGTGATTATTAAAAATTATTATTTTATGTTTGTCATTGCAGTAAGGATCTTTCTGGCATTTGATCGAGGAGTCGAAATGTTCAGAAAAATTTTCGGAGCAAATAATTTCTGAAAAGATATTTTTTTTTTTCTTACTGGGAAATATTTTTTTACTTAAGAGAGAGAAGGGGAGAGAGGAGGGATGAAAGAACTAAGTGTAAAAAGTTCTCCACGCAGGTGCTGCGTAATCTAAGCAGATTACACACGTCCTAGGTATTAGAGAATTTAAGTGAGTTTCAAGCTTTAGAAAATTATCTGCTATTTAAATAAGTTACTAGTACGAATTACATTATTTTTGAAAGGCATTTTAACAGACATTCTTTAAGGGAGATCAGCTTTTCAGTTTGAAGTGCCTTTCGAAAATTTTCTGTTATCGATTCAACTCAGGACACGACTTAAATATATTTCTGTCTGTTTACGAATTAGTCTATCTTATTGGAAATTCAATTTCCTATAAATGCTGTTATGTATCCTTTTTGTCTATTATGATAATTAACCGAGATATTTACATTTTTTAGTTTTCACCCTTCACAAACTCCACTCCAAGTGTCATATTAACAAGCTGTTATATCTTGAATCACTTTATTCCAAATCATCATCCAAATCACGTCATCAAACTTTTACTGTGTGAGAAACATGTAAATACGTAGTGTGATGACTTCATCAATCAAGATTTTCCCGTCCTGACTCGAAAATGTTTGTTTGATGTACTACCGTATTCAATATCTAACCGTTTAATTTAATTTTCATGTTCATATTTGCTCATGGTTGAACTCGCAACAGTTCGACATATCAAAATATCCCCTTTAATATGTGCCAAATCAAAAAGGTTCATAGGACAAACTTTTATACGATATTGATGCTTTACAATTGATGCTCTGTATATTCATTCGTAACTCCTATATTAAACTAGTCATTTGGTCTTCCTTGGTTTCAGCATTATTAAACCTTCTACGCATATTAACTGGTGGAAAATCTTCTTAGTGTACGCAGCCCCTGCGTGACAGACGTTTTTATTTATAACTAGCTGAACCCCGCGACCGTTGCTAAGCCATCAAATAAAATAAATTTGAAGTAAAAACATTACAAAAATATTCATTTTGGACTCATGCACAACCTCCCTAACAACCCCCACTCCTGTTCATTCCTAAAAATGTTAATACAGCTAATAGTCAAAAATGCGGAGTTTTGTTGATTTCGATTTAGTCTTACGTGTCCTATATCATACCTCATTTATACTTCGTTATACGGCAAAAAGTGCATATAACAAAAGGTACAAAAGGTATATATATATATATATATATTTATATATATATATATAAATCTTAAAGTTCTTAAGCCGCCATTAAAAGACTCCATGAGCTATCTATCCTGGGCGATGGCTTCCCAGATTACTAAGTATAGCGTCCTGCCGGTGTCCGCATCTCTCTCGTGGCTGGGTACCTACCACTGTACCGTACCTTTCATTGCCCTGTATAAGAAGCCTTTTGGGATTCTTCTTGCAACTTTTCTCGCCCATTTTAACCTCATAGCTTTCATGTCATGTGAAATCTACTGTCTCGATTCCGGTATATATTATCTTCATCCGTCCAGGGGGCTGATTCATCCGAATAGACAAAAGTGGCGACGAATTGCGTAGGTAGTTTTAAAGCTACCAAAAAATAGCACAATGAAGAGTGACCGCTGGAGAAGGAAGCCGGCTTGGAGAAGAAGAACTTCCAGCAAAGCGATGACGTCTATGAAACCACATTTAAATCTTTATCTCCAGGGTACCTTAACGTCCATGTCTTACGACCGTACCTCCCCATGCATAAGTACATGTTTGACGAGTTACACACCCTTTGTTTCAAGGATCTTCTGATTTTAACATTGTCCCAAGAGTCAAAAAACTGAGAAGGAAGCACAGTTGGCTTAAATTAGTCTTTTGATTTTTTTCCGAAAATCGCGGCACAAGTATCCATCTCAACAACTTATTTCCCATGCATAGAAATCTGCTTATAAGTCTTGCATTAAACCAAATGGTGATACAATATCATTAATTTTTTTCGATATGAAGTGGCTTTTAATGTATACAATATGGGACTTGTAGCAATTAATAATGGAGGAGGTGGTTTCAGTGAGAGGGGGACCCTCGCCATTTTATTTTTAATTATTTTACTCAGGCTTTCATTTACGAATAGTCTTTTCAATTAGCCAAGATTGGGTTAGAGTAGCTGGAACCCACCAACCGCAGGCGACGAGTAGCCACCGACTGGAAAAAACTGCCCACTACAGTCGAGCGAATCGAATTGGACCCTCTTCACTGTCCATTACCTCGGCTAAAGCCCCGAATTCTCCTCAGTGATACCCGTAACCTCGGGCCAACCCCTGCAAAAAAAGAGTAAAAAGCAAAGGATCATCGTCCAACTACTTAGATGCGTTAGACTTCTCCAAAATGCCTCATTTTCACCAATCACTGGAAATCCCAAGGAAGTTCTGCAGAATAAAGAAAAATAAAAGAAATTCTATTTAAAAAAAAAAAAAAAATTCAATGCAATATCGTAGAGCAACTACTTCAAGAATTATTTTTTAGCAGGCTTGCAGAATGGAAGAAGCAATGGGTGTTGTACTCATGATGCTATTTCTTCTAATTGGCCATCCATCGCACCAGGAGTTTTTAAAATTAGGTGAGTTTAGCAGCCACAATTTTCGTGTTACTATTATCTAAGGCCTTATTCAAAAGTTAGAAATGAAACTAAAGATCAAATTCGGCTAAAATCAGACAGGGAAAGGAGGAAGGGAGCTATGTATATTCAATATTGTTGAAAATTTATTGAGGACTATCATTAAAAAAAATTGAGAATGTTTCCTAAGTCACTGCTCGTGTAAAAATACAATATTGTTAATTACTTGACCATTACAAACTGTACATGACCTACAAAATGTCTTCTCATGGGACTAGCCTCATTCGATTCCGCACATTGATTACGAGGCTCTTGTTGACATTACTTTTTTTTCATGACATCTGAGTCTTTGTAAAGTTACCGGAACTCTACTGGCAGCCTTGACGAGACCGTCGTCTGGTTGAATAGATTTATTACGTATGTACAACTCCTTAAGATGACGTGAATCATGTAGAGTGAGAAATAAATAAGTGGAAGATATTTCATCTGTTTATCATCTATTGGCCTTTCGTCATTTTACTGTAAACGAAGATTAGATTCAGGTGATATTTCGACGACATTGTTATGAAGGAAAAGAGAAATGTTAACGTTTTGCCTTGTAATGACTACATAAATCCTTCTTCACTGTTTGAAACAGCGAAAATTGAAATCATAATTATGGATAGTATTTATTATAACGAAATATCATCTACAATCTATGTATTTCCTCTCAATAATCTATCCAAGCATACATTCTTTAAGCTTAATTATATGCATAGCATTACATGCGTGATAGTAAATGTGAGTATAAAGTAGTTCCAACAATTGCAACATTTCACAGGAAATAAGTTAACACAATTAACAGCATTAGCCTCCCTGCAACTTCCGTTTCCAGTTGAGGATTATAAACACTGTTTTATTTATATTATTTATCAAAAATATTGAATATTTTGAATGTTGTAGCAATTGAAATGCCTGATAGAAATAAACAGAGGGAGCTTACAAATAATTTAATTTGTATTAAAAAAAGAAGGTGAGAGGAAGAGATCGTTTTTCTCCCTCCAACTTGATTTAACACTGAACAATCATATTGAGTTTAAACGCATAATATCTTTTGTCATAATGAGATTACCAATAATTGTTTAATAGTTATAGATAGAACATAATCATTTAAATAAAGTCAAGATATCGCCCGAAATAAGATAATATATACCAGAATTAAAGAGCTTGATTTCCCTAAACTTCCAATATCACTCGTTGAGCAAATCCAGAATGGCTTTGTTTAAATAATACATTGACATAAATAATACAAAATTGAATACCCAAATGCTCTTATAATTTACATTTATTTTGATAATAAATAACAATGTTATTTTTTAGTGAAAATAAATAGCAAATGACGTGGGAGGGACGGAGATTTATAACATTACTAATCCTAATCATACTAAGAACTGTAATATAAGTCTAAAAATATGCCATAATTTCCAAAGTTCGTCTTCTGACAGGTGAAAGTGAATTATAATGCAGGTTGATTAAATACGGTCACACTTCCACAGAAAAATTTTAGTATTTGGGTTAGTATTAACAGATATTTGATTATAACCTATATTAGAATTTTTAAGAAGGAACAGGGGTGAAAGCCGTAATGGAGGCATGAAATGAGAAATCGCCATATTTCGTTTCCTATTGGTTTCTATGCAACACCCAGCTCGTATCACGTCAGCTGATTTGAGACGGTATTTGGTAGGAAAGAAGTAGATACATAGTAATGGCGTATACTATCGATCATTTTCATTTACATTGTCAACACTATTTTAAATAATGAAGAGGGATTGGGTACGAAGGAATTTCACTCATAATGCTTTGAAAAACGAATTGGGATTGAATATTTACCGCTTAATATTTAGTCTGAAAGACTCGGGGATAGGTACATCGATTTTGTTTGCAGAAAGCTCAAAAATTTAATAAACGTAAATAAGCATATAGGGAATGTAAATAGACAGGACTTATTATAGCCTTGCAATGAATAAAACCCACACTCATTATTCAGTAAAAATATTTCCCGAGCAATGATCCTTATTAGTGATACATCATAATGATGAATGATTGCTATCCAAGGTTATGATTAATATATTTTTTGATATATTTTATTAAACTTATTTTTATTTCGGATTGATCATGTACTTGATAATGATGAATGCTATTTACGATTAATATGGTCCAAGGAATTTTGAACAGTCCCTAGGGATTGATCAGGATATCATTTCTTTTTATTCTTCAAGACTAAAAAGAAGGTACTAGATATTCAGATATGAACCCTAAACTGTGGGACGGGGAAATGTAAAAATGTTATACATAGTATTGCCTTGCAAATAAAAATACCATCATATTCATATATAAGAAATCACCTGTAGTCATTACAAAGCCCTGAAAAAGTACAGAGAATATGATGAAATTAAAAACTGAAACAGGAAGGGGAAATGATAATGAACGGTAGAGAGGGATCATCTGTTAGGAATTCCCTTGCAGATATAATTTCCTGGGCATTGCTGCAATAATGTAAATGCAGACTAATTAGTAATTTCTCTACATGCATTAGCCTCAAATCCGATTTTGTATTTCCCGGAATTGATTGGAACAGAGCTGAACAGCTTTAATGATTTAATATTCTATGATACTTGATGTTATTGGAAAGTAAAATGAATCCCTTGTTAATCCAACAAATAATTAATTTACAAAATTATTCCCTTGTGAATATTTATCAACCATCTTGCCTCTTACTATTCATTCTCATAAATGAAAATGCATCCTCATAGCTAGTTCATCCTCTGAGTAATAGCTATTTTTTATAGTTTTAAGTTTGTTTATAAGATCAATTCGCTTCTAGAAAGTGTACTACTGATTTTAATCATTTTACAAAGAGTTCTTAAATTAAGTTTACAAAAAAGAAGAAATAAAACAAACATAAGACATATCTACCATCCAAATCGAAAGCTAAATAATGAAACAATGCATCTGATAAAAATTAGACTTGGTATAGCTTATAAGAACAAATTGACTTGATAAATGCTCTTTTCAAAGAATATATACACAGTAAAACATGCATTTATTTGAGTGTTGATTGTTTTGGGTATTTCATTTGGTAACGAATATTACCTGTTCGCTGTGGGGTAATATGAATGCTGGTTTTATGCTAGTGGACTATATAATGGGGTCAGATTGGAAAAATAAATAAGTCAATGAAAATGATACTAAACACTGAATATATTAATTGAAATGACAGTGTTGTATGATGACGTCTTATGTTGAAAATGTTGGATTGTTCTACCTGGTTTTTGATGCGTTAATATGTTGATGTTCACCGCATTGAAGAGTTGCTAGTTTATTTCTTCCCTTTGGTTGTTTTCTCTCCTTCCTTGCCTTCTCCCCTCCTGCCACCTGCCTTGGCTTGAAAGCTAGTTACTCAACCATGTAGGTGGGTCATGTTAACACCAAAAAACAAAGTACTTAAATTGCCAGTAAGTGCGCACTTATAAAACAATAGCTTGATTGCTTAGGTCGTTTTGCAAGTTGTTCTGAACTGCATCAGGTCTGCTGGTCAGAGCCCACCAAAGATTAGCTTGTTGTGGCACCCAGGGGTGGCCCAGAGATGGCAGTACCATAGGAGGCCTCTTGACAGGGTAGAGATCTTCTTGGAGAAATTGGGTTGTTTTTTCTTTGATGTTTCATTGAAGAAGAATTGAAGATGGGAGTCTGCCCAGAAAGGTTATAGATTAAGTCTAGAAAACGCTTATCAGACCGACAGTTTTGCGTTCTAGTTAATATTTATATGTTTATGTAATTGAGTATTTAAGAGATTGAGAATGAACTCTTTCATAAGAGAGTATTTAATGAATTTTAAGGCTATTATATAGGTTGCATCCTGAAAAACATTTACAACACAATTACTCAGATCTATAATTTTATTAGAAGTACTACTACACCCTGCCTATGAATTTCCATTTTAGCGTCAATAAACAATAAACAAAACCCCACGATATCTGTGGGCTCTTCATGAAACCAACGTCGAAGATTTTTGTTATTAAAAGTAACTGTTACAGAGTGAATTGATTGTCATATTTAAAATCTCTTTGGCTAAGATATGGGTTAGGCGAAAACAGATGTTTTGTGAGTTCATATAGGATATAGGCTTTTGTTTTTATGTTATGTTATGAAGAATAAAATCACACGTTCAGATAAAACTATCACTTTAAAGCCCAAATTGAGAGGAGACGTGGATATTATTCCGATTTTAAGAGCGTTATAGACAACATGATGGACTGAGGGCCAGTGAAGCGATTTCTCAATCCGGCCCGTTATGTTAAGCAGCAAATACGTCAATACAGCAGAAATGCCATCTCCACAAGCACTGATACCCCAGATCCCAACAATTCTATTTATGGCTAAATATATAAGAAACAAATAAGACTACTTATTTATCCTGCAACTCAAATTTTCATAAACACATTTAAATTAGTTCAGGTAACCCCATTGGCCAGGATATATTAATAAAATTAATTATTATGAAAGCACAATATTTTTATATTGCCTGTCTTCTGGGTTATGTATCGTTTTTTTCAAAACATCATTCACCAATTAATTGAAAATCATGGTTAGTATTCTGTATTCTGAAACATTTTGGGATAATACTTTCTTTCCCTATATGCCGTTTTACATTATTATTTTAAAGTAATAGATAATATTATTATTAATCCGGTTTTCATAAATTCATAAAAAATTAAATATAATTGAAATATAGTGTGGTATAATTAATGAGAAGAGATAAGAAAATGCTGTAATATTGTAATAGGGGGAATAAGGAAAATGTGCTACCAGAATGCTGATCATGAAGTTAAAAAAAAAAGTGGTTATAATTGGTCATGAAAGGAAATCAGGATGTAAAAAAGGTATTTTAGGAAATATTACACATATAATCACAGAGGTATATACACGGACACTAATTACCTTGATTTGGAAATAAAGAGGAGGAAAGTTCAGGAAAAAGATACACGGAAAGCACGCTTGGAAAAGTAAGCTACAACAGTGGTGGGCTGAGACCCATTACACTGCTATCTGTCTGTCAGCTGGAAGGGTTTTACCGGGGAACAACGAGTTCACAGCTCTCTTGCTTGACTAAACCTAACCTAACTTGCGAGTGGCAAACAAATGGGGTGTTAAGATTTGAAGGAAAAACATTTAAATTCAATATATTGTACTTGGTTTCGTGTAACACAAGTATTTATTTGATTCAATTAAATAAATTCAATCTCGAATAAAGAGAAGTTCTAAATAAATAAATTAAGTTAATTGAGATTACAATCGGTCACTATACATTCAATATAGCCTTTGACTTTCTCCGTTGACCGTAATATTCATTCATTCGTTGATGCCTACAAACGGACCAAGTATAAAGAGCGTTTAGAGTGAATACATTCAAATGTTTTAAATAAAACAGATATTACGTTTCTGGACGAAAAATACCCAAAAAGACTATATCATGTTATAAAATTAGCTGTAATCCTGTTGTTCTATATTTTTTTTAAATCAAAAATTAAGCGAGTTATTCGTACTTCCTTGTTTTAAGCATTAATAACACTTCTACTACTACTCACAGAACTTTTTACATAGATATAGACAATATGAAGAGATGAGATCATTATGTGTCATACCACCACGACGGAAATCGGCTTCGTTTACGCAGTCCTTGTGTTACGGGATTTTATATATTCCTTCCAACAATCACATATTTTATTATTAATAAATAACTTTAGAATTTTCTTTAAAATATTGAACCTACTGATGGCAAACCTGCTATTTAAAATTCTTCTAAATTGGTTGATGCCTCATAAGGCACATTTAAAAACGTAAACTTATATTTATAAACAAAATGAATACTATAACCATATTTTCTTTCCCGCAACAAAGGATGAATATATATATATATACACATATATATAAATAATTTATTATTAAAGTATTGTCTGCGGTAATATCACATACTGATATATTTATCCACGGCAGTGTTTGTTGGAAGTGAAGAATGTTTACTTGGAGAGAGAGAAAAAAAGGCCAATTCTTCACAATTTGTTTATTTCAGCGCTAAGCGCTTTCAAAGACTAATGTCTCCATCTTCAGAGCTACTTGCATGCGCTCATTGGGAAAGACAGCAAGCGACTCGCGAGTGAGGAGATCAAACGTTCAAAATATACGCTGCCACGAGGCAACCTTTAACAAAATTAATTTTAAGAATCGCTAATTTGGGAGATACATAACATAATATAAAATTTAAATAAATAGATAAATAATAAAATGAAACCTACATCAGACAACAAGATATTAAGGGTATCCCCCGCCTTTTAAGAAGGGGAAGAGAGGAGCCTAACAAGAATTAATTGTAAAAAAATGTTTTTAGTTTCCTGAGGTTCTTTAGTTTTCTAATTTCATTCTCAGACTTGCCGTACTCCGTCCATGTTATGAAGGACCAACTTTCACTATTTATAAAAAGAGCTCCGTCAAGCAGAGGCTGCGTTAACTAAGCAGATTTCACACGTCCCGTATTTGCTTTTATCTCAAAACGTAAAAGTTCAATGAAACTAATATTTGGCATTTTGGCTTCAAATAATGTGCTTCATAATATAACCGCTTATTGTTAAAATTTCATGAGTTGGAATGGGGGTTTACTGAAGGCCGTTAACAAAAAAATGCAAATACCTCAGTTAATAATAAAGATAGTGAAAAAATGTACATAAAAATATACAACATTACATTTGCCATAAGATTGATTTTATAAATGTTTTTATAACGCATAATAACGGAGATATTTAGAATTTTCGAAATTCCCTCCTCTAAAGCTCTCCTCCCATTGGTCCCATTTCAGCCATTAACGAACTCGATTTTCTTTTTGCTTAAAACAATTAAAGATCAAGTTTGGTAACGATCAAACAATAACTGCGACCACTTGAGCGTTAACTGACAAATATATATATATATATATATATATATATATATATATAGACATACAAACATATAATTTTGAACGGACCTCACTTTTGTTATCCAGTGTAGGAACGATGGTTATTTGAGGAAATGTTTCGAAAATCATGTTTTGAGTACAACCTCATTATTATTAGAAGTGAATAAATAAGTAAATATTTTACTATTAAGCCAAGTAGATTTAGGTTCATTTTTATCAAGGGCCTTATTATTTATTATTCAAAGAAGTCATTTAGTAGTTGCAACTTATAAGGCTGTATTAAAGCAGATTTCAAATTACTTCAGAGAGTTTATGTTCGCCGGAGATTTTGCCGAAACGCCACTTCCTAAATTCTCTATAGCTCTCTACCCTACTTCGCTTGAATTTCACAAGTTTTTCAGGAAACTGTGGTACGCGTGGGTGCCAGAAAATATTTAAAGAATGCCGTTTATTGGATGCAATTGGAGAAATGCAAAAAATTAGAAAAGACTACACGAGTCTGCAGTTTAGACAATATGTGGTATTTTTAATAAATATAAAGTTATTATTTGTTTGTCCCTTGGATATAATAATTCCAGAATATCAATAAAATGTTCAATAATGTTATTTTATACATAAAAGACATGTTCTTTTTTTGTTATAAATCCCTTGAGACTTAGAAACACTAGCAGCCGCTGGTAGTTAGAAGTGGTCGTTGAAACCATTCACTCACTGGGGGTGTGTTTCAATGTCAATCCCCGTGGTTTGTGTAGCCCTAAGCTAAACACTAATCCTTTTGATTGGGAAACCATTGCATGAAATAGCAGGTGATTGCTTGCATTTGCTAATGCACCTCTGATTGCAACCACAATGGCATTTACCAACTCGAGGCCTAAGTGTTGGATTGACTTTAACCATCTAGCAGTCCTTTTCTTTTATTTACAAAGTTAAAATAATTCACCTTTTTCTTTTTAACATTTATTAAATGGTCCGGCTCAAGTTTATCGTGTATGTTATAACCCAGGGCTTAATGGGGAAACCTTCCATTCTATTTCCATGTTTCATTGTGAATCTATTTTCCACACAAATACGCCTAATCAATATTCACTCTCTAGCAATCATCTGGTAATCCGTTGATAGCTCGCCCAAGTTAGTTTTAGTAGTAAAACGTGTTGGTTAATGTACATAAAAATACGTTTAAAGAATGGTAGAAATATATTTCTCTATTGAATTTTGATTTTAAATAGATTCTTATTAATGAAATAAGAAAGTATACTCAGCGGTCTTCAATTAATAAGTCATATAAATAGGTTGGATTCATACATCATTTTTCCATTTAGTCTTTACGACTTCATTATGTTCTCCTTAGTCGAGAAGAGGATAACAAAAAAATTGTAATGAGTACATAAGTATGTAAGAACAATCTACTCGGAATGTTGCTAGTCTTTAAATACGTTTACTCTGATTCATTTATGGGGTAGGAGAGGATGTTATACTAACATTGACGTAAGTATTTTTAGTAAAACATATTTACCCGTTGTACATGCAAAGTAAATTAAATTTACATATTTAATTTTGCATATATTCGTGCATAATAAACAACGAAGACCATTCAGGATACTCTCAATTTAATGTTTAACAATGAAATGTGAATAATGTTCTTAATTAATTCACCTATGGATCTTAACTGTACCATACACTACAGGATATCAACACTTCATCTGTCTTTAATGACTTATTACTGGGAGTATTATAATACAATGGAATCTGCAGCTGAACAATCAATAACCAGGTAAAAAAAAGCATCTTCTACCTACCAACTCCGTGAATCTTGGTGGAATGAAGGGCATAAACGAGATCTAAGGGAAATCATTGATGCTGTAATTAAATTTAAAATATGTCTACATACTGAAACTATAACATAATGCAAAAGCCAAAGCTGTTGTCCGTTGAGGTGTCCTGAAATGAAAAGAAAAAAAATAGGTTCCCCGTCATGCAGGGGCTGGATAAGCTAAGCAGATTTTCCACTTGTTGCTATTATGACGATGATTAGAATTGAGGAGCTAATTGAAGGTTTAAAACAATGTATGAATAACTTGCTTTATATTAGAGACTAACAAAAAATGTACAGAACAGAAACAGTTGAACAACAATAGTTAAACACAATTAGATCTGTAAAATGTTTCCATCTGACTCATAATAACATCGATATTTTAAATTTTGGAATCCCCCAATTTAACCCCACCCTATATATTCTCGATCAGATGTCAAGAACTAACGAATATAGCCTTATTAGTGTTGACCGAAAGCATTAAATATCAAATATGCGATAAGATTCTTATTCGATGAGGCAATCAATCAAAATATTTCATGGGTCTCTCAAAAGAAAAGTCCGGTGAAAACAATATTTAGTATTTAAGCTTAAATAGAACCTATCTCGTTATATTGGATTAGTGTTTATCTGTGAACTCCAAAAGTGGAGGTATACTAAAGGCTATACAAATCAATAATATATTCGTTAATATTGGAGATACTGAAAAAAATATTCATAGTCATATTCATTTGAAATGAGATTGTTTCGATGCAGTTTTTCGATCCTACTCATAATTGACAATAATAATAAAATATTAAAAAAGGACTCTAATAAATAAAATAAAATCTAACTACTTAGATATTCTTTATAATCATTTAGATAGGTATTGGTCCAGTACATTCAATTCTCAAGCTTTCATCTTATATATTTTAAACCATTGTAAATCATTCAGTGAAAGCACCTTATTTTTTTTTTATAATATCCTTAGCACAGAAGACGAAGTATAAATTCTATTGATTAAAATTTCCCACTGGATACTATTCCCCACCTTTCATATACTTACATCTGGTTGCTGAGTTTGTTCAATATTGGATGCTTAAAGCCTCTCTTCAGGAACTATTCATAAATATAATAAAATTCGATAGACATAAAAATGTGTCAATCCATAACTTTCAATTACGAAGAGAGTAATATCAATTTGAGAATGAATAGTAAGGGAATTAATTTTAAAGGGAAATGAGAACTAAATAGACTGAAGTTAGTAGAGTAGCTGTCCAGATAAGAACTCTCTTCAGCTAATCTGAGCCCATAATTCATATCGCAATGTCTTCCAACCTAACCTGAAATCGACTCTACCACGCGCAAGTTTCCTTAATATTTATGGTTCACAAAGGTAAATGCACACGCTTATCAAACTTATGTTTAATTAACTCTCCTCTTTGCCCTATCAAGATGGCTCCTAAAGATTAGTTACACATTATTCATGTAAATTAATTTTATTTAAATGGTATTTCGATGTATTAATTTGTTTTTTAACATTTCGAGGAATTAAAGATATATATTAAATGTGTTCAAGTCATAAAAAATTGGGAAAATTTGTTTAATTTACAAAAGATTCTTTAGTACTGTTTTTCGTGAGGCCTTCACGATCTTACAATTAGTCAGACTCGATCACCTTTAGTTACCTTGCACTTTTAAACTAATTTCTCTTTTTGTTTTTTTATGTGCTGTTACAGAAAAAAAAATGTTCTTTTTGTTAGAGGCACTTCTCTTGTTGACAGTTCGTTTTTCGATAAATAAAAAGTTCCTGGTTTGAGACCAACTTTGGAATACCGGTTTCCGATTAGAGACCACTAGTCTGGGGAGCACTGACTCTGCAAGTTTATTGTCCTGACCTGATGCAACGGAAAGAGAGGAGCTAGCCATATTACCACAGCATCATTAATATTAGGCAACAGAATAATAGAAAAATATATCAGACAGTTCTACTGAGTGTTTTCCAGGGCTATAAATATACAAATTATAAATCTTATTAATCATCCTCACGGTGGACGATGGGGAGGTGAATGTACAGATTAGTACAAGCAATACTAGCACTAAGCAATATAGAAATAATATTTAGCTCTTTCTCTTCTGACCTGAAATAATAGGACTTCACCTGCTAGACACATATTGGTTTATATTTATCACTTTCTAAGTTCTTAGTAAGCAATTTATAGTTTTCATTGTCACATACCAACAGCCAAAGCTCCTTTGATTCAGAAGATGTGAACATGTTAAAAAATAGTAACAGGCATATTCATAAGATAAATGAGCAGTGGTCTTTAGGGTAAAAAAAAAATCTTCTGACACAGATATAAGATAACTGAATCTAAAGAAAACATACACAGCCCAAATAAGACATATGTTAATCTTAATATGATTGAAGTAGTATTTCTAGAGGTAACGTCCTGGCATGGAACGTTATGATATACATTTTAATAACCACCATATTACTCGTCTGGAAATCTAGGCAAGTAGTTTCACACGTTTGGATTTATTCTAAATAAAACAAAATTGAAATCCCATTTGTATGGAATATAAATGAAATTGATGCCACCATTTGCTCTTCATCGATTCCGTTCATGTGAATATTCAATTTTCTCGTAATATTCAATATGACACTTTTTTAATGTTAAAAACGACAGGAGAAACTATCAGAATATCAACAATATGGCATGGAGGCAGGGTGAAGGCAGACAGTTGGAAGTAGGATAAGGACTCCCTTTGAATATATAATGCGGTTGGCTATTTCACTATTATTCCACCCCAGCGGAGGACCTGCACGGAAGAAACGACAAGATGAATACCGATCCTTACCTTCATCTTAGTCGGCAGAATATAGCTCCAAAGAAATATAGGATTAGCAGCATAACTGAGGTAGAAAAACATGGGAGGTTCAATTCATTGTAATTAACAAATCTTCTAGAAAACGTCTAATATCTGCTGGTGGATTTTAAAACTCGTGGATATAATGTAGCTACGAAAATCTCATCATTTTCCCTATTCATAAAGTATAAATTAGTAACGAATATGAAATAGTTCCTCATGAATAAGCCCTTGAACCTACTGGCAGCAGCGTAATGATAGCAGTTGCTATAACCTTCTTCATGAGTCATAATCTTCCATAGCTCTTGACAATCCTGCCTAGGCAGGGAAGAGCTAATACTCTTAACATGGAATCGTTGTAATAAGTAATTTATATCGGATGCAATAGAGGTTAGCAATGCCCTCCATACATTTTATGCAGAATGTAATTTTCTTAATAAAATCGCTTAGGTTGATAGAAATATTCATAGATTATGTATTCTAGAAATATTCATAGACTATGTATTCTAGAAATATTCATAGATTATGTATTCTAGAAATATTCATAGACTATGTATTCTAGAAATATTCATAGACTATGTATTCTAGAAATATTCATAGACTATGTATTCTAGAAATATTCATAGAGGATGCATTCTAGAAATATTCATAGACTATGTATTCTAGAAATATTCATAGACTATGTATTCTAGAAATATTCATAGAGGATGCATTCTAGAAATATTCATAGACTATGTATTCTAGAAATATTCATAGAGGATGCATTCTAGAAATATTCATAGACTATGTATTCTAGAAATATTCATAGATTATGTATTCTAGAAATATTCATAGACTATGTATTCTAGAAATATTCATAGATTATGTATTCTAGAAATATTCATAGAGGATGCATTCTAGAAATATTCATAGAGGATGCATTCTAGAAATATTCATAGACTATGTATTCTAGAAATATTCATAGATTATGTATTCTAGAAATATTCATAGACTATGTATTCTAGAAATATTCATAGATTATGTATTCTAGAAATATTCATAGAGGATGCATTCTAGAAAATGTATTCTAGAAATATTCATAGGATGCATTCTAGAAATATTCATAGACTATGTATTCTAGAAATATTCATAGATTATGTATTCTAGAAATATTCATTGACTATGTATTCTAGAAATATTCATAGAGGATGTATTCTAGAAATATTCATAGAGGATGCACTCTAGAAATATTCATAGACTATGTATTCTAGAAATATTCATAGACTATGTATTCTAGAAATATTCATAGATTATGTATTCTAGAAATATTCATAGACTATGTATTCTAGAAATATTCATAGAGGATGCATTCTAGAAATATTCATAGACTATGTATTCTAGAAATATTCATAGATTATGTATTCTAGAAATATTCATAGACTATGTATTCTAGAAATATTCATAGACTATGTATTCTAGAAATATTCATAGATTATGTATTCTAGAAATATTCATAGACTATGTATTCTAGAAATATTCATAGACTATGTATTCTAGAAATATTCATAGATTATGTATTCTAGAAATATTCATAGACTATGTATTCTAGAAATATTCATAGATTATGTATTCTAGAAATATTCATAGACTATGTATTCTAGAAATATTCATAGAGGATGCATTCTAGAAATATTCATAGACTATGCATTCTAGAAATATTCATAGACTATGCATTCTAGAAATATTCATAGATTATGTATTCTAGAAATATTCATAGACTATGTATTCTAGAAATATTCATAGATTATGTATTCTAGAAATATTCATAGAGGATGCATTCTAGAAATATTCATAGACTATGTATTCTAGAAATATTCATAGATTATGTATTCTAGAAATATTCATAGACTATGTATTCTAGAAATATTCATAGATTATGTATTCTAGAAATATTCATAGAGGATGCATTCTAGAAATATTCATAGACTATGTATTCTAGAAATATTCATAGATTATGTATTCTAGAAATATTCATAGACTATGTATTCTAGAAATATTCATAGAGGATGCATTCTAGAAATATTCATAGACTATGTATTCTAGAAATATTCATAGACTATGTATTCTAGAAATATTCATAGACTATGTATTCTATAAATATTCATAGACTATGTATTCTAGAAATATTCATAGACTATGTATTCTATAAATATTCATAGACTATGTATTCTAGAAATATTCATAGACTATGTATTCTAGAAATATTCATAGATTATGTATTCTAGAAATATTCATAGACTATGCATTCTAGAAATATTCATAGATTATGTATTCTAGAAATATTCATAGAGGATGCATTCTAGAAATATTCATAGAGGATGCATTCTAGAAATATTCATAGACTATGCATTATAGAAATATTCATAGATTATGTATTCTAGAAATATTCATAGACTATGTATTCTAGAAATATTCATAGAGGATGCATTCTAGAAATATTCATAGACTATGTATTCTAGAAATATTCATAGATTATGTATTCTAGAAATATTCATAGACTATGTATTCTAGAAATATTCATAGACTATGTATTCTAGAAATATTCATAGATTATGTATTCTAGAAATATTCATAGACTATGTATTCTAGAAATATTCATAGATTATGTATTCTAGAAATATTCATAGAGGATGCATTCTAGAAATATTCATAGACTATGTATTCTAGAAATATTCATAGATTATGTATTCTAGAAATATTCATAGAGGATGCATTCTAGAAATATTCATAGACTATGTATTCTAGAAATATTCATAGACTATGTATTCTAGAAATTTTCATAGAGGATGGATTCTAGAAATATTCATAGACTATGTATTCTAGAAATATTCATAGACTATGAGTTCTAGAAATATTCATAGACTATGTATTCTAGACATATTCATAGAGGATGCATTATAGAAATATTCATAGACTATGTATTCTAGAAATATTCATAGATTATGTATTCTAGAAATATTCATAGAGGATGCATTCTAGAAATATTCATAGACTATGTATTCTAGAAATCACATATATTTTATGTGATTTCTGGGATATTTTGGGGCTTCTCATATTTTTTGGTGCTCAGGTTGGCCATGTGAGTTAAGGCTTTGGTCTTAATCTCCTATGGTAAACCTAGAGTGGCGGATTGATTCCCACCCTGGGCGGTAGACATTTTTTTAGTGACGGACTCATTAAATAAATTCATTAGTCCCATCCTAGCCAGAAAAGGGTGGTTCCCTGTAGATAACTCGTTCCAATTAAAGTGGACATAAATAAATAAAAAAAACAACATGTATTTTATTTTCGGAATTTCGAATTTCATCACCCGGAGGGCAAACAATATACTAGGTAAAGTGGGTCATTTAACCGTAAAGGTTTTCTATTTAAAACCTATCTCTCCACCATAATATTTGGTATCTAATAGTAGCAACGGAATAGTCCTTACAGATCCAGTGCTACAACATAAAATATTTCAATCTAGAAATTAGTAACGATTCAGCTGGGAAGCACGATCTAGCACTCACCTGACCAAGAGCTGGTAAGACTTATTATATACCTACAATTTGTTTTTGTTTTGAAATATATATAAACTAAACAAAGCAGCTCATTTTTATAGGGTTTCCATCTGACATGAAAGCCTCCATATTGGCGAATTAAAAAATTTGTTTGGCGAGTTCGTTGTGATGGGACGCCACAAAAGGGAAAACAGCTAAAACCTCCATCCCGACAGTAGCTTTCAGACTAGAAACGGAATGGTTTTCTAGAAGACACTGGATAAGCCAATTTCTGACTAGAACTATGCAGATTGCCCCTTTAACTTCAAAAAGAAGCCCAGCCCGAGGAGTGCTGGCTGGCATAATAAAGAAACTTCCTTAGCACGCATTGAAGGAATCCTCGCGGACAACCTGGCTGACTAAACTTAATGAGAGCTGTATACAACTATAAAAACGTACGAATTGGTCAGCAATAAAGAACACTTTCGCGCATTTAAAAAGTTTGGAGGTTTTAGACGACTGGAGGAAAATCCACGAATAAATAAATAGACTTTACCTACACCAAGTCTCCTAGATGAACCACTTTTTGTCCAGAACGAGCAAACCACGGAGAATCATTGGACAATTTACATATTACTTCTACTACCTCTTCAAAACAATCCATTTCAAAATTTGAGTCCTTGTTATACGAGTTATTAGCTATTATCTAGCTGGTGAAGGTAGCTTTTGAATTACTAAAATTTCATCTGCAATGATTCCGCTGGAATGGGTTGATACTAGATTCCGACCGGAGCTGGAGTTTATATTAAATTAAGCTGGTATTGTGTTTATATTAATTTAATTGGCTTTGTCTACTCGGGGCATGACAGTCCATTTTGTGTGAAATTCAAACCTTGCTCGATTTTCATTGGGGAAATGTGATAACACATATGATGGAAGACATCGCCAATCTTCAAATGATTCATTTTAGAGCTATTATTATTTTACTTTGAGGGAAATCAGCTATTGCGGGTGTACTCATGACGTGATTTTTGAAAGCTCTAATGTTCATCCTGTTGTTTATTAATCTAACAAGGGTAATAACATCCCACTATCAGGTAAAGAGTTGGAACGCCAGTATAGATGATACTGTAGTCATATCTGTCCGTGCATACCGTCGTCACTGACTGATGGTCGAGTACAGTTGGCAAGCGCTTTTGATGCAAAGGCACTATCTTCAAGCCGTCTAGAGTTGTACTCTCTTGACGGCTTGAAGATGGTGCCTTTACATCGAAAGCGCTTGCCAACTGTACTCGACCGTCAGCCAGTGACGACGGTATGCACCGACAGATATGACTACAACATCCCACTATGTTTGTAATAACCCAGAGATATTAAATTTTGAAATATTGGGTGCCAAGGAACAAATCTTTGTCTAGATGAATAAACTGTAAAGGGGACTGACGCTTTATGTAATCAAACAAATTTTGAAACATTTTTAGTATTAAGGTATAAGCATATTCAGTTGTTATAAAGCAATCTCCAAAAAAGGGAAGACAACTTCTTGTTTATCTAGAAAATTGGACACATGCCAACATAAATAAACAAAGAATAATATGGGTCTGCTGTATATATTATGTCTTCTAAAATTAAAATTTTAAAAAAGAAATGGCTGGTAAAATTGGTGCATGTAAAATTGATTACCCACTGTTAGTGAGTCCAGCATAGAGGCTGAGAGCAGGTCGGCCTCTCCATTTACCCTTGGGACAAAAGACAATGCAAATAAACTGTTTTATTTGCCCAAACTTACAACTGTATTTCAGCCCGAAGGGGTGGAATATTGTGTAAGTTCGGTGACCCACCGCTGCGGTCCCTTTGTGGTGGCCTGGGGGAGTTGGAACTCCACAGCAAGAAACAGTCTACCCCTGTTTCGTGTGTTTCTCACCCCACACATACCTTCTCCATGCGCACTCCGCATTCCGTCTCACTTCATCTCCGCTAGTCCCCAACTAGTTCACTTCTTCATATATTAACTCCAGGAAATTTCATTCAGGCTCCAAATACAAATACGTAGAAATGAAGCCAGCGGAAGCCAATAAAATAGATGTGATCCCTTAGGGGTTTAGCTGGTTTTATGAATAAACTGTATTAAAGGCTTTCGAAGGGAACTAAACCAGGTAATGCAGTGGCTTCTGTTATCTTCTTCATGAGATATCCCATGGAATTTTGGTGAAAGCCACATGAGAGATGGAGTTAACCGCCATATAAAACAGATTTTTGCCCAGAACTTCCCCTTGAAGCACTCTTTTCTCTTGAAAAAATACATCTGTGAGAGTAGAACCTGTCCTCCCCTGAATGCTCCGTCAAAGAGAGATTTCTTTAAATAATTTAGTATTTCCCATTGAATTCCCCAGCTCGCTACGCTAGCTGTAATAATCTGATGTGGAGTATTTTCCAAACAGTATCATATGCAATTTCTGTGTCAAATGATACAGCCGTAATTTATTTTTGTTTTAAAAATGCATTAACAATGTTATTCTCTTCCCTCGCCCTAATCCTAAGATCGCCTAAATCCATATGCAAAAGAAGATAATGGATTTTGACTTTCTAAAAACCACAATAATATTCTATTTATCGTCTTTACAAAAATTATTTAGGTACAGCATGTCAAAGATATACGCTATTGACATATATGACTATTGAATCATTCCAGTTGTGAGAATATATCATTAAGATAAATAATGCTTTAATACGTGCTAACCACATTGATATTCTAGCTCACAGGAGGAACCAACTATGGTTATAGAACGTAATAAATATAGTACTCTTCTTTCAGTAGGACACTAATGTCCCTACGCGAATTATGCAAAAACATTGAGCAAAATTTGCATGATTTATGTGCATGCAATGGTTAAGTGAATACTCAACTATATTTTATCTTGTGAAGCCTACCTTTTCATTACTAATACAGTATTTATAATGTTTGGAATATAACAACCTACGTAAATATTAGCTTTGTTACCGTTCGTTGATGGGTTGAAAAAAACAATTCCGTCAAAATTTAAAGATTGGACTAATCCATACACTAAACTAAACTCCTTAAGAACAAAAAAACATCGAAAAAATGCATTCTTCTTATCTTCTTATTTGACTGATATAATTCATCATCAATGTTAGCACATTGGAAGGACCCAAAATGATTGGATGGCCTTGGAGTTTATACGAGGTATTCTCTATCACATATATAATATATAAGAGGTATTGTCGTAGTACTTGATGGATTGCTAGAGGTAACTGCCGCACAAAGTTTTTTGAAGTCGTCTACTTTTGAGTAGTATAGAATCCCCTCCCCTCTCCACTAGAATTACACTTTAAATGCAGGCATCAATAAGGAGATAGGAAAGGACAAATACTCCATGCATACCTTATCGAAAGGCGGGACATATAAGTGGAAAGACTTAAACAAATAAACTTCCATTAGAAGAAAAAATGATTCCAGTAGAAACATAGTAGCTTTTTATTCATTTTAGCAGATTTCCCTTAAGGAAAATCAGCTATTGAGGTTGTACTCATGACGCGATCAACGAAATTTTTCTTCAAATGTCCATCGATCCTACCTAGGAGATGACGAAAATGAGGTCCACTCAAAACTGTCTCTCTCTCTCTCTCTCTCTCTCTCTATATCTATCTATATATATATATATAAAATTGTAACCTCTGTCTGTACATTGATTTTTTTCGCGAAATTTCACGATAACTTTTCGTTTCACATGTCATAGACACCATAACTACATTTTGTTTCTTTCGTGTCTGTTTGTTTGTTTGTTTGTTTGTTTGTTTGTTTGTTTATTTGTTTGTTTGTTTGTTACCTTTTCACGCATAAACGGCTGAACCGAATTTTATGAAACTTGGTATGTATATTACTACTAGCCCAACTTAGACTTTAGGCTATATTAATATTCTCTAAGACGAACAGGAGTGGGGGTTATAAGGGAGACCTGAAATTAAAAATAGCGATATTTCGTTTCCTATTGATTTTTCAGCAAATATGCACATAACAAAAGTTATTTATATTGTAATTTAGAGTAACTTTTGTTATATGTACTTTTGCCGTACAGGGAAGTATAAATGAGTTATACGCTAAAAACTATAGCGGGAGTCCACAATTTTATTTGGCACAAAAGACTCAACCGAACTAAACCAAACTCGCTATGTGAATTAATACTAACGATGTCCTTATAATAAGCCATACTAACATTTCTAGGGACGGGCAGGAGTGGGGGTTATAAGGGAGGCCAGAAATTAAAAATAGCGATATTTAGTTTCCTATTGCTTTTTCAGCAAATATGCACATAACAAAAGTTGTTTATTTTGTTATTTAGAGTAAGTTTTGCTAAATACACTTTTGCCGTATACGGAAGTATAAATGAGTTATACGCTAAAAACTATAGCCGGAGTCCACAATTTTATTGCCGGGTATCTGAGCTAGTCTATATATATATATATATATATATATATTTGTCTGCTACCGCTCTAGCGGTCGCAGTTATTGTTTAATCGTTACCAAACTTGATATTTAGTCGTTTTATGTAAAAAGACAGGTCAAGTTCGTTAATGGCTGAAATCGAACCAGTGGGAGGGAGGGTTTAGAGGGGAGGATTTTCGAAAATTCGAAATATATCCGTTACTATACGTCTGATCGAAAAACTGTAAAGAATCAATTCGCGCAAGATATTAAATTTGCCATAAATATTGTTATATACATTTATTCTCTTGAATATTAACCGAGATATTTGCATTTTTTTAAATGTGGGCGGGTAATGGACGAAAGTGAGTTTCCCGGCAAAAGCTAGTTCGGCCGTTTTCGTAACTGTTTGGCTCTCGTGAAAATTCTGTATTGTAATACTTCATGTGGGAAATCTGCTTAGTTTACGCAGCCCCTGCGTGACGGACTTTTAATTAATTTAAAGGCTTAATGAATAAGATGAAAGTTATGTAAAAGAATTACATGAAGTAAACTTCTGTTTCCTCAAATTGGCATTGTTTTCAGCCAAAATATGGACAATAAAGTTCTAGGCAATATGCCATTAGATCTTCTCCGTGGCTTAAAATGCTGTAAACTTCTTTAATATTTTGAACTGATAAAAATAGGTAGAAAAATCGAAGTTTTTGATCAATGGATTCATTGATGTTGTTTCGTAGATTTCCTCACTAGGCTGAACGTTCTTCCGCTCCACACCTGCTATCTGTCTTCTCTCTCACTTTAAAGTGAAAAGTTTCGTTAGCTAATCGGCTATCTTTTTCAGGACACCCATTGCTACCACTGTGTATTCTTGTTAGATCGTAAACCGGGGACTAAATCGTTATAGAAAATATTTGCAATTTGGGAGTCAGCTGGGGCAGAATGGCCTGAAGCTGAAGGACTTCATTGAAACTTCACTTTATTTAAAAAGCACAGAGTTGTCAGTATTTTACATCCCTCTTTTCCATTCTTGCCACCTCATTTTTAGATATTGTCTGCAAACTGCATACTTGGCTCATAGTTGGTTGGTTCGGTCAGGTTACCTTTCAACAACAAGTAATCACTTACAACTACAAGTACTACTAACGACTGGCTTGAGGATGGTGTCTCCGCACCGAAGTGCTTGCCGCATGTACTCGACAATGTGGCAGTAAGACTGCACACAATTTCTAACGGAACATGGACAGGCATGACATTATTCAACATGATTTAAAATTCAAGCACAATGACAAATGCACTAGCGACTCACAGACACCACAAACGTTTTTACATATATATTATGACTGTTCAACATTTCATCAAAATAGATCAAATTTAATAATGAACATAACATTAAAAGGAGGTAATTGGCCAGAACCACATCATATTATATTTAACAAATATAATAAAGAATTTATAAAGTTTATCAAATGTATAGATATGGATGTAGCTAAAATACATTAGAATGTAAAGTTGATTGTGAGGAATGGGAATTATAATTCAATATATTTATCTTACATAGACTCGCAAATTAAACATGGTTTGAGTTTAACATTGATTGATCTGGTTTTTTTTTTTTGTTCTTATTTTATTTATTCAGTTCATTTATTAATTTTATTTCTAATTATCTTACTTGTTTAAATATTTTATTTTATTATTATTTTTTTTTATATTATATTTGAGTAGATTGTTGATTAACGTGTATGTAAAATGAAAATGTATTTAAACATATCATAAATGTAATATGCAGTGTGGCAATGGAACATGTATTCAAATAAATAACTCCTCATAGGGTTGTGTATTTCCTCTTCATAGTAACCCTATGTGGAGGGATTTTATTTTCTTCACATCCCATGCATATTTGCATTATATGTGCATTTTGTCAAAACATTTAACATTTTTATATAATTTTATATATATATATATATATATATATATATATATATATATATATATACATATTAAAATGTAAATATAAACATAAAAATTAAACTTTACAACAAGTTTAAATAAGAACAATTAGGAATACAATTAAATAACCAATAAAAACAAAATTACATAATATTAATATTATATTATTTTTTCCTCTCTCAGCTTAAGAATATCATAGGCTATTGCTTTAAATAAATTTAAATGTTTTGAAAATAAAATATCGGGACTGATAGGCCATCCGGGAATATGAGTCTCTAACTGTCTTCGTATGTCTTGAGTCAGTCTACATTCATAAATCAGGTGGGTGAATGTCTGTTCAGTGTAACTGTCGCATTTACAAGTATTTGAGTCAGTAAGTTTGAATTTGTATGAGTTTGTATTTCCGTGTCCAGTTGGTATTTGTGTTAGATAAAATGTATATTGGGGTTGCGAGATATTCGTTTTTAAAACAGGGATATATAATTTTAGATGTAATCCTTTATCTGATGATAATCCTCCTATGACAATTCTCCTCATAGGGTTACTATGAGGAGAAAAAAAAGTATAACTTTCGAAGTAAGAAGTCCCAAAAAGGGAAATTCGTATTGATTGTCTAATTATCGTATGGCTGATTATACATACATAGGCACAGGCACACACACACACACACACACACACACACACACACACACACGCATATTATATATATATATATATATATATATATATATATATATATATATATATAGTGATAGGAAGTGGTAAGGTAAGCAAATAGGTGAGGTGAAGACACATACGGAAAAGGAAGGAGCAGAAATGAGGAGAGGTTTATCTGGTAGGTGTAAGAAAGATAAAGGTGAGGAGAAATTGACTATGTGAGCCCCACCTTGGTCGATATCTCATCTCTTTTTATTCTTTTTACACCTTACACCCCCCCCCACTTTATACTTATTCCCAATCTCCTCTCCTTATACCCCAATATCCCAGACTTATCATATCAATACCTCCAAGGTAAACCTAAATCCCACAAAAAAAAAAAAATGTCGATTACTTCTAGAAATTGTTAGGAGGACATCACATTCCCCGTGAAAATCTACGAAATGAGGGAAACTAACTGCATTAAATGAAAATTGCTTTCTAAACTAGAAAACAAATAGACATATTGTTCCACAAGTATAGAAACAAAAATAAATTAAAAATAATAGTCAGAGTGGTAGTTGAATATTATATTTAATTTTGTTTTGGTTTTACCTTTTTCAGACAATTTATGTAATTGTTATTTTGATTTATTGTCAACTGGTCACTTTTGACACAATCCAATATAATTCGCATTCCTATCGGTTTTCGCTTTTTTCAAAAGCCACTAATAATGAAACTCTTTGATACTGAAAATAATATTGTAAATATATTTAGGCACTGCCCTTCTATGCATCTAAAGAGAAAAATATATTTCTTTACTATAAAAGAAATATAACTTACTTAGTTGAATTAATGTCATTAATTATGTTTATTATTATTTACGACCACTTTATGCTACTACGGCTAATCGGGACGGGTTATCTACAGTTTAGTACCCTTTTCTAGCCAGGGTGAGCCTAAGGAGTTTATTTAAGGAGTCCGTTACTAAATAAATGTCTACTGCCCAGGGCGGGAATCGAACCCACAACTCGAGGTCTACCACGTGAGATTAAGACCAACGCCTTAACTCGTACGGCCAACCTGAGCCCCTGTCATTAATTAATCTTTACTAGAGTTTTCGTTTTTCGTTGTTTTGTAAAACCTTCTTCTAAGATCTATCTTTTTATGCTGATGGTCTGTGTTTAACGTGGCTCCAACTCTAATGCCATAATGGAACCTCTATGTCCTTAATGGAAGAGGAATCACTGGAACACTGAATCACTGAAAACAACTACCCTTACCGTTTGGAATGAGTTACTTTCACTGCAGTTGTTATGGGGAGTCGACTTTTATGAACTATCCAATAATAATCCCTGATTTTGTTTGTCTTTGGGACCAACAACAGCGGTCATATCACACGAGGAGGGTTAGGGTCGGTCGAGCTTAGCCATAATTAGAAAATCAGGATTCGAACTTCTAAGAGTTTGACAATAAGGTTTCAATGTCTGGCCACAACAACGAGTATTGTTGACGAATTTATTTGCCGGGATGACACTCACTAAGAGACGCTTGACATCTAAATAAATTTAAAAGTAACCCATTTAGATTGGCAAATATAAACTACGGGGAGGGGGGAGATTGCATGCGGCAGGCTTTGGCTGGTAGTCAGAGTACAAATTCATGAACATTATTATTTTTGCGATACCTGGAGTTGTCTTGAGTCTCAGGTTAGTCATGTGAGTTAAAGAATTGGCCTTAATCTCAGATGGTAAAACTAGAGTGGCGAGTTCGATTCCCGCCTCGGCAATAGGAAAGTATTTAGTGACGAACTCATTAAATAAAATCCCAAGCCCCACCGTCGTTGGAATAGGGTGGTAATCTGTAGATAACACTTCCCAATTAGTCATAGCAAAAAGTGTACGCTAATAAAGATATTTAATGAAAAAAAAGTGTTTGTCCTTGCAGATAGCAGGAAGTATAATTTTTGGAATGTTTTTTTCAAGTTACCCAAAAGTAGAAAACGTGGCCCGTTACATGAAGTAGTTCTATTAAACGTTCAGAAACGTTTTTCATAAAATATTATTTCTAATAGAGTTGGATGAAAGAGAATTTTATTGTTTCTGTGTTGATAACAATGATAAATATATATAAACTACTTAAGAATCCAATCGGCTTTGGGTAAAAAAAAAGTAAATATAAGTAAAGATTGTAGAAAGAAGCCTATTATAGAAGCAATAAGATGCTTTGCAAACTAAGCAGTGCAGCAAACAGTGTCCGCCGAGCCCCAGTTATTGAATTAAAACTTGGGTGGCCGGGGATCCTTAGAAGTTAGTCGAGTATAAACCGAGAATGGAAATCAGGAGCAATCCAAGGGGAGCATCATTATATCATCAAGACGAAGGAAATTGTAAAGGAAACTTTCTTCTTCACACAATAGATGAGTTAAACGTGTTCTATTTGCAGAGCGGAGGGTTTTAAGAGACTAATTCGGTATTCTGTCCGGCTCGAGAGTCCTTCTGCTTTAGCAGAACATATTAAAAAAGAAGAAGAAAAAAGAGGGGTTTGATCCCGAGGCGGAGGCCCTCATTTCCCCTTAGATCCAATCGGAAATTAGTTTGTTTTCTATCAACAAAAATAGAGGCTTCCCCTCCTTATCGCCTCGGGCTGTTCCAGATGCCCTTCTTCCAGACCACTAGGGCGTAACTTTCTAAGGAAATTTCTCTGCTCTTTTAACTGGAGCTAGCCCTCGCCCCTTTCACTCTCATACCAACAAATTTCCCATCACATCAGCTTGATTCGTGCAGCTTTCACAATTAGGCAAATAATGTCTTGACTGAACCAATATGCTTATTAAGTACGTTTTCTCAGCTTTTTTATCAAATTAATTAATAACATCTAAGTTTCAATACCTTTTCGATCAGTAATTACTCACAAAGAAACAATAAAGTCCTTCACGCAGGGGCTGCGTTACTAAGCAGATTTCCCACGTGCATCACGTATTTTCATTTATCTCAACAAGTAATAGTTCAATGAAAACAATAATTAGTATTTAAACTTAAAATAGTGTGGTTCATGGTATAACAGCTTCTTTTTAATGTGGCAAGAGTGGTAATACAGCTTACTAAACTCCGAAAACTAAAAAATGCAACTACTACTAAAAAACTACTAAACTACTAAAAAATGTCGGTCAATAACCAAGATAATGAAAAAATGCAAATAACAGCATTAATAGAACGTTAAATTGTCAATAAGATTGTTTTTTTTTACACTTTTTTTCGATCTGACGTATAATAACGGAGATACTTCGGATTTTCGAAATTCCTCCAACAACCCCCCCCCCTCCATCCACCGGTCCAATTTCAGGTGTTAACGAACTCGACTTTTATTTTTACATAAAACCTTTAAATATTTAGTTAGGTACGTAGCAAGCAAAAATTACGACCGCTCGAGCATTAACAGACAAATATATAAATCTATTTATACATAAACAATTTTGAAGGGACCTCATTTTCAGTTAGAATCGATGTACATTTGAGGAAAACTTTCGAAAATCGCGTCATGTGTACGACCTCAATAGCTGATTTCACCTAAGAGAAATCTGCTAAAAAACATGTTAACGTCTACACCCAACCGGGGCTACTCGGGATAGATTATCTTTATAAAAACCGATATCTCAAAAAGCCAAGGTAACCTCTTGGAAACCTGTTGGATAGGTTATGTAACCCTACCAAATTACAATCTGGGCGTTAAGACAAAAAAAAAAAATAAAAATGGTGTGTAAGAATCGATTTTGTTTAATAGCCATTCTTACTTACGAACCTGTTGCTGTGTTTGAGCGCATCACGTTTCACTAGTTTATGTGAATGGTTTTACTTAATTAATGAAAAGAGAAGGTGTAACATATATTTGAATTCACCAGTATGTCTATTTCACTACAGTGTTATTCATCGTACATATATTATCACAGTAATAAGGGAACAACTGTAGAAAGAGGGTCATAAGAACATTACATACATTTTATAAGTCACAATCCCAAAAATGGGGGGAATAGGAAAGCAAATTGGAACGAAATCGTAGGAGAGTCATTACTTCGTAGCCCACAAAAGTTGTTTAACGATAGGAATCACCAAATTTGAGTATTCGATGATTGGCAAAGTCAAGTTTCAGAGGGAAAATAAACAATGGACAAATCTAAAAATGCATTGAGAAAATTATTTAATGGATAGAAATTTTATCAGGATCGATGGATACTAATTGGAGAACAGTAGTAAAGGACTTCTTTTGTGATTCATAAGTATAATAAGTTGCATTTGGCACAAATTAGCCTAAAATCAAGAAAAGTTGGTCATTAAAGTGGAAACAAATTATAGGAAACATAGTTGGGCAAAAATGTAATTAAAATTACAAGTGACAAGTTATAACTATTGTACATTAGTTGAAATATAGCTACAATTACAACTACTAATGTAATGGGCTACTATATTTTTCAACTAAAGTAATTGTAATTGAAATTTTACAACTACGGTTAGTAGTTGAGAAAATCAGTAGTTCCAAAACAACTATAGTTAGTAATTGTAACAGTAGTTGTAGTCGCACTTAATTACTTGGGTAGTTATTTTAAAAAACTGTGTGAAACAATGACTGAAGTAGTTGAGGATGTTACGAAATGACTACATCCAATGTCAAAAGTTTATTATATTACATATACTACATTATTATAATAACTGAAAATAATTGTAATGCAAATAAATTAAAACTAACGAAAATAATATGTAAATTCTTTTTTATATTTTCCCCAGTCAAATGAAATTAAATAATACTTTTAAACTTTAAAATTTAAACAAAATACACATTAAAATTACTCTTAACTCAGAATATTTGTCGGACAGGCTATTTGATTTTGGGGTGTTTGCCATCGCGGCAAAAGAAAATAATCTCTCTACTGCTCTGCTCCAAAAAATAAGGAGTTATCGACCTCACTATCACTTTTATTGCCACTAATTGTAATTTGTTTCAAAAATCTTTTGGTCGCTGAGGACTCGTGAGACAGACTGGAGTGCCCTGCGCGAGAGCAACAGGAAAAGAGGTGATCGCCGGAACAAGAGAATGTGCTGATAGGAGCGTCCACCTTCAGTTCTTCTGACCATATTCTGTGCACCAATTTAACATGTCTCGTCTCAAATGAGCCATTCATCACCACCATGAGTGTAAATATTTATATAGAGGCGATCAAAATATGTTCGCACTTGAGAACGAAGAAAACAGCTAATTGTGTGTATGTAGTCGTAGATATTACTCAATTACTACAGTTACAATTACAAATACTAATTGTAATTATTTTTATAACTACTTTTTATTTCAACTAGTAGTTGAAATTATGAATACCAACTACAATTACTGTAATTGCAAAACCAAGAAAATGCAACTACATTTTTGTGACTGTAGTTGCAATTACATAACTAGTATTTATTAGTTGAAAAGGTAGTTAATTATAAAATTATTTAATTACTGTCCGACTGTGATAGAGAATATGTTCATATTAAGATTGAATATATAGCGAATTTGCAGTGCTACAGCTGTATATGAACCGCAACAAGGTATTACATATGTAGGACAATAGATAGTGAAAGAGACATAGCATGTATGAGCATGCTACGCACATATGTGCAAATGGTGGTGGAGCAATGCCCCGAGGCAGAGAACAGTGCCTAGAATGGTTAGCCCAGATCTATACTAGCTCTCTCACATTACAGCGGGGGTTTGTGTGCTGACCTACAGTAAATTAGTGAGAGCAATATTCTACATTCCAATCATATATGTGCTCTGCAAAACACAAGCATCCACTCTCAAGCACACATTGCACTCCCTAATACTGTTGAGCAGTCTTATAAAATGATGTAGTAATATGTAATACTCAAAAAAATAAAAGTCCGTCACGCAGCGGCTGCGTAAACTAAGCAGATTCCCCTCGTGAAGTTGAATAATAGATAAATTTACACACTGGTAACACAACACCACCTTGAAAATTAAGTGAATAAATACAAACGGTAAAAGAAATCCACTCTGCGTCTGAAATGTAAAAAAGTCGGTCACGCAGGGGCTGCGTAAACTAAGCAGATTTCCCACGTGAAGTTTTACAATAGAGAAATTTCACGAGAGCCGAGCAGTTAATGAAACGGCCGAACTAGCTTTTGGCGGGAAAGTCACTTCGTCCGTTAGCCACCCAGATTTAATAAAAATGCAAATATCTCGGTTAATATTCAAGATAGAGAATAAATGTATATAACAATATTTATAGTAAATTTAATTTGTAATAAGAGTGATTCTGTACAATTTTTCGATCCGACGAATGGTAACGGAGATATTTCGAATTTTCAAAAATCCTCCCCTCTAAACCCCACCTCTCCGTCGTTCGATTTCAGCCGTTAACGAACTTGAGAGCGGTAACAGACAAATATATATATATATATATATATATATATATATATATATATATATATATATATATATATATACACACAGTTTTGAACGGACCTCATTTTCGTCATCTACTAGGTAGGATCGATGGACATTTGAAGAAAAAATTCGAAAATTTCGACATGAGTACAACCTCAATAGCTGATTTCCCTTCAGGGAAATCTCTAAAAAACAGGTCTGCCAACCCGACTCTCACCGGAAAGAAAAACAATTACTGAAATCTATCAGAATATAACATATTAATTTGATTGAGTACTATTTACTATATCTAGTACTGTAATTTATAATGAATCAGAATAATTTTTAACTCAATCAACCAAATTTAAGTAGTCCAAAAACTGAAGACGAGGGGGGGGGGTCACCAGAACATATTTGCATGTAAGACCTATAATAAAGGTCTCTTGAAAACAATATTTGGTATTTAAATTCGAATAAAGTGTTTTCTTACATAACCGAGTATTGTTAGTTTAAAATGAGTAGAAGTGGGGGTTTGCTGAAAGTTGAAAACTATAAAATGCAAATATCTCGGTTAATATTCAAGATACAGAAAATATGTATAGACCAATATTTATAGTTCATTTAATTTGCAATAAGGTTGGTTCTATACAATTTTTCGATCCGACTTATAGTAACGGAGATATTTTGAATTTTCAAAATTTCCCCTTTTAACCCCTCCCCTCCCCCTGGTCCGATTTCATTCATTAACGAACTTGATCTTTTTTTTTACATAAAACGATTAAATATGGAGTTTGATAACAATCAAACAAAAATACTGATTTCCTAAGTGCTGGAATGTCACGCAGATGATATCATTGCACATTCTATTTTCTATTTCCTTCGTAAAACGTTGCCTATCAAAGTAAGGCTAAAACTTTAAGCTCAACTTGAAACGTTTATTAACTAACGTCCAATAGGTGAAATTCACACGAGTAGGTTTGTGTAAACTAAAGGCAATATGCAAAAAGAATTAACATCGCGTCGAAATGTGACCTCAATTCAATCTTCGTTCAAGGGAAAATGGTGGGGTCTTTTTTACTTTAGCCACACCAGTTGCTTTTTGATATTATTAGTGATTTATCATACCGTTATTTATTAACAATTGTCTATTTTAAAATTTAAAAAAAATGTACATGAAGGATGTTACCTACTTATTAACTCCCAGATTTTAAGAAGGGTTGAAGTTGTTTTTGTTAATAATGAATATGATGCAACTGAATCGTGTTCTTAAATAAGAAGAAGTGGCATTTAAGACATTTCAAAATTTCGGAATCTTATATATATATAAATGAATGTTTGTGTGTATGTCCTTTATAGAATCGTAAACGGCTGAACCGAATTTTATGAAACTTGGTATGTATATTACTACTAAAACAGATTAGGTTTCTGGCTATATTAATATTCTCTGAGATGAACAGGAGTGGGGATTATAAGGGAGGCCTGAAATTAAAAATAGCGATATTTCATCTCCTATTGGTTTTTTGGAAAATATGCACAAAACAAAAGTTTTTTATTTTGTTATTTAGAGTAACGTTTGTAATATACTGTTTTGTCGTATACCGAAGTATAAATGAGTTATACGCTAAAAACTATAGTGGGAGTCAACAATTTTATATGGCACAAAAGATTCAACCGTACTAAACGAAACTCCGTATGTGATATGGCATTAACACCTCCCTAATTATATGCTATTTTAAAATTTCGAGGTAAGAACGGGAGTGGGGGTTATAAGGGAGGTCTGATATATAAAAGCGCGATATTTCGTAATCTATTCATTTTTCGGTAAACGTGCATATTTCAAAAGTTGTTTTTTTTTTGTTATTTAAAGTAACTTTTGTTATATTCACTTTTGCCGTATAATGAAGTATAAATGAGGTATACACGAAAACCTTTAGATGGAGCCAATAATGCCATAGGACACGAAAGACAATCGAAATCAACGAAACTCCGTATTTTTGACTATAAGCTATATTACCATTTTTACAGGAACCAACAGGAGTGGGGGTGTTTTGGGAGGTATGGAATGAAAAATTGTCTTATTTCGTTTCCTATTGTTTTTTTTTGACGAACGTGCGCATGACAAAAGATGAATATTTTGATATTTAGAGTAACTTTTATTATATACATCTTTCTCGTAATTTAGTATTTTAGTTGGTGGCGTAGCAACGCGCGAGGGGTACTACTAGCTGTACATAAAACACGGTAATGTAGAAGAGGGTAGTTTATGAAGCTTGCTTTTTACCAAAGGAGATCTCCAGCATTTAAATACAGTTTGAGAAGTTGCAGAGAGAAATCGGTTGTTATAAAAGTAAATGGTTGTAAGTCCATCATTGTATCAATGAGGAAGTGTATTTTGTTTATTTATACTTGGGCGAATGGCTATACAATCTCGAAATTTTTCAAGAAAGAGACGAAAATCCTTTCTAGACTCGTATCTATGTGATTTTGTTTAGAGGAGGAGATACAAGAACGAAGATATATTTGATTGTATTTTAAAATCATTAAATGTTCAACATTATTTCATTTATAGATAAATCACCATTTATGATTACTGAGAATAGCCTTTCGAGATATATATAAGTAATTACACTGTTTTTGAATCTACCACGATCTGCTAATTTCGCTTGATTAATTAGTAAACTCTGCGCCAACGGTGATTTCTAATGCTGGAGTACTTGGTAAAATTAGCTAAATTTGGCTTTTGAAGAGCCATCGAATTTCGGCAAATATTCTGACTGATTGAGTGACCACTAATTAAAGTACTTTCCCAGAATGCTTGCCATCCTGAATATAAGAATTTTGATAATTATTTATTATATATATAAAAAAAGCTAAAAACCTTAATATTTACCTTTATATTAATCAGTGCCATCCAATAAAAAAGCAGTTTTTTTTGTACAGCCTTTTTTATAAATCAAGGGAGTCGTGTTAAAAAAGTTGTTAGTAAATGCCATAAATGGGTCACACATGGGCCGAAACTAAGTTTCGAGAGTAATATATAGTGAATAAAGTATCTGAATTTGTAAAGGGTAGTCTGGGTGGGTTGGCCAGAGTTGGGCGCCCTCGACCTCCCTCCCACGCACCCTCACTCTCCAAAGTCTCTCTCTCTCTCTCTTTCTCTCTCTCTCACACACACACACACACACACACACTCACACTCACACACACACAAAATCTCTCTCTTACTCCCCTTCTCTCTGTTTCACCCTCTCTCTTACCCTCTCTAGCTCATAATCGTTTTAAAAACTCTCTCTATCTCTCTCTTTTTCTCTCCCCGGTATCTCTCAACTTACATTATCAAGGTGAATTCGAGTAGTAACAAGTGACCGCCCTGGATCTCCTATCTATTAGCTACTTCTAGTTGAAATATAACATGTTCGAACAAATGCTCAAAAAACCATTAAACATGTACTCTAAAAACATTGAATTGAATCCATTGTGGATGGAAGTACCCCTTACAAATAAATTACGAAATATAAAAGATTCTCCATGGCAGAGTGCTTTCAGAGGCATTCAAAAAGAATTAAAGTACTGACTACCAGGATGCGTATAGGCGACATAAATCATACGCACATACACTTAATAACAAAAAATCCTAACAATACTCCACAAGAACTAGTAACAATACTTCCACTCACTATACACCATCTTGTAGAAGAATGTCAATCGGTGCAAACAATTTTCGAAGAATTAGACATTCCTACAAACATAAAATTGGCCTTACAAGGCAAGTAGTAGATAGAATCTGTCAAGTAGTAAAGAAACTGGTTCTATACAATAAAAGTTAGGTGTTGAATAATAGGGTATCAGAATATTTATTTATGAATTTAAAAAATAAAATAAAAACGTTTGTACGTGAACATGTGTGTGCGCGTGATACGATAGTAGTAAAGCAACTGTGTATGTCAGTGTAATTATATAGACAGATACAAAGTAAAATATACACAAACCTAAAAGCAAATCTCACACTTCTTAAAGAACATAATAACCTTGATGTTTATCGCCCAAACAAACGTCCTACTCCCTCTAACAGCATTTATTAACCGAACTTCTAATAGACAAATCACTTTATCAAGACATTTTAAAATTGAAAAGAAAAAAGAAAAATCATTTTGTAATAAATACCCAAAAGTGGCTAATTTTATTATTGGGTAAAAGTCAACGTTCTGCAACTCCTACAAGGCATTTGAATAATTATTTAACACTAATTGTTTTTTTAAAGTCGGGCGAATTTTGAGACTGAGACGGAGTAGATTATTTCTCTAAGCCATAAGCCATTTTAATTTCATTAAATATAATAATATTAGTGTGGCGCTAATTACACTATTATTATTCAGTATATAGACCACAATAAATTAGTTCTAAAAGTGAAAAGAAAGGGAAATTACGTTATTAAGACTGAAACACAGATAATATAAGAACTAAAGAAAAAGAAAAATAGGGAGCAGATTCAGTTCGAATATTTGAAGCTTGAAAACATCCTATAGTACAAAAAACAGAAAGAAAACGAATGAGGTAATTGTTTAAGGATTTAAATAAGAGAAAAGGAGCAGTGATTATCCCAAAACATACATGACCAAAACGTACATTACTGAAAATATGACAGATGATTCATTAAGATCAGCACAGGGATAATCAGTTGAATCTGTTGTCGAAGCAAGAATTGAAGAAGATTTCAACTGTTAGTGACAATTTCTGCACTGGATTAAAAAAACACCTGAAAGAAAGCTTTAGGAGAGTCTGGAAGGAATTCGGGTATGATACATTGAACGGGAAAAAGATTGTGTTAATAAAACTTATTAAATCTTTCGTCTTGGAAACTTCTTTAGTAATTTTCAATTATTGATGTTGGCACCAATCATGGGGGGGGGGGTCTAAATCCCTTTAGCGCTTTCTCCCGAAGTACACATTCCATCAAAAGTCTTGATGGATCTTTGGCCAGAAACAATACCTTTTGAAAGGAAACCCACTTGGTGGACTCAGGGAAATCACAAATTTCTATTTTTTCCCATTTAATAAAGTGCGCCCGAATATCAAAGAGGATAAATTGTTTAACAAAAACTGGTACAAATACATCATGAAAAGTGGAACTTGAAAATACAAGAATTTCTATTCTAAACTGTGTCCTACGATAGACAGATTTATTAGAGATTAATGACAATTGGGTGAACTTGTTTACTTCTTGCATTCATTCATGGCATTTTATTTAATTCTATTTATAAAAATAATTGAAATATGAAAGTTACATTTTTAATGAATCGCTCTGTATATGGCTTACCCGAATCTGAAATTCAAATATCAAAAAGCAGAACCATTATTATACTTAGTAGTAATTTGATATGCTGAGAAAGAGCTAAGCTCCTCTTTAACCAGAAGATATTCCATACCACACCAACCTTTACAGTCAAACTTTTCCCACTATTACAGGAAATTTAATTTTGCTGGTGCCTTATGAGTTACGGTTTAATCTACTTCTGCATGTAGGAACTTTGTAAATTCAAAAGCACAGACTTACTAACAAGTCGACAGCTTTAGTCGGTTGTTAAATGCTATATTACAGAATCCGTTTATTAATAACTCTTATTAGAGAAGAGCTCTATTCTTGTTTTGTACTATTATTTATTTAAATCACGGTCCCATAGATATTAAGGTTTCGTTATGTTTAATTTTGTCGCTGTTTGATGTTTTTTAGTGCCCTCGAGTAAACAAAAAATTAGACAAGCCAATGATAAAAATACTGTAAACACGTAGTGACTGTTATACAAAACGATAAATAATAAGAAACCTAACTTCTGAAATATTATGTTTTAGTTTAGTTACTACAATCGAGGAAGGAAGAAAGAGTAATTTAGGATTAAAATAACAAATTATTTCCGTCTTATCAAGAATACAAAAATAAATAACGATTTTTTTTTTCATCAAAAATGGAAACATAAGGATTTTAAAAGCATAATAAGAATAAAAAGGAAAATTAAATATTAACTGTATTTAGGAAGAGAAAGAGAAAGAGTTCTTATACAATAACTAAAATACCACGTTTTTATTTTAAAAAAACATACTCAAATCATTGATAAATCTAAATGATTTTCTCTCTGGTTTAAATAGCAAAAAGAATAAAGAAGCCAAAATACTTCTGACAGAATTAGCTGCAATGTTTTCAAACATAGATTCCAATAATGTTTGATTACATCTAGAATATTATTTTTAATATAGCGCACATCATTAATATAAACTGCTCCGTACTTATGGTCATGTCTTCACTTATATAATAGTCGCCATATTCTGACAAAGAAAATTTAAATAATTAAGGAACTTGATTTATCAGGTAAGCACAGAGAAGTTTCCATTTACATTTAATACAGCTTTATAATATGATTTATTTTTGAGTCAGGTAACAGTAACCAACTACATTATTTAATATGTTTCACTTACTATGCTAATGATGAACAGTAATGTTTACATGAAGCTCCATAAGTAATGTGGGGGAACAGTATAAGGATGAAAATAAATAAAAATCTCAGTAGTTTCACCAGCTCCAAATATAGACTATATTTAACTGAAGGAACACCTCAAGGGTGTAAGTTGTTTCTAATAAAATGTTTACGGCCATTTTTTCAGTCAAGTGAAAAGTTTGTTCAACCAAATGAAATAATAAACATTTTCTTTTCATCCAAATAAAACTATTTTTCAGCTATATGAAAACTTTTTTTTCAAACATATAAAACTGTTTTTTAATCAAACGACACATTTATTTTCTTTCAGATACGTATTATAACATTGCGCATTTCTAAATATTTTCACATTTGACTTTCAAAATGACGACCTTATGAGAGCCTAAAAATAATATGCCTGGTTCACGTTATAACAATGTTCTACTTTTTAGTAGAGTTCTCTTATTGGCAAATGAGCTATTGATGGTGATGTACTCATGACACCGTTATTGAACAATTTCGTCAAATGTCAATCGATCCTTCATAGGAGATATATATTCGATAGATTTATTTATCTATTAATCATTGGTATGTCAGAAGTACTATCCGAAATACTAGGGGATGATAGTCACTCTATAAAAAAACTGTTAAGATTTTTAATAATTACTCGTTTAAATAAAGAAATATAATAGGACTTCAACATATGGGAAAACAAGAAAGTGAGATAAATATTTATGTATTAAATTGATTATATATACAAAAAAACTGCTGTTTTTCCAATTTGATACAGGATCGTGAATAGAGAACAATAGGAGAGATGCAACATAGGCTAGGATGACCGATGGCTAAAAGAAGGGATCTCTGAAGAGAGGGACTGCCTAACACAAGGAATGAAAACGAAAATGGAATCTAGGCACACATAATTCTTGCGAGTTCGGTGCCTATTTACAATAAAATAAATAAATGCTATGAGGGTCGCATGTCTTGTTTAAAGGTAATGACTGATTTAATATTAAACATTTAAGAACTAGTGGTGGCTCAAATAGGGTCAAGAGGGGGAGATTCAGAGGAGGGATGGAAATTCAAATTTTGAAATATCTCCGTTATTCTGAGTAAAATTGTAAAAGGTTAAATATCCAAGCTTTTTGATAATTTAGTTTCATAAAATTATTGTCCGTACATTTTTTTAAAATCTTATTTATGATGCGAGTTTTTTTTTGTATTTTACGCTTCCTTAAACCCCTATTTCGGATTATCTCACGTTAACCATAAGCCAATGCTATGAAAAGTCTGATTTAGGTTTAATTACCTAAATAGGTAAATATTGGTTCCATCAGGCCTTCATGTGTGAGATAGTGAGGTCATCATATTAACATATTACATTCCAGACCATAACTTCTCTGGTCAATACAACTTTTCATTTGGTCAATATCATTTTCCATAATTAGTCTTTTCAGTCAAAACTAATGAGATTCATTAAATCGTTTTTCACTTTCCACATAAATATTATACTAAAATTTTAATAAAATAAAAAATAAATACTACTTTTCTATATTTCCCTTTAACGAATTATATTTTTATAGATGAAAGAGCGAGAACCCCTTTTTTTAATTTTAAATCTATTAAACGTTATTTAATTTAATATAAATAAGAAAAAATAGAACTCCTTTCCTTTATAGCTCAAAGATTATTACTTTTTTGTGAAACAAACACTGGTAAAGATGACAGCTAGAATCTGAACGAAGTGTAATTATTGCTTGAAATTAAATAGAATGCCTGGGAAAAACATTACATAGAGGAGTAAAATACTGTCCAAGAAAATCCATTAAAGGAAATTTCTTCAATTTAATTAGACTTTGGAACACCCGCTTCCATAAACTTTATTCATGAGTAAATTAATTTTTCTGTATAGGTAAGCATTCTTGCTGAATTAATTTGTTTTCAAATGAGTGGTAAGCCACTAATGTAATGAATGATTTACAAGTTTTTTTATTCACAATATTTTCTCCACTCATAAGTGGATAATTAAATCATTCATGCAAAAATTAGTTTACTAAATAAAACTATTCATTTCTAAATATTTCCAGACACATTTAAGACATTTCGTACATCTTTCTCATCTCATGAAGTATGTACATTATAAAGTAAATTTGAAACTTTCCAATTTTCTAGATAGACATTTGAAAATATCTTTAAAAAACGCGACTTGACAACATTTTCTTCAAGGAGAAATAGCGAGCAGTAAAAAAAAAAAAACAAATCATTAAATTTAAAAATCTTATCATCTTCCACGGTATGGCAGGTGTATAAGTTTTGGCCAGAAATAGCTATTTGGGTTCAAAAATGGCCGTGAAGCGAAGGTGTTTTGAAGTAAATCATTTTGAGAATTTAAAAAAAAAATAAAATTATAACTTTTTAGATTTATTAATGGCTCTCGGTGGCCAAATTCGAGTACTACTTGCAAATTTCTAGTATTTGAATATTTAATTCATTTACAATATAGTCTGTGAACTGCGAACGCTAAGAGTCAAGTAGAATGTTGCTAGAGCTTTTTTGCCTTAACGGATGGTGAATCAGTTAATCTGTAAGCACAAAATGATTAAGGAAATGTCAGCATACTGAGCCTGCCCCCTGTCCAGTTAGATGTCAGTTGTAACAAGGTAGTTGTTATAAGCTCAATAACTTCTCAATAAGAAGATATAAGAAACGATATCTGCTTTGGTTCCACATCAACCGCTTAGACGCTTGCTAGACTTTGCAATATTTTTCTTCCAATTGTTTATGCCAAACTCCCTGAAATTCTTATTCTTTCATGAAGCCAGTTTTGTAGGCAATGTTGGTTTAAGAAATACGGTAATGAACTAGTTTCAACTTGTATTATTTTGTATTTACACTTGCAGCGAATCAGCAAATAAACGGGTTTAAATAGACAGTCCGTATTATGTGTGGTAGTTGGCATATTTATGTATCTGCCTGGAGTTTAAGGTGGAGCTCAATAAAATAATTATTCATGTCACATGTACGACAGGAGAGGTTCAGATTGACGGGGAATGCAAAATCCAGTAGGATATTGGAAACATTTGTTATAATTGATACAGAGACAGTGGTCAACCAGTTCGTATTTGAAGGATGAAAGAAATGACAGAATTCTACCGAAAAACATTAATCAGGTAAGTTGACTGTCGTTTCCTAACAAAACATCATCAGTCCAGAAGAGGAGTTAAAAATATAAGGTAAAATATTTACTATTTATGCAAAACCCATAGCGGTGGTATAACGTTTCCCAAATTAAAAACTTGAATTTTTTATAAACACTTTTTAATACTAATACTTCGATTCATGTCGTCCCTGTGAATACTAAATATAGTATATACCCCTGACATATGATGAGTTAGTTTTCGCACATTACTTTGTATACTCCAGGATATCTTCTTTTATATCGATTGATCGATTAATTCAATTATCTATTCTTTAATAAACAAATATACTTTTCTTACTCATATATTATATACACATTTGTGTCTGTGTGTATTGTATTTCAATACATACATTAATACTGGCACTTAGTGCATGCAAATGTTGCTTATTAAAAATGAAAGAGAGTGATCATAATGCAGTAATTTATTTAAAATAGCTAAGAAAGAAATTATTATCTCTTATTTGAAATTTAACTTATAAAATAGTTGAAATAAAGCGAGAGAAGAAAAGAAGAGAAATATGGCATAACTAACAAGTGAACCTACTTAGTGTTCATAAGACAAATGTGTTGTAGTCGAATTCTATAAGGAAGTTAGCTAACGAAATGATAATGTTATTTTGCTGCTCTCCTGTAGTGCATAGATTTCACTATTAGGTGCAGACACATTTGTAATCACATACACCACTAAATTGAAGCTTTTACTTTGTCTCGATAGTACCAGATAAGTAAAGTGCCACTTCCAGAAATGGGTCAGCTGAAAAAGATTTTCTGGAAAGAGAAAAGAGATGAAAATAAAGAGAAAAATGTTTTCTTTTCCAAACAACGCACTGAGTCCTGTCATCTTGGCAGTATTTTTCTTTCATTCTGAGACAAGGACAATTAAGGATAACGGATTTAGCTTTATAAAGAAATAGAAAAATAAGATAAGTTAAAACTCCGTTTCCATTTACAACTGTTCAAAAAAACAGGTTAGTTTATACTCACAGAATCAAACACAAACAAATAAACACACAGACACAGTGACACACACACACAAACACGTATTTGGTCTAGAATGAATTGTTTAATATCAGATTCATATGTTTTATAATGTATGATGTACCAATATGAATGGGTGTTAACGAAATTTCTCTCTTGAAGCATATTTTTAAATTGATTTTATTTAATCATAAATAAAAAGGTGAAACCTTCTTAAATTTAATTAAAAATTAAGTTAATTTCAATACCATTATTACCCAAGAGGAATATATATATATTTATATATATATATATATATATATATATATATATATATATAATTTATTTGAATGAGTTCCGCAACGCCGGGGATTTACTCATTAATCAATTTCGCACAAAAAAGCAAATATATAGAAGAAAAAAAAACCGAGAAGGAGTGAACTATGGCATACGGTGGTTTTTAATACGGTTCATTGGCATAACAGTTTTATATGAAACAAACAATATTGTACGTAATATGGAAACATCAGGGTGGTGAAAATATATGGAAAATCATCAGGGTGCTGAAAATATGGAAACATCAGGGTGGTGAAAATAATATAAATGAAAATGTAAGCATCAACAGAAGAAAGAAAAAGAAAGAAAGAAAAAATCCGTGGGTCAGCAAGGAATGGCCAATGCGTAATCTGGTCAGCACAACTTCCTCTCTTCTATGTATATATATACATACATGTATTGTATATTAGACCTTACAAAATTTTTAGCCGCTCCGAGTGAAACTTGAGGGATTCATGATGAGAACATTACAAAGAAAGTGATCAAATCATAATACAAACCTCGTTGACCATGGAAGACCTGGAATGAGTTGAACTACTGACTTCCATTATATATATATATATATATATATAATGCATCCATAAAACAAAACCCAACCATCTAAGAGTGGTTTTCCCGATGGCTCGGACGGTCGTACGGTCTGTTAGATAGTGTGCGGTTACCCACGCGCGCTGTATTCAAACCATGCTTCGATGTAATACAGGATCATTAAACAAGGATTACAATTGTGTTTTATTTTGATAAGGGAATAATAAACAATAAAAATAACAATTTACACTAACGAAGGAGAGGAAATGGTGTCGGGGCATATGGCGTATTTGAAAAGCTCTCAATGAGACGGAAGAGTGAAATGGTGGGGACTTGGGCTAAAGAGGTGGGGTAAAATGTAAGGGAATGAGTATAAGGGTAGGATGTAGACATTGTAGGGGAAAAGGAGGAGGGGTGGGGGTAGAATGTATGTTGGAGGGGTTAGGGGTTGTTAGTATGTGATGAGATGGGATTGCCGGAGATACTAGCTCCCTAAGGGCTGTGGATTGGGCTCCTCCTAGGACAAAGCCAGCTAATCAGATAGACCGAGGGATATAAGAGATACTTAAGGTGATTTGTACCCAGCTTCCTAGATAAGGCAGCTCTTCCCCATCCGATCCACCCTCTCTCCTCCTTTAAGTGCATTTTAAGAGCCATATACTTGGCGACGTATGAATCCCCCTCAATAGCTACACTCTCTAACAAACCTCTACCTCAGATGATTCAAAGCAGCATGACGAAAATAAAACTTAATTTTTATGAACAGATATGAAAAGGGATTCTTGAATTCAATACAGCAAAAACCCTATCAAAAATAAATCTATCCAGTGAATCAATTCACTCTTTAATTGGAAATCGAGTAAGTTCACTTTCAAGCATTTAGTAAAACGTTAAATACGAAATTGGGTATATTCATTTCCCAAAAAAAATTCAAGCACAAAAGGCTATCTTGACACCATTGATACTCCTACGTAAAAATAAAAAATCTGATGTGATATGAGTTCCTTGTGCTCAATTAATTTACATAAACAAAATTTAATAGTCAGCTGGCTTAACCTATCTCGGGGAACTCTCAGTATCATTTGCCTCCTCTGTGAGGACAGTCGCAACGTAGTAAAAGGTAAAAGAGCACTTCAGAAATGTAAGTAGCAATTTATAATTATATTTAATAAATATATCATAGATGTACGTACCTACTAATACAATATATAGCGTATATATATACTAATACAATATAATAAGAGTTATTAAGGGGTGTGTTAAATTAATGTTATCAATAATTGTTTATATATTTTTCTTTTAAAAGGGATAGCCCCTGAAGTGGTTGCAAATAAGCCACAAAACATGTAGGCCTGTTTCAATAAAATTTGCATCGGAAAAAAGAAAAAATAAATTATTGGAGACTCTTGCCATAAACTTTGAAGAATATATAAATAATTTTGGGTCCAGAATAAGAAGAATAAACAAAATGATTTGAACATAATTTCATTTGAAAGCTATATACGATATTTCCATTCCAATGCTTCGGATTAAAAGATGATATTAACGTCCAATTTTTGCTAATACCGCTAATTGGGATACAGGTTACCACCATTTTCCAGCCAGGGTGGGACTATGAATTTTATTTAACGAGTTCGTCACTAAATAAATTCCTATTGCCCATGTAAGAATCGAACTCATGACTCTAGGTTTACCATGTGAGATAAGACCAACGACTTAACTCACAAGGCTAACCTGAGCACCCAAAAGATGTTATAGTGAATAATTTATAGGTCTTTTAATGGTAAACAAAAATAGTCCTATAGAAATATCTTGTGCTTCTAACAGGAACAGAAATATCGAAAATCTCCCCTCTTTGTCGGTTTTGATCAAAATGAGAGGCGCTTAAATAAATGCCACATTAACCCTAAAAATTAATTATTCTAAGGCTAGTTGTGTTTAGGTTATGCGAGATGCATACATAAGTACGAAAGATGTAACGGCAAAAATACTCAAAATGGGTTGAAAAGAAGGTGAAACCAAATAATTGAAATGAAATCTAAAAACCGGAACGTTTCGCGATTTAAGTAAAAGAAGAGTAAAAATTCGTCACGCAGAGAAAGCTTAAACTTTGCTTCTCTCCCAAGCTCTGGAATGATACATTAATGACGTTATTTACTCAGTCGATGCTATATTTCTCCGTTAGTACGATCTCTTTGTTGTTTCTACGTTGGAGAGAAAAAAATGATTATACAACCGATTCATGTGAAAGCGCATCAGTAGGATAGAGTTTTTTTTTTTTTTTTTTTTTTTTTTTTCAGAACGCTGAAACGAAGCAATAGAAATAATTTCATTCATTTTCTCCTGACATCAAAATGTATAGTACAATAAGTAGGACATGATAAAATTTAATTGTGTTATATACAAACTGGTTGGAACTCACCACTTGATTACAAATGCAATTAAGATTTTATTATTATCTCTTCTCCATACCCGAATTCGTCTTGGACCGATTTCGAGTATTAATAAACCTGAATGAAATGTTTAAAAATTAAAATTGGTAACAAACTATGATAAATTATGGTAGTATATTGTAATAGTACTTGTCATTTTGAGAAAGTTTTGAATAACAGTGTCATGAGTACAGCCTCAATGGTCGACTTCCTGAAGATGAATGTGTGAAAAGGTATATGAATCTATCTAACTATTATATTGCGGAGACCAATCCCCAGTACATCCAAATTTCCAAAAATCCAGTCTCCTCTGCCCAGAATGCCTCACCTCCAATCTTCCCTGCATAGATGCACATGTGGGAGTTTTTATTCTACCCTAGTAGGATAGATTCTTTCAGTTAGTACATTGGAGCATGAGAAAAATGGCTGTCTACCTGCCTTAGAATTTTTGATGACCATAGGCTGATACTTTAATACCATGAGGAGGCGCAAATATAGAACCTGCTCAAGTGAACCTGTACAGTTGAAGGCGAATGAACACCGGGTGAGCACGATCGAGTGTAGTAATTTGGCATTGTGGGGGAGGGGGAGTTACATCCATGGTCTTTACCCCTTTAAAACTAATTTATCTTTTTAAATATAATATATAATCCAGTCAATTCTAGAGGAGACTGTGCCGAAGCACAAGTCTGTCATCTTTTCTGTCTTACGTTAGCTTAGTATTAGTCTTAGGTTAGTTAATTAGTAAAGTTAGTCTGTAGGTCTACTAGGATATTCTTTCTTTATTTCATAGCTGCGTCTCAGGAAAAAAAAAATGGAGGAGACTCAAAAAAAAAAAAAGTTTGACAGTAGGCCTAGGAAAAAATCACATTTGCTGGGAACAATTGACTAAAATTGTTAGAAAGATTCTACTAAGGAAAGTTAATGACGATGAAGGAAGGGATATAGGTTAGGAAGTGGTACCTGAAAATATTTTTAAAAAAATTTCACAGGCGAAAACATTTCCCTTTATCAGATACTCCTTGAGGCCACGTAAAAAGAATTCTTGAATAAATTTTGCTTTTCTTTTTAATTAAGATATTATTGTTTTTTCTTTGGACCTCCTATGATGCAAGGAAACAATTTCAAACAGGATTTTCTGAAACTGGAGTTTTATCAAACTACCCCCTGTGCCCAGTTGCAAATCTTGCTAGCCATTCTTGCTACAGTCACAGCCAGGTTGACCACGTTTTGCCGCTTGTACCCATAGATAGGGTCGATTGATATATAACTTCTTTTCCAAGACAGCGTCAAGTGTAAAATCAAAATAGCAGACATTTCTCAAAGGAAATCTACTAAAAGGTGATAAAGTAATGACGAACAGAGGAAAAGGAGTATTAAGAATGATTATGACATTGTGGCAGATAACAATAGAAATAATGACCCTAAAAGAGAGAGATAAAGAGGGAAGAGAGAGAGATTGCGATAGGGGTGGAGAGCTAATTGAGGGCTGTATAAGCTAGCCAGTTGTGCAGTGTTGAAGCTATTAGCTCACTGTTTCATTAGGTAATTAATGACTTCATTTTATTTTATTATCAGCACAATTCACATTGACCCCACAGTCCTAATATAAAGCCAGTTTTATCTACTGTCACGCCATTTCACAATAATTTGCGGGAGTCGGACTGGCTAAATACATTTTACTCAGCATAATACATGCCCTCATTTCTCTCTGCGTCATTTCTGAATGACAATGATATATGATGTGCAACGAAATTCTGCTGCCAACTTCTGGTTTCAAGAGTGGATTGTTAGTGGTAACAACTCACCAATGTTCTCGTATTCCGTAGCTGATATATAGGAAGGCTACTTCAGTGGATTGCTTACTACTTGAAATACATCTTACACGATTTTTCTTAGCACTTCCAAACTCACCACTACACTTGGGTATTAGATAACTTAGTAAACAAAATAGTAATTGCTATGGAATAATAAATAAGCAATTCACAAAGAAATACCATTGTACCTAACTTCAAATCCTGTCATTTTCAAAAACTGTCATCGAATTCTTTCAAGTAAAACTAAAGATTGTGTTCACCCATATCCCATGTCGGAAATGGAGGAGCAATATTTCAGAGAAGGTTTAAAATGTAAATCTGTCATTGTCTTCCTTATTATTTGCCAGGCTAAAAAATGCTAAAATATCAATATTATCAAAAACCCAAAATACGAATCTATCGTCGAAATGTGACCTCAACATCTTCTTGAAGACGAAATGGAGGAAGGTCAATAAGCGAAAAACTATTGTAAGTTTATTTTTTCTTTAGATGCTCGGATTTAGAAGGGGTAATCGAAAATTCGAAATATCTATTTTTATGAGACAAATCGAAAAATGTTATATAAACATTACTGTTACAAATTTAATTTTCTAAAAATGTTGTATTACAATTATTGTCTCTATGTCGAATGTTAAGCAAGAAATTTGCATTTTTTTTTAGTTTTAGCTTTCAGTTTAATCTCTCTCTTACTTTTCTAATATTATCCATAATCTGATAAATTATGTATTAATGTTTTATTCCTAGCTTAAATGAACCTCCACTATGCTATACATTCAAATATGTTATTAGAGTCGTCGTAAATTAAAATTTCCCTCCTCTTACACAAAAATGTTTATTTGATCAATATCATATTCGATATTTAATCGCTTTTTCCAGTACTAAAGAATATATTTGTAATGGCTGTAATTGGACCGGGGAGAGAAGTGCATTGAAAATTAAAAATGTCTCAGTCAAAGCGAAGATTGTTATATAACCAATGTTGTTAAACATTTGATGTTCTACATTTCTTCGTATCACGAATATTAATTTTCTTGTTTTGAGCCTTCAGCAAGCCAGTTCTTCTATTAGTCTGATGTTTAGTTTGTATAAATGAGTAACTGATTGTAGCATGTTGTGAAATAGAGAATAGATGGCGAGATGGAATCTCCATGTGCCAGCAAGAGGTAAATCTGTCTAGTACAAGAAGCCTTTTTAGATCTGAAGATCGAGATGTAATTAGTCAATTTTATCTACTAACGAGAATGAGTGCACCGAGAGTTGAAATTGTAAAAAAAAAATTGTTGCACATATTGATAACTGGAATTGAAAGCCAAAGATGTGTTGAGAACAAAAAATACTTATCCATTAATCTAAAATATTTCACTAGGAATTCAAACGCTAATATTCCTAAGAAAATCAAACGGAACCTAGACTAACTAGACCCTATGTACCACATTAATTAAAAGGAAATTATCAGATAAAACAATTACCTAATTCACTACTAATAAAATTGTGTTAATTAGTTTTTGCACGGCGTTCTCAAAGAAAACTTATTTTCTGGGTGAAGTGGGACCCTCTCTATCGGCGTATTAGCTAACTTCTGCCAGTTGGTTGTTATCGCGGGAAGTAATCTTGTTGGGGTGGGCCCTCTTTTCTTAACTACGTATATCTTAATTCGTCCCCAGCATGAACTCTTTTAATCTACATATATACTTACATTGATAATTTTGATTGTTTTTACATTTTTATTTATAATTTTGTTATTAAATTGTGCCGTCTGGTAAGTTTTTAAATGGTGTGATGTGCACCTTAAATATGTTATTTTGTCTTAGTTTAGTTGTTGTTTGCCTACGAATAATTGTGTTTGTAACCAAGCCCACTGAAGCAAACTAGAACTTGCCAAGTTGTAATAGAGAGGAACATGACAAATATAAGAAGGAATGATGAGACCCGGATCAATGAAATAAGGGAAATTATTGGTTTGAAGGGTATAAGTGAACACAACAACAACCTCAAATAGAAGTAGGCAAGATATTCGTTAAGAACCAATCCTACAAAATGGTTGAAAGAATCAAATGTTTGGGGGTCACCGTATGGTCCTAAAAGAAGATGAGGAAGACAACCCAAGCGATGGAGTGACTGGTTCAAAGAGAAAGCAGGTGCTAATTAGTGGAGACGGGCTCAAGACAGACAAGCCTGGATGCTCAAATTGAAGGAAATCACTACCCCTATTATCCCAGTAGACTGAACATCAGGGTCTGCGTAGACCACTACAGCTCTAGGGGAAGGCTCAACATTGAAGTAATTAAACATCTATTTTAAAAAGGAATAACCAAAAACATGGATATATTTATGTATTTTATTGATTATAGTTGTTATGTCACATAACTGCATCTTCGAGAGAAAAGAGCACTGCAAGTCAACCTTTCTTGATATAGCGCAAGTTTTTGACAAGGTTTGGCATGACGGATTACTTTATAAGCTCAAAACTATTTCTCCCCAGCACATCCTACCTTATACTTAGATCCTACCTTTCCAACAGATTTTTTTGAGTCCGTTAAGGAAATGAATTTCCAGATTACTATCCTGTGGATGCAGGAGTTCCCCAGGGCAGTCTCCAAGGACCACTACTGTATCTCATTTACACATTTGACATCCCTACAATATCAAAAACTCTCCTGGTTGCCTATGCAGATGACACAACAATCCTTTCATCCCATCCTGATCCTACTACTGCTTCGAAGAATCTTCAATTCCACATAACAGAGATTGAAAAATGTTGCAATGCTTGGAGCATAAAGATCAACGAAAGTAAATCTCATCATATCATTTTTTATTCCTCCGGTGAAGTTCCTGTCCTCCTGTTCATTTCAACAATATTTCTTTACCATCAGCCGATTGTGTATGCTACCTTGGACTACATTTGGACACCAGACTGACTTGAAAATCCCACACAACAATTAAGAGACAGGAACTTAAAAGACGATTCGGACAATTTTGTGGACTGCTGAATAGAAGATCTCACTTGTCTACGGAAAGCGAACCGAAATGTGGAGTACAGCAAAACATGAGACGCATTCAGACTTTCCAATCCAAAGTCCTGCGCACCGTAGTAGATGCTCCATATTATGTTACAAACCACACCCTTCATAAAGATTTTAAATCCCATTTGTAAAGGACCTAATTCCCTTAAGATTCAGACCATTCCACAACAGGGTATCCAATCATCCTAATCCAGAAATAAGTACAGTACCAATCATCCATATTCCCCTCCACAGCGCCTGAAGAGACATTGGCCTAGATATCTCCTATAGAACTGTAAAGTGAAGTGATAGCAGGGGCTATTTTCTTCTCAAGTGCCATATGTCCTTAGCTCTTGCCACATATTTTCACTATTCACACCCATTTAAAAACGATTGGCCTGTTTGACAATAGTTAATTAGATATTTTAAAATTGTTAGTGTGTAACGTGTTTAAATGTGAATGATATATGCCTGTATTGTGAATACTTGTGGTGTCCATCTTATTAAATTTTCTATTCACTTATTTATTTAGCAATTATTTTTTCAGTTGTAAGTAATTGCTCCAGTTTCTTGTTTCTTTCAGTATTTTGTGTTCCGTTCCCTTAGTTTTGTTCTTTATATTATTTTGTGCGTTTCATTTTTTTGTTATTTTGTTTACTTGTTTTGGTCCCCCCCATGTTTAAGAAGAGCCAAGTTAGTTGCTGAGCTCTATATATTAAATAAATAAATATTTTTTACATTGCATTAGATTATTTAAATGTGGCAGGTATTTTCGTCATGCTATATTCGATGTTTTCAATCTGATTCACACATCGTTGCATTTAATATGTTGTTCCTTCCAGAATGTAGTGTGTCACAATTAGAATGGGTGCATTGAACCACCAATTGGACCAGGTGGTGGGTGATCCTGATGAAAATGAGGGGTAAGAAGGAAGTAGCGTTAGTTGGGGAATAGATGAGACCTCCCCTATCTAGGAGAGACTGGGTACCAATCACCTTAAGTATCTCTTATATCACTCCAAGTGCCTGCTTCATCAGATTAGCTGGCTGTGTCCCGGGTATGAAGGGCCTACTCTAGCAGCTCGATGCCTTCCCACCTCAGCACAAACCAGCTATACCCATCACTCTCAATAAAAACAACACTAAGTGCTATCCGATAATATTTCAAGAGTATATAAATACGATCTACCTAAATAAAATAGTCTTAGGCCCATATTAATCCTACAAATCGTCGTTTTATTGCCAATACCTCACGATCATTGTGCCGTGCCTTGTTTTATAAGTGTGAGTCATTTGATCTTTGTAACACCTCCCCATGCACGATTGACTTTCCGAACATTGGCTAAATATTGATATTTTCTAAGCAACTCGTAAAACATTTCGGGAAATTATTTTAATTTGCAATACCGTTGTCGGCAATATTTGCTGACATTTTAGCTTAGAAATGACCACAATATCTGATTTGTTGTGTTATAATAATGTAATAGTGCTAAGTACAACTCCATCCTATAAACCTTAGACAACAACCTTCTCAAGAAATATTGTAGTTGGGATTATAACGGTTATATAGCACTCCATTACCCAATATGTCAACCTTCATTAGACATAAACATAATCCAGTCTTCGAAAATATCCCGTTGTAAGATTATTATTATTTGTAGGAGAGGGGAGGTCGATACTCACAATTCCGTAGCTAGTCTCGGGATTGTTTTAATTCCTCAGTACTTGATTTTTGAAAATTTCTGTCATATGAGATATCATATGAGATATCTACTATATCAATGGTATCGACTAATGGATTAATCTTATTAAAAGTGAGAAAATCAGAGTGGGAGGCCTTTTTCCATGGTTTCTTCTTAATAAAGTTTAATACTATATTTTTTTTTTATTAATTTTTGTGAATTATTGATTCCCGATCACCATACCGAATTTCATTTAAATAATTCGATTATAAAGTGCAGGAATATTATCGTTCCTAAGTACTCTGAACCAGCCTGCGTCTCTCATCCTGGAGTAAAGTGTTGAATAGCCTCGTTAGCTTTCTTGCAAAGTCGGAAATGTTATAATCCTTTTACACATCCCATCTGGATGATTGACTTTGCAAGAACTTAATCCCAGATAGCCATTCCAAACTCTTTGGTTCCTGAAAAGAGCTGCCCCGAAGTAAACCTGAATCTACAGTTAGAAAAACTGTATTGATTTCCGGGCCATTATTGATTTTATATTTTTTCTAATTTTCCTACCTTTTTAAATACCAGATTCTATCTACTCGATCTATTGTAGCTCCGTACATTACGGAATGTACTTATTAAGAAATAAGTAATATTTAGATATTAATGAAACTAAAATGGATTCTTGGGATATAAAATATTTACAATATCCATTATCTATGTCCTAATTTCTGTCTTTGGGAGTTTATCCAATTCATCTGATGACTTGCCTTGTTAAATAATAATAATTATAGAGTAATGATGGGGTGGCCTCCGAGCTATCGGCTTTTATTACAAATCTACCATGTAATTAAATGTCAAGAAAAAATTGCAAGTGTTTGGTAAATACAATTTTTAGTTCCCCCAATCAAATCCATTTGGGTTATTTTTAATAGTTCTGTGTTCTTTATTTGTCAAATTCAGCATGTATACATTGTTATAGTACTTCTTATAGTAGGTATTTTCCTACTCAGTAGCATTTTTCCCTAATCGGAGGTTTAAATATTTGGTTAATACTACTGTCATTAGGAACAAATCCATATGCAATTTACAATATTTCAGTAACTGAGACGGACTTAAGCTTGTGTAGACTTTAAACTCAATTCTTGATACTTCCTTATTTTTTTCAGTTAAAGCTTTGTTATGTGCTCACCTTTGGGAATTTAAGTGTCAACAGTATCGATTTCATTGAAGACCTTCAAAAATCTTGGGATCTTGGGGATTTCAAAGATAATAAACAACCTGGCATACCATATATCTCTAGTAGAGCACGTCGGTTCACCTTTGCCAATTTGTTGTACCTACTTAAATATTTAGACCCAGTAAGAGTTTCACATCTTTCTAAATTGATCCATAAGTTTTGTTCCATAGCCTGCATTGTCTGAGTCACTATTGTCTTTAAGAATAAGGCGTCTTATATGGTCTGGTGGCTTTGCTTGGTCTTGGATAGCAACAATGAAACTTGAATTATTTAATTTATATAACAGTACCCAATAGAATCTTTCATGGTTTATGAGCACCACACGCTTTTGTATGAATGAGGATATCTTAACTGCAATCTTGAAATAAATTTCTATTAGTCCATGTGGTAGTCTCTCAAAGCTCAAAATGAAGTTTATTGCAAAGGGTGGGAGTTATTTTTAATTTGAGTGATGTACAGTGACGTTAATTATTCTGTACATATTTTGTTCATACATTTGTATCAAGCAAGCTCCTCTTTTATTATAACACGATTAACAAATTTTCAGAGGAATTGTTTCGAAGCATGGAAAGGTTATCATTTCAAAAGGCACTGCCCGAGTATTTTTGACAGGCATTGTGTCCGATTGACATTTGGCGGAGAGAGTTGACTAAAATAGCGCCTGCCATGAAAAACGTCGGAATTATTTTCCGTCATATCTGTTCGTCAGTGTTGGAAATAGATTTCACCCGATCCAGTAGATCTATAAATTCCATCGTCTCGTCATCAGCTTTAGAGAAGTCGATCACTTAAAAAGGTTGTGATTTTCATCCTTAGCCTGGGCCCTTTGAGTGAGATTGGATATCCAGTGGCATTAAGCCTGTTCCTCCGTCTTGAAGCATTAGAGCGTCTGAGACAGAAGGAGATAATGAAATAGAGGCATCAGGGGTTGTAAGGCATACTTAATGTGATTGGTGCCTTCCAAAGTAAGGGTGGATCGTAACACTGCCTCACTACTTACCTCTCTTGTAAGGTCCCGTCCTATCCCTTGTACGAGTAATCATTTTACAACTCATGCTGAGGCATTAACTTCCATAGCTATTACCGTCTGATGCTTCGCATCAGCTACAAAAGAATTAGGTATCTTCTTTCAATCAGTACAAAACAAGAAATATTTTAGCTGTTCTGTTTAATTTTATGAAACATTATATTTTATTTTTAACTTTTAATATTTTATATTTAACATTAAAGTATACCTATTAGTAATTTTGATTAGGCAACTCTGACTATTATTATTATTATTATTAGAGTAATATATTTATTTAGCCTTACTTTCATAATTCCAATATGATATGACTAATTTTAACGAATTGACCGTAATTAAAATACCGTGAAATTCCTGAAAAAAATAAATTTCAACTCTGGATTTACGAATTTACATTTCCCACGTGCCGGACATGCTACTGGCCTGCTACAATCTATTTTCGATTATGTTTTGTTAAGTAAGAAGCTTACAAAATCTTTTAGTAAGGGAATTAGTAGTAGTTTAAGGGATTTACAAAAAACCAAAAAATGATGATGATACGTGTTTAATTTTTCTTATTCTGGACGTAATATTATTTATATATTTTTCAAATTTTATGGCAAGGGTCTCTAATAAAAACATTTTTTTCCGGTGCAAACTTTATTGAAACTGCCCTACATATTTCGTGGGTTATTTGCCACCTCTTCAGTGGCTAACCCTTTTAAAAGAAAAATATATTAAAACATATTAATAACATTAATTTAACATATCCCTTAATAATTCTTTTGCTATATATTGTAATTAGTAGTTGGCTACATCTATAATATATTTATTAAATATAATTATAAATTGCTACTTACATTTCTGAAGTGCTCGTTTACCTTTTACATTACGTTGCGACTGTCCTCACAGAGGAGGTAGATGATACTGAGAGGTAGGTTAAGTCAGCTGACTAAAAACCGATTATTTACAAATCAATCTTGAACTCGATTATTTCGCGTCATAATTTAAAGTCGATTAATTTAACATAAAATGTATTAGAATATATGATTGAGGTATTTTATTTCTGTTTTTTTTTCGTTTACTGCCCTTTTTCTAATTAGCAATTTATAATTATATTTAATTAATATAACATAGATATAGGCACCTACTAATAAAATATGCAAAAGAATTATTAAAGGATATGTTTAATTAATGTTATTAATAATTTTTTATATATTTTTCTTTTAAAAGGGATAGCCCCTGAAGAGGTGGCAAATAAGCCACAAAGCATGTAGGGCAGTTTCAATAAAGTGTGCACTGCAAAAAAAATCTTATTTCTCGAGATCCTTGCCATAAAATTAGAAGAATTCGAGTTAAAGGATAAATAAAAGTAAAATAATAACAAAAAAGTAAAAAATTCTTGAAAGTATCCAACCAGGTTGGTTTCATACTTCACTCTTTAATAAAGTGTTTTTCTTCTTCTGATACCCATCTCGTAATAACAGTCATGTTTCGATTTTTTTAATTTACCCACATTTTTCGTACTTTTTGAACTGATTTTTATTTAACAACATTTCAACGCAATTATCCTATCAATTGCCACTCAGGAAGTAGAGTTTCAGCAAATGCGTTACAAAACTCTCACAGTTCGATTTGAATGTCGATCAGTCTCGGAACAGAAATTTCCATTCAATCACTTCCTCCTGTAGGTGCAAGCAGATTCAATACGCTGTTTACTGACAATTTATTAATAATATTATCAATAAAAATATATTAAAGTGACTGCCTTCACACCTAAGAGCAATATATGAAAAGCCCTGCATCCTATTCTATGAAAGGACGTGTGGGGCGATTCTGAGTGAAAGCTATGGTTGAATATCAATATCCAAGCCCTTCTCTCCTTCATCCTTCTCTCCTAAGGCATATCCTTCCAAAAGTCTAATAACCACATTGCTACCTCTCATTTCCAACCGCCATTCTTCAGAATCCATTACACTTTTCAAGTTTTGTTGTGTCCTAGTTAATAGAGAAATGCAGATTATTCCCAATTATAAATTGTAATCGTTTAGAAATTAATGAATCATTGAAATTACTAATTGGAACATACACAATAGGTCATTTTTAATTGTTTTACTCATTTTTGAAATGAAATTGTGACACTGCTTCTGCATACATGTGACATCTGATACCTTTTGCAAAACGTGAAATTTAAAAAAAATAAAATTAATTATAAAAAAAATTATAATTTTTACTATAAATATTAAAGCGAATCTATATATATATATATATATATATATATATATATATATATATATATATATATATATATATATATATATATATATATCAATACTTATTTAAAAGTAACTTTCACTACGTATTGTCGAATTCCAATGCGATGGGCAAATTTTAAATACCTGAAATTTAATTAGCCCCTTTTAAAGAAGAAATTGAAGAAAGAAGACATTGATAAAAATGTCCGTCACGCAGGGGGTGTGACGTTTCACAATAGAGATATCTACCTACTAATAACAGTACTAGTAACGAGTCTCTAAACCAATTTCACGAAAGACGATCAGATACGGAAACGACCGAACTAGCTTTCGGCTGAAAGCCCCGAATCATCATATATATATATATATATATATATATGTATATATATATATATATATATATATATATATATATATATATAATTTTGAACGGACCTCATTTTCGTCATCTCCTAGGTAGGATCGATGGACATTTGAAGAAATGTTTCGAAAATCGCGTCATGAGTACGACCTCAATAGCTGATTTCCCTTAAGGGAAATCTACTAAAACTTAGTGGATATTCTATTGAGGTTGTACTCATGACATCATTTTTTAAATTTCTTTAAATATCATCGATACTATCTAATAGATAATTAAAATGATCGTCTAAGTTTAAATTATATTATATAAGTATATTTGAATTTTTTTTTTTCATTTATGACATAAAATGTGGTATATAATGTTAATATCTGTCTATTTTGAGATGTTCATTATTTGAAGCTCCTTTCTTTTTATTACTCCAAAACCTGAAAACAGTACTGAAATATAGTGATCTTAATACTGGATAAACCTTGTAGTGAATTTTGAATTTCATGGGAAATGAATCATTTTCTGTGACATAACAAATAGTAGATATAAGTAATGAATGTTATTGCACAAGTAAATTTACAACTCAGTTTAATAGTGGACATAAAATACTCGAGCATATCATGATTTCACGGCCCGTAGAATTTCATTTTATATCACTTTTCAACTAAATTTATGTCATTTTGTTAGAATATTATGTATTTCCATGTTAAAATAAAAAATGGATAGAGTCGTCAATAACATAATATATATTTACTGCCTACAACGAACAAACTCATTTACTATCCACTATTAACAGTTATTCATTTAGCCAGTAATTAAATTATATTAAATATTCCATTTCATTTATATGGGGAAAAAGCCTTTATACTAAATAAATCTTTTTTTACTAAACTTATCACTTATAATTAGCAGTGTGTTTATAGTTCACAGCCCCCCACCCATAAAGAATACTGAACCATAATAACACAGTAAAGAATTTTAATTGTCTTATAAAAAGCTATAAACTATAACAATTTCAAAAAGTAAAATAAATTCAATAAATAAAACTTGTCAGTGATGCAAAAAGAACACCAACCACAAATAAACGTCAAAACTAATAAAAAACTAAAGACATTTATAGAATACCAAGCATTAATAAAAAACAATAGTATATAGTGTCAGATATATTTTGAAGAAAATTAAAATTATAATATAAAGGATTATTTTTTCATTATAAAGTACTTCTCTTTTTTTATATTATGGTACGATATTTGTATATTGAAGAATAACAATACAAACAAGGATATATGATGAAATACAAACAACGATATATGATGCAATACAAACAACGCAATGTGAAAAAATGTAAAATCTGTATAATGACAAATATGGTTACTTTTTTTATTAACAATAAAAGTGACAATTATACGTCATCAAATTTACTGATTTTTGACAGTTCCATTACCTCAACATAGTATAATTCTCTGTACCTTGCGTTAAATAAAAATATAGATACAAGTAATAATAATGAACATGATTATTATAGCCGACCCGAAGTGAAGTAATACTACAATTATTATACATAATAACCAATAGGATATTGGAATGTACCGTTTTGTTCCTTATAGTCACTATACCCATTGAAAAGCTTTCCGACATATATCACATGTCAAATTTCAGGTTCACTCTTGATGTGATATGACCAGTGAATAATTTCGGTCTTCCACACTTCTATACACAATCATACACACACAAACACGAAGGGGTAATAAATCTTCGTGAATTGAGAGGATTTTCGAAAACATTTACCAATAAAATATTTCTTGACGAACTACTCAGTTTACCTTACTCTTTACATCGATAATTATAATCACACCCCTGCCGCATGGCAAGATAAAATTTAACGATGCTCAAGGTGCCTTAAATAACATTCCATACATATATCTCAGTGAATATTCGAGATAGAGAAAAATAATAAAATTGAAGAAAATTAAATTTATAAACCTGACATTTTCCTATTATCCTATTTATATATTCTTAATATTTAAAGTTTTTTACTTGACCTCTGTCCACTTCTGGTCTGATAACTACTATTAAGGGAATTGAGCTACAGTTTTATATAAAACGCATCGGCATTGGTAAATGAAACAAAAATTATAATCGACCAAGTGGAACACTATAATATATGTATAATGTGAATGTGTAAGAGTACTATAAAGTTGATCGAAAATAAACTGTCTTACAATATTATTTTATCCAATTAATTAAATCTGTGAAAATTTAATTTTTTGAGGTAGTATGTATCCATCAAAAACATCTGTGTAGTTTACTTTTTAAAAACTTTAAATATCCAGTTTAATACTATTAATTAATCATTGATAATAAATCAAAAATGGAGGAATTCATGAAATTTCTCCAAGATTTTGAAGTATTTGGTGTGGCAAATGCGAAAATGTGCTTAGTTCTTTAGTTTCTTTAAAATTAGCTAATACATTCAGTTATTTTCAAGGCTAGAACCTGACATGAAATATAAATCCATCAAGAGTTATTTCTATAATATATTCCGACACACACATACAAACAACTACAATTTGAATAAAGGGTGTCAAACACAGATGTGTGGGTGTCAAAGGGTGTAGGGAACACACATGTAAGCCTAATTTTCTGAAGGAAAATTCACTATAAAAAATAGACCCAGTAAAAGGCTCACTTTATGAGAAGTTATAAAGACCTAATAGCAAGTGGGGAGTGATGGAAGAGAAACAGGCAGCTGGGAGTGGAGCGAGAGAAAGCAATATTGGAGATGGAATATTGTACTAATTTGATAAGAGGCCTCATCCGGATCGGCCTCACTACGGATTAGTCTTAGCCAATGAACGGTTGTTCATAAACCCCCAGCCAACTTTCAGTCTAGCTAAAATCCACAAGGACTGAACCAATATCCTTTCTACTTTAAAACTACCACATTTATTATTAAGAGCACTTAACTTGGAATTCTCAACTGTTATTAAACTGCTTCGGGGGAAATTTAATCAATTATAGTTGCTAAAGAGGACTTCCTTCCCTGTTCAATCCCACAAATATATATATATATATATATATATATATATATATATATATATATATATATATATATTTACACAGACCCAAATACACACTCACAAACCCGCGTTCACATCCAAACAAACGAGTATATGTACTTATAAATGAATATAATTTCATATATATATATATATATATATATAAAAAAGTTATCGGGCTCAGGTTAGCCATGCGAGTTAAAGCGTAGACCTTAATCTCACATGGTAATCCTAGAGTGGCGAGTCCGATTCTCGCCTTGAAATAGGAATTTATTTAGTGACGTTATTCATTAAATAAAATCCTTAGCCCCACCCTGGCTAGAAAAGGTTGATAACCTGTCCCACATAGTCATAGTTGCAAAAAGTGGACGTTAATAAATAATTTAATTTTAAAGTTATCGAACCTTCGGCCTACAGATGATGTGGTTCTCACAGCTTGCTGGGCTGAAATTAAGAAAATGATTCAGGAACTGAATACAGCAGGAACGGAAGCAGGTCTTATGATGTACCTCCAGAATACTGGTCTTATGACCAACGGTAAAGAAGGTGAAGAATCTCTTGAAGGAAGCTCATTGGACTAGATTGGAAAAATACTTATCAAAGCTGATCTCACTCCAAGAAAGGTCTCAAATAGATGTTTTAGATGGAGAGCAAACATTGTTTCGGCTAAGTACTAGAGGACCAAATGTATAAAAACAAAATGTCAATGAGCTTTTAAAAAAATAGTATTCGATGTCTGGCTTAAGTGTGTTATAAACTCGTCTCATATAGCAAGCAATATTGAAGACCATACAGTCTAGCCGGAGGGCAATGGAACATGTTGGGTGTAAAATGAAAGGACCGCATAAGAAATAAGAACATTAGAAAACAGAGGTTAAATAACTCGGTGGAGCAGAGGAATAATGAAATAAATAGTGAAAAACATGCGTTTCCTCTGCTGTAGACATTCCTGGGTCTTAAGTGGAACTAACTGGGAGTGATGCCCGAATGTAGTCATACCTCTGCCAAAAATGAACAACAGATGGGTATCCCATATAATTAACTCGTAGAAGAGGGTGGCCACACAGAAAGACCTGTGTCTTTCTACTGACAGCCTGTGCAACTCTTGCCCTGCGATATGTGAGGAGTATACTAGCAGAATCCTATGCCCCAAGGTAGATTGCATTACACTCAAAAGAAAACTGATCATTGCTTCATTATGCATTTTTTAACAAAGAAGATAAATTGTTTCATAACATTATTTTTAATCAATTAAAGTATAATACAGGATGTATCAAAGAGAATTATCCGGTTTTAAAAAATCATATTTATTAGCAGATCTCCCTTAAGGGAAATCTGCTATTGGGTTCGTACCTATGACGCTAATTTAAAAAAATATCTTCAAATTTCCATCGATCCTACCCAGGAGATGACGAAAATGAAGTCCATTCAAAACTATATTTATATATTTGTCTGTTAACGCTCTATTGGTCGCAATTTTTCTTTAATTGCTAACAAACTCGATATTTAATCGTTTTATCTTAAACGAAAGATCAAGTTCCATAATGGCTGAAATCGGAACAGCTGGAGGGGGAGTAATTTCCCAAATTTGAAATTTCTCGGCAAATTATAAGTCAGATCGAAATATTGCTTGCGAACCAAATGTGATATAGTATAAATGTCGTTGTTCAGTCGTCATTTTAATTTGAATTCCCGCGCTCGCTGAGTTCACAAACCCGCCACACACATGCAGATCACCAAGGCTGTGGCCTACAGCGGAAACTACGTTGCAGCCAAGAAGGCATCGGCAAGTTACAAAGATACAGTCAGTTGGGTTTAGAGGCTCTCTGGGGTCGTTTCTACGGCCATTGGGGCTTTGCCCTTCTCCCTCCACTACAGATAACCGCTTCATAGATAACCGCTCAGTTGGGATTCACCCGTTACAGATTATTGTCAATCTTTCATCTCCCGCAAAGCTACCATCATATGGATCACCGCAACCAGCTAGAAGACAGACTCTTATAGGGAACACAGAAAATAACTACGGAAGAAGACTCCACTTCAAGAAAAGTATATGTTTCCCGCAGGTACCTATTTCTCATAATGCTAGCATTATCTACGCAAATGTTTAAATGAGTACTCACACAATATAGAACCGATCGATCATTCTATTGTCTATATATTATTGGCTTGCCGCTAAATTAATCTGTAAAGTTAAGTTTCCTTTTGTTTCTTTTTCAACCTGTATATCTATAAAGTGTATTATATGTTGCTTAATCAATTCAATATACTTGATTCTTTGGAGAACGCAAATAGTGACTTGTATCATTCACCCTCATCTTTCCAAAAATAGTAAATATTTCAGTCTAATGCTGTCTTAATCTTGCCGTAAAAAAAGCTTCCCGCCTTTACATTTGGTGCCGAAACTAGGGACTAAATAGCTTCCCCGCCCCGACATTTTGGTGCCGAAATAGCTCTATTATTATTACCGCAAAAGCTACCCCGCACGCCCTAACAGTCGTTATGTACGTTTTTTCACTATATTTATTATTAACCTAGATATATGAACTTTTTATTTTTCTGTAATCGTTGAATAATGGTAACATTACTAAACTGAAATGAGTGAAGAAAGTAAAACATTTTGCAATAGAGTGAAGAAAGTAATCACTTTCTTCACAAGTGAAGAAAGTGAATTGCCTTCTTAATTAGTAATAAGTATAAATTAAAAAATAATTTAAAGTTGGAAATTAAATGCTTTTAAATGTTTCTTAACATTGTAAGAATTTATTTTTTCTGTAATCGTTGAATAATGGTAACATTACTAAACTGAAATGAGTGAAGAAAGTGAAACATTTTGCAATAGAGTGAAGAAAGTGAATTGCCTTCTTAATTAGTAATAAGTATAAATTAAAAAATAATTTGAAGTTGGAAATTAAATGCTTTTAAATGTTTCTTAACATTGTAAGAATTTATTTTAACAAAATAAATTGAAATGTGAATGAATTATTGGTGGAAATAATCAATATATTTTAAAATTTAAATATAATAATAATTACCTTCCTTGTTTATAACCTGCACTACTTCACAATCATCACTAGTTGTTTTATAACTATGCTTATAACCTACCAACAACCTAACAACATCCTAAGTTTGTTCATATTCTGGTTAGATCTGATCATGTATTACACGATTACAGAAAAAATTTAATATTACACTCGTGACAAAAGTAGAATTTACAACTCTCGTGAAATTACCACACTCGCTTCGCTCGTGTGGGTAAACGTTTCACTCGAGTTGTAAAATGATTTACTTTCGTCACTTGTATAATAAATAACTATTATCGGCCTTTAGTAAACCCCCACTCCTATTCATGTCATATTAACAATAAAGTGCCATATTATGAAGGACATTATTTGAAGCCTAAATACCGAATATTGTTCTCATTGAACTTTTATGTTTTGAGGTAAATGCAAATACCGTGATTAACGTGCTAACTCTGCTTAATTAACGCAGCCCCTGCATGTCGGGCTTTCCTGATATTTTTATATGGCTCAATAACGATTCCGAGAAACAGGTTGTTTTTGTAAAGGCAAATCGCATTTACGTACGACATGCATCTAAACATTGAACACCTATGTAGAAATATAATGAACTTACATCATAAATATATATATATATATATATATATATATATATATATATATATATATATATTAAAAAAATCACTTCGAATGAATGAATTAGCTGCAATTTCTACTGCAAGTCAGAAAGGTCACGTAGTTACAACAATATTTCCAGGGAGGTTGCACAGTGACTGAAAGGCTTAAATGACTCCTGTCAACAAATAACGTATAGAAAAGTCACAAAATGGACCATTAAATAACATTTCGATATATTATTGCTTCGGAAATTGAATAGTGTTAAAGAAAGACTAGTAACAGAAAAAAAAACTACATATGACTTACAAACTCTGATACATTGTGAATGGGCAGGCCAAAATTTATCTACAAAAATTTGGAATTCCTCATAATAAATACTGCTAATGCAATTATTACTCTGATTAGTGTAATAATCTATTCTATTCTTTCTCTGCTTTAGAACTCTTGAATAGAGACTTCAAATTGCCTACGCAAATATAATTATCTATGGAACCCAATGTTTAAGGTCAATATCAGCTGAGAACCACTACAATGTGCATGGCCTGTAAAGGCCAATGGGACCCCACCTGAAAACTGTTGTATCGTGTTTACTTAGCAAACACAAACACCGTTCACCTTTGCAGATATCCATTTTCATCGGGTTGTTTACACTAACTATTAGGTGACATAATGGTATACGGCTGGCTGAGCGCGGCAAAGGGGTGTCTATGAAGTAATGAAACGGCAGGGTGTGGGTGTGTAGCAGTGTTGAAGGTGGCTTGATGGGCAGGAAGTTGGTAGGTTCCCATTATTAGCGAGGTTATAGAGGTGCTTCCACCATGAATACATTAGGAGGCAGCCTCCCATACCTGTCTCTCTCACGCTCCCTTCTGCCTCTTACCGGGGGACTTATTTTAATAAACCCTGTCCTTTTCTAAGCAACTCCTCTTTCACCGAAAAGTTTGTCTTTGCTCTCCTTATTTATACCTTGCGAAAAAGGAACACTACCAATTTACTATAAGACGAAGTTTTGACCAAGCTTTTCAAATTGAAATTACTGTTAAAATAGATAACAAAAAAAAATCCAAGATAAAATACAATATAAATATGTAAAACTTGGAACAAGGTTTATCAACTTTTTTTTTTTTTTTTATGTGCGTTTTAAGCTTATTCTTAGCTGATATGAGCCATATTTTCATTTTTCGGATGTACAGCATTTTAGCAGATTTCCCTTAAGGGCTGAAAATCGGACCAGTAGGAGGGGGGTTTTAGAGGGGGGGGGGATTTTCAAAAATTCGAAATATCTTCGTTACCAAACGTCTGATCAAAAAATTATATAGAACCAATCCTATTGCAAATTAAATTTACTATAAATATTGTTATATACATTTATTCTCTATCTTGAATATTAACCGAAATATTTGGATTTTTATTAAATGTGGGCCGGTAACGGACGAGTGAGTTTCACGCCAAAAGCTAGTTCGGGCGTTTTCGTAACTGTTCGGCTCTCGTATGGAGATTTCTCTATTGTATAACTTCACGTGAGAAATCTGCTTAGTTTACGCAGCCCCTGCGTGACGGACTTTTTTATATAGACGTATATCATTTTCGTAAAGCATTGCCATATTTTTATAAAATAATCTTCCTCAACACAAAAATCATTTTGTCGCCCGTTATATTTACTTTTCTGTTCCTTCAAACAATTTTAGTTCTTCTCTTCTACGGATTAGAATAATCTCATGTTGTGGCATTACAGCATAATAAAAAAGTTTATTATTTACTTCCACAATTTAAAAAAAATCTTCGAATGGACCATACGGAAAACAAATGGACATATATGGAAAGCAAATACTTTTAATTAAAAAGGAATGCTATGATAATGATACATACTCGTATATCAACTATCACGCTATTTCATCCATTATCAACTTATGCAGAAGTTTTGGAAAAATGTTACAGATTGTGTTCACTCCTCGTACATTAATTCGTTAATGCATCAATGTCAGTGCGTACCTTTGCCAAAATTTTCAACTACCGTTAAGGTCCAAAAACCCTCAACTTCATAACCTACGCAGAAAAATTAAATCCCACACAATATCTGTGGATATTAAAGAATAATTTGATAATTCCTGGTGCCTTTCAATACATTACAAGAGTTATTGATAGTTCATAGTTATTTCAATAACGTCAAAATCTCTGAGGAAATAAGATAATATATACCAGGAATAAACAGGTTGAATCCCCCACATCTTCCACACTACGTTGTGCAAGATCAGCAAGACTTTGTTTAAATAATACATTATAATAATTAAACACTCGAAATGCTGTTATAATATTTATTTCAAATGGAAATAAAAAACTGAGTTTCTTTTCTAGTGAAAATAAATAACAAAGGGTGGGGGGCGATTTATAACCTCACTAATCCTAATCATACTTAAAATGAGAACTATCATATCAGTCTAAAAACAGAACATCATTTGTACTTCGTTATACGAAAAAAGCTTATATAACAAAAGTTTCTCTAAGCAATGAAATAAACACCCTTTTTTGTGTGTCTGCCAAAAACCAATAAGAAATGAAATATGGTAATTTTCCATTTCATGCCTCCGTGAAAGGTATTCATTATTGTTTTCTACATTTTCATATGGGATCATTTTTCATAGACATGCATTGTTGTTTGTGTTAGGTTTATTGAATTTTATTTACTTTCTATGACAATTTCAATTTTTTTTACCCTCTTTTCCTATTTTAAGTCGCAATTTCTGTTCAATATTTTGTATTTTTATAAGTTTGTGCTACTAATTTCAGGATTTCTTGGGTGTTTATTTTTATTTGGTATGCGGTTTTCTTGAAAATAGTTGCTAGTAAAATTAAAACATCCTGGGATTGTAGCCATTTATTTTCTATTGTGCCTTATGATAAATTATTGCTATGTTTGCAGATGCTGTCCGTGGATATTGATATTCTTGAAAGATAGAACGAAGTTTGTGTTTTTTTCTATTTGATTGAAGGAAATGTTTTTCTGATACCAGTGCTGTTAGGGGTTTCATATTTGAATGGAACTATCCGTTTTGACCCTCCATAAGGAGAAGGAGAATATAAAAAATTTTAAATTTTTCAGTAAGTTTCGAAATACTAAAACTTTGTATAACAGCTTTTTGTGTACCTAGACAAAATCAATAAATTATATTATATACAATTTTTTAATCTCATACATTGCACCGAAGATATCGCGTAGCTTTTTCAAATAGAATTATTTGACATGAAATAAAATAACATTGTGTTGAGTTAATTTAATTTTGTTCAAAACAATTCCCATAAATATAAAAAATATATCTTTTAATTATTCGGAAAATAGAATTAAATTCTGAGATTAATTAATGATTCTACAATACTCATACACTGACATAAAATATTGTCTTTTTTTTTCTGTGAATTATTGAATGACATTTTAATTTTATTAGGCTATTACTTATTAATATAAAAATAATAATTTTAATGACAAGATACTTTGCAATATTAATAGACGTGAAGAAGTATACTATGAACTGTTCAGGAATAATTATATCATGGTACAGCAATGGGAAGATTGATTTTCCTAACAAGAATATTTGATGGGTTTTCTGAAAGCAACAGTCTATTTTAAGATCTTTGAAATAAGAAAAATTCTTTTGATGTTCCCGACAAGGGAGTAACCTAGATTAGGAAAAACTGCAGGTTAATAATAACGTCTTCACCCTCCTTTATTACTTTCTGGGCTTGACCTAACTTGCTAAACCCCATTACCCAGAGGAAAAACTTAGCCAAAGAAAAATTATTACAAAACTCATCACTTCCATTTAAAACTCAATCTGTATTACGTAATTTGTTATCCTTTTCCTGTTCCATACAATTTGCAGACTAAGAATAAGCTTTGCTGCAACTTCCAAAACTCTCTATTAGTTTTTAACTCAGCTATTAATAATAATTAAGCTCAAAAGAACATTGCAGAGTCTACGAGCAGTAAACAAAGTTTGTTCTGACATAGAAAAGTTGCGCAAATTATTTGTATATATTTACATAAACCAAAAGTATCTCGAAATGTATTTCCGTCACTCTAATACTCCATGACTTACGTTAGAGAGTCATAAACAATTTCCAAATGTAACCAACTTGAAATTTGGTACTTTACACATGAAACATTTATTGATAAAGCCTAAAATGAAAATCTAATGAGTAATAGTGAAAATACAGAAAACTGAATAACGCTATTTTCTTAGGAGGCGGATAATAAAGGAAGTATACACGATTTTACATATAACCATAGCAATATCTACCCCCTTCCTCCTTTTTGTGTTCCAACTTCAACCCTTAACGCACTCGTTCATTGTTTAACATAACTATAATGTATAGTTTATATTTCCATATCAAATAGCGTACAATATTATGTATATATATACATACATATATATATATATATATATATATATATATATATACATATATACATATATACATATACATATATACATATACATATATACATATACATATATATATATATATATATATATATATATATACACACACACACACACACACACACACATTTTTCCCTCCTAGTCTAAATTCGCACTTAGAACAGGTCAAATGGGCAAGACTGGAGGGTTGATTAAAGTTGTAGTCTGCATACTCATACTGGCTAATGCCTATCATTAGTTAGCTTAGGCAGGCTACAGTTACCGAGGGATGGCTATCTAACAACTCTCGCCTTGAATCGAATTTTCTCACTCATGTCTTTACTGGTGTGAATGGAATTTTCCTCGGAATGCCTTTATTTCTGGATGGTCTAATGCAGAAGGCAATGGGAAACCACTGCATGTCCTTGTGAGCCGGTTAGGAAGTTAAAATCAGGTTTACATTTTCATATTACATGTGATGTCACAAATGGATTAAAGAATAAGGTAAATTAAGAAGCTAGCATTCGATCGTCATGGCTATCTCTTTTCTAATTAACTTCACACCCTTTTTTTCTTTCTAAGTTGTGTTCGTGCTTCTTCAAATGGCGTTTTCATCTAACATTTAATTAGTGAGATAAATGCAAATACATTGTGCGATGATGTCATCAATAAAGATTTTACGTTCTACCTCCAAAATAATTATTTTATCTATATGGATGAGGTCACAAGTATGCAATACCAGCACGCGGGAAATCTGCTTAGTTTACGCAGCCCCGTGATTTAGTGTTTAACTGTTTTCAATTTCATTTGGTTCTCACTTGACAGAAACCTTTTCAACAAATTAGATATATGAAAGAAAATAAAAGGGCGGAGAAAATCCGATGTGCGAAATATTGGTAGAATAAGGGTTGGAAGTAGTAAATGTGGTATAAGAAAGGAGAGAGAGAGAGGTTTGGCTCGTTAGCAGATCAAAGAGTGAGAGCGCTGCTCATCAGGTCTGTTGAGACCGCGATTAGGGAGGGTCTTGCTACTCCACTGTATTCCTCTCACATCTCCTTTCCATAATTTACCAAAGACAGGTCGTTACCAACTCTTATTGGCCCATCCAAAATCAAAGAATTCAGACAAGGTCATCGTGTTTACCATCTCTTTGTCGACGAATTCGAATTCCTTTATATAACAGTAGGCATATTCCAATCTTTCAGCCGGAAATTGTGTTGCTCTGAGGTCGGTCGTTGTGTTTATAAATTACATTTGTTCTGCTGATCAGTGAACGTTCTCCAGGGCTCAAAAGTCAATCAAGTGGGTGATAAACAAGCCTAGCAGACTCAACAGTTGCTGCATAATAACAGACATTATTATTTTTTATTTATTTATTTATACAGGAGCAGCCGCATCTTGGCGATTTGGTTCAAAGTTTCACAATGTAAAATGAAAACAAAATTATAGGAAAATAACAAAAACTGAAACAACAAATAAAAATTAAATACAACAAATAATCATTAAATACTAGTAATAAAGATAATTAATAAATATATGACATAAACATTAGATAAACAAACATAGATGAACATTAGACTAGTAATAAAGACAATAATTGAAAATGGTTTTAATAAAAAGAATTATGTTATTCATATATACTAGTACATTTATATTATTTTTTTTTATTTATTTAGTTTTATACCCCGATGCGATGGTGATTTGCATTATTAGGATGATATATTTATTCATTCATGTGCATACCTTTTTTTGTACTTTTATATTATGGAAAAAATTTCTTTAATATCTGATTCTTTCTCATATTCGTGCTTTGTCCAAAGAATATAATAAAAGTTAACCCTTTTAAATCTTTTTAGGCATGCTTTAGACCTATTCTATTTTGTATTATATGTTTTTGTAAATGTTGATGTGTTTTAGATATATTAGTATTTGTGGAATATATTGGATGCTGTCATTTAATAGTTCTGTCATATCGTGGGGTATGTGAAGGTTTTCTCGTTGGATGCAGTCTGTCAGTATGTGTTTCACACTGCATAAAATTAAAAACAACAGTAGAGGACAAGGCCTTTTTATTAATCCTTATCAATTGGTTCCTCTACCATCCAGTATATTCCAGAGATATCAAAAAGCTAAATTCAATGAATTCCGCTATTCCCTCAGTAATGAACGAATAAAAATATAGTATTTTGCCTAAATATTTCTCATAATTTATTTATATGTTAGCGCATTGTGATCACCCAGTGTGTGAGAAGAAAGCTTCATTATTGCTAAGGATTGAGAAATACCAAAGACTCAATTCAATTTATAATAAAAAAAAAAATTAAAAAAAAAAAAACTTGAAACAAAATATTTCAAAAATTTCGTTTTTCAATTTGACTGGTCATGTAAACTTTTTCTATGGGGTGTGACCCGGTAGAATGTGTAATATATTCACAGGGCTAAATAGAATATCAAATGAAAATTACTCTCACTAGAGCTTTAAGGTACTAATAAATATGAGTATAGCTCAAAGCTAAAGCTTTTAGGCAGCTTAAACCTTTCTCAACAGGCAAGGAATTTAGGCCAGAAGAAATCTGATATCTGGCACTCACTAAAATAGACTCCAAGCAAAATGAGGTTTACACCTGATTAAGAATCTTATAGAAATCCTAATGACTTATCACAAGTTGTTGTGAGTGCTTAGAAAGTCATTAATAATAAAACTACTTATGTAAACACTCCAGATAGAATACTATACATCTGTTTCCCTCATTCTATACAACACAATCCTATTATAAAATCTGTTTATCTAATTGATTTGCTGTACTGTTCTCTCAAGTATCCTTTAAAGCGAAGCTAATGCTTTGACTTACTGAAAATAAAGTGGTGTAAAATTATCTGAATTTTACTCCTTCGTCGAGAATTAAAAAACATTAAATCGGAGAACTATTTCTAACTTTATACTCGGAATAAGGTTTGGTTTCCATATACTTCTTTCTAAATACAATTACAAGGATTTCCTTCCTATAGCATTGGAAGCCATCTAAGAACTTTTAATTGGAAGGCTTAACCCTCCCATTCCCTCATCTCCCATCTTTAATACATAGAATTCCACTCAGAGAGAGCCCAAGACTTTGCTTTACAATCCTATTCAGTTTTTATCAGACAATGCTATTTTAAGTTATCCATGAATTTCAATCCAATTAAATTCCTCCAATTAGTTAATCATATCCCCACGGGATAACGTACATTCCTTTAAGCCACCTCAGATTTTAATTCAATTAAAATACATCCCACAGGAGTGACGTGTACTAAGCGGATTTCCGAAGTGACGGTTCAAAGTATAAATTCATGATAGATTCTTTTAATTTATGTTCATTCATAAGTCTATTCACACTTTCTTATTCTGATTAGAGACGTACTGAGGGGTCGATATATAACCAACAACAGAGATATATAAACAAATATCGTTGTTGATCGAGCTAAAACGAAAAGAATTGAAAAATAACTAGGGCATTAAAGAAATACAAAAACGATTTTTCTTTCCAAACTATAAAACTTAGTTATTCAAGATTTTATGTTTTCACTTGTGCTGAAGCTCCACTCTTCCTATCCCAAAGTAAAGATTAAGCCTTTAATTCAAATGTATAAATATGAAATTTGGTTGAAGTCAAACACGATTAGAACTAAACAAATACTTTTTTTTTATTAGGCAATATCTTTTTAATAGGGATTCGTATTTTCTTTTCAACCAACAAGGTCACAACATCAACAAGGTTTTGTCATCGATCACTTAATGAAAGTTTGGAAATTACGTCTTGAGTTCCACCACCATAGCTGCCATTTTTTTTTATTATTTTAACGTTGGGAGACAATAATAATTATATTATTCACAAGAACTTATTCATCTGAATTTGGAGACAGATTGTCGAATGGCTTCACGTGAATCCTGATTGCGCTCGAATAGAAGTATCAAACTTTGTTATAATAGACATTAATCGCTAATGTCCTTATTTTATTGTTATAAATGGAGGAACCAAATCGATTTCTTAAAATAAATATTTGTTTAAGCATATTGAAGCCAAAGCCCGAAGTAACCGAACATGTTGGAATGATATACTCCTTCATTAATGTAAAATAAAGTTCTGCTGAAGCGTACGTCAAAGTTACTAAAGTAAAACTGTCAAGAAATCGAAGACCTAGCTTTTCAGACTAACACAAATAAATTAGAATCGATTATATACCTAATCTCCGGAAAAAGATCATCAAATAAATAGTATCTATTATTATATTTTTCCTGCTAAATTCATTAAATACCAGAACTTAAATAGAACAAAGATACCTCTGGTCTCTACCATAGCACCATACGTACCACTGGTCCTCGACCTTAGTACAGATTTCGTAACTATTCGGACCAAGTACGTATTCTATGAGTAACCCAACAAATTTCCTTAGACTTCTCTAATTGGAGGGTCTCGTACTTGGGCATTTACAAACTCTTCTTACGATTTGCCAATTTAGGATGTACTTGTGAAACAAAAAAAATAGTTAATGTTGGTTAAGAATAACACATTGTACATGGAAAGGTAATTGGGAAATCGAACCTACTCCCTTTTCACGAAAACGCACCTCATTTCATTTATTAGTATGGCAGAACTAACTGAAGCTTATAGGAACAATTGAAAATCTTCACATTGAAAAAGAACTAAACGTAAATCGACCATTGCCATACATAATATATACTCAGAAAAGGAAACCTGTTTTAGAGTTTCGTTTTAGCTGATTCCCCTTTAGGGAAATCAGCTATTGAGGTCTTACTCATGACGCGATTTTCGAAAAATTTCTTCAGATGTCCATCGATCCTACCCAGGAGATTACGAAAATGAGGTCCGTTCAAAATTATATATATATATATATATATATATATATATATATATATATATATATATATATATTTGTCTGTTAACGCTCTAGCGGTCACAATTTTTGTTTGATCGTTACAAAACTCGGTATTTAAACGTTTTATGCAAAACTACAGATCAAGTTCGTTAATGGCTGGTATCGGACCAGTGGGAGGGGGGTTTAGAGGGGGGGGGGGTTCGAAATATCTCCGTTACCATACGTCAGATCAAAAAGTTGTATAGGACCAATCGTATTTCAAATTAAATTTACTATAAATATTGTTCTATACATTTATTCTCTATCTTGTATATTAACCGAGATATGTTTATTAAATGTGAGCGGACGAGTGAGTTTCCCGCCAAAAGCTAGTTCGGCTCTCGAATGGAAATTTCTCTATTGTATAACTTCACGTGGGAAATCTGCTTAGTTTACACAGCCTCTGCGTGACGGTCTTTTTATGTAATCATAAAGAAAGTTTTGACTGAGAATGGCCTATTTTCTTTCAAATTTACTTTTTGGACAATGAGTAAAATAACTTAATTTTGATGTTTCAAGTTGGACAATATCAATCTATTATTTTTATTTTGGAATTTGAAGAACCAGTAAATCTACTTCAGAGGGAGGGAATATTCCTTTTGATGTACATCCAAAGAAACAATATTGTATATGTATGTCGATGAGCTGACAATAATTATAGAAATTGCTGGTGAAGCTAAAGTTCAGAATATTAAAAATCCTAAATGTTAAGAAAATGGTCTATATTCAAAACCTATACAAATATTAACAAGGATTAGAATAGTATAATATAAATACCCATTCAGTTCCAACTATGTTTAAAATGTTTGAGAATACACTTATTTTTAGAAGGAGGACAATGTATAAACGAAAATTAATCGTCTTTAAGATTGTGGAATGGTGGGTTGTGGAATGAGTGCTTAGAACAAATCACAAGTATTAAAAAAATAATAAAAAAATATACTCGCTTTTAGTCACACTATAGATTCTACTACTTAAATTAGGTTAAAATAATCAAGAATTTGAATGGTTAATCAGTATCAGTCCACTTTTATCTCAAGGTCAGAGCCATCCACAGATGACAGAAAATTACAAATATTAAACTAAATACGAATGAACATAAAATATGTATGTTTTTGCAAGGAATAGACGGATGAAGAGAATTTGGAAACATACAATAATATATAACTGGTTATTTATGCATAAATATTTTACACTTGTCTAATATAAAACGCACATGCATACCCACGTGCAGCCCATGAAATATAAATTGTATGACAGAATTATGTTTATAACTGTATTCTTCTGATGTGATTGATAATTTTGTACTCTATTCTTCAGATTAATTTAGACTTCCGATATTCTATAAAGGGAGGTCGTGTAAAAAACTGGAAATATTTTCTGAATTTTTAAACATTATAAATATTTTCCATAAGCGATCTCAAAAAAGTAAGCTTACGTGACTCTGTGTCTTGTTCTACACACAGGGATGGCACCGCCAAACTAGGAGTCATCAGATCAAATTTCTCGGCAGGAGTTGTTCGATGAACATGGTGGAATAGAAGTGGATGATTGCAGATATCCAGATGGATCCCTCATGTTCACGCTAATCTCTGCTCGGTCACCTGGCCATATTGCCGTTTGTAGGGCACAATTCTGCCTGGCAACATATCTCACCAAGGCCTACACTCGACTTTAAATTTTAAATTGAGTGAAGTCTATTGATCGATAATAAAAATTTTAAAGATTTTAAATATAAAAATGTTAAGAACTAAGAAGTTAAAAGTATAGCATTACGGTATTTAAATTTTTTGTATGATCTTATTATGAGTGAATTTAGAATTTCCTATAGCAAAACTTCTTAAATTACTTATATAATGTATCTATTTGTTAATTATTTATCAATTATTATAAATATTAGGATACATGTATTTGTTTGCTACTTGTATATAGCTCTTTGCGTACTTTTTAGATCTGGTGATAGCAATGTGATTGAATAAGGTACTCATGCATGACTTATGCATTATTTTGAAATTAATGCGTCCCTGCCTAAGTTAGTTCAGGAACTGCAGCTAGGCAGCACTAGTTGCCATTCTCGGCATTCGCTCGCCAACCAGCGGCGTGTGTAGTACTTCGCTAAGCTTCCACTTGTCCTCTTTAGTTACGTCTTTAGTGCGTTCCCCTCAAATGCAACCCAAAGTGCAAGCGTTTCCTGCTTATGCAGTTTTCAGGTTTATAGTGGATATTTGCCAAATATATGTCTCTCTCTCCTTCCACTTTCCTAAATTGAGCTATTATAAATAACCCTTTCTACATCAACGTCCATCAACCCTTGGCCGAGATCTCCTTAAAAATGTTCTCTTTCTCGACCAGAACCAGGCACAACAACCTCTTAAAATAGATCGCATTGTGCAACAGAAGAAGGGGAACTATCTGCAAAAACCCGCACGCATTGCACGGGCCTCCTTCCTTTCAAGTCATTTTGCTTGAAATACTGGGCCTCAGATAAAACACGTCCGTCACGCAAGAGTTGATTAAACTAAGATTTCCCACTTACTGGAATAGCACAGTTATGATGTCATCTCGCCACAGGTTCTGTATTCATATGTAAAACATTAAGGAGTAGAAGGGGTGGGGGGTTACTGCCTGCAGATAACATGGCAGTACGAATATCTCGAAGTTACGAAAAAATGCATAGAAAACACTTGTAGAAAGTCAATAGCTTAACTTATTACCTGGGCTCGGGTTAGCCTGTGAGTTAAAGCGTTGACCTTAATCTCACATGGCAAACCTAGAGTGGCGAGTTCGATTCTCGCCTTCTCAAAGGAAATTATTTAGTGACGGAATTCATTAAATAACATCCTAAGTCCCTCCCTGGGTAGAAAAGGGTGGTAACCTGTAGATAACCCGTCCCAATTAGCCTTAGTTGCAAAAGGTGTACGTTAATAAATACTAATAATAATAGTTTAACAAAATTGGTTATATTTTCCGAACCGAGTCATAATAACGGAGATATTTTGAATTTTCTATTACCCCCTCAAAACACCTACTATTCCAGATCCAATTTCGACCAATAACTTATACGATATTTAGTGTTGAATGAAAAGGTTAAGTATCGAGTATGATATAAATCAAATAAACGTTTTCGAGTAAATAACGAAAAATCTAAGTTATTGACTTTATCACATAACATATTTGTGTGTATCCCACAATGTAAAACTTGAAGTGAAAACAATAGGTATTTGTTATTTGACCTTGGAATAGAGTGGTTTATAATATAACAGCTTATTATTATTACGGCATGAATAGGGGGTTAATGGACCTGAAAACTTTAAATTTCAAAAATCTCGGTTAATATTCACGATGCAGGAAATAGGGTAGAATAACATTTATAGATAATTCAATTAATAATTAGATTGGTTCTATACATTTGTTTTCGATCCTACGCATACTAATGGACATATTAAGAATTCCTGAAATTCACCCACTGATCCGATTTTAGCAGTTAACGAACTTCAACTTTATTTTGTATAATACGTTTAAACATGGAGTTCGCTAACGATCAAGCCAAAATTGAAACATATAACATTTGAGGAAAATTTTGGAAAGCTATTGTGAGTCCAAACTCATTGGTTAATTTTCCCGAAGGCAAATCTACAAAAAATATAAAAGCTCTACATCCGCACATTAGTAATATTTAATTTTTATTTTTTTCTAAAGCTATGAGATCTGTTATTTATTTTCCCTTATTCTCCCATATATTTTTATATATTTTATTTTTCTCAATCAACCAACAAAACATATAGTGAGGAGACACTAAAATGTATTTTCATAAGCCTCAATATAATTTTCATGATTTCCTGAACAACTAATATTGCTCAGTACAACAAAAATAATGACGTGACTCTAATGTATTAAGACACTTACTCCCGACAAGAAATAGCGATTAAGAGAGGAACTGAAATTCCCTTGCTCTATTTCTAGAAGCAATTGAAGAAAAAGCTAGCCTTGTAATGAGATTTCAGCCTGATGACCCTCTTGTTACTTTGTGTACTAACTAACTTTAAGCTTCTTCTCTCTACTAATTAGTCAAAAGAAGAGGATTATAGAGACACTACTAGAATAGCCTTCAAAATCATTAAAGGTCACCAGCGAATTTTCTCTTTTGTGAGATAAGAAGAAACAGATGTATTTTTAAGTAACTGTTTCCTTTTATGTGGTGTATTCCAAAATAAATCTACTTCCAATAATCCTATATTTATTTCTTTGAACCCTCTAAATCGAAAAGGGTTATAGTTAGAATAAAGAATTATTCCATTAAAAATATGCCTGAATAGGTGTTGAAAAAGTCATACAGAAAAATGGCATGTTCTCTTATAGCCAATACTAACAGTCTTTTAACAGCCGAAAAGAGAATTTGTATACGGCGCATTGGAGCGGAAATATCTTATGTCACTTTCAAAACAAATAACTTTTGAATAATAACTAATAAATAACTAAACAAAAGTTTTTGAAGGACTTCATTTAGTCCTTCAAAAACTTTTGTATATTCGTATAATTTTATTGAAATCTGAAAGACGTATTCGTATAATTCTATTAACCAATTTTGTTGCAAATTTGAATTTCTTAGATATGGTGGGGTTTTGTTTTGCGAACTTTGAATATTAACGGAGATATTTGCATTTTTTATATACAGTATTCAATAACCCCCACTTTTGCTGATCCCAAATTAATAAAAATTTGATATATCATATAACGTATTATTTTATGATTAAATATAATATGTGGTTTTTGCATTACATTTCGTATGAGATATATACTCAATTATGTTTGGTGTGATGTTACCAATTGTGACATTACGTTCAAGACTATATGATCTTTTTTTATACCAATCCCATTCTTGATATTCACTCGTTTCATGAAAAAAAATAAATAGTTAAAACTGCTTATGGATGACATTGAACCTTGGTCAAAAGGGGAGGGGTTAGAAGGGAGAAAATATGTCCTATGTTGTATGTATTTTTTCCGAATGTGAGAAATAAGTAATAGATGGTGAGCCTAGATCATCAGCGTCTCATCCACCAGCTCATGGGAAATCTGCTTAGTTTACGCAGCAGCGCAACGGCCTTTTAACAGATTTCCCCTAAGGGAAACTAGCTATTGAGGTCTTGCTCATGACGTGATTTTTGAAAACTTTCCATAAATGTCCATCGATCCTACCCAGACATAAATGAGGTCCGTTCAAAAGGTTATATATATATATATATATTTAAGATTTTAGCATCCATTCAACCTTCACTTTCAGTCATTGCACTTTAAGGATAAGCTAATATATCATAAACCGTCTTACTTCAACCCAAAATACCAAATATTGTGTCTAACAAATTTTTTTGAGATGAGATAAATGTAAATATGGTCGGATGACCCCCCACCCCCGTCTTTTGTTCTGGGATTACTTAAATTAGAGTGATTGAGATTAGAAATCTGATTCACTATAATTTACAGTAATAGATATAACAAATAGCTTTTAATGAAATGAATACATTATATTATGATATATTTCAGTAATTGATTATCTTCCCCCAGCCTGAATATTTCTACCTATCTATTCAGCATTGTGAGGTTGGCTGACCTGCATGTTTACAATTCAGGCGCTTCCTGTTGCAGAGGTTATTACATAAAAATTAACCGAATCATTTCTCATTATTTTTTATATTTATTCACTTAATAGTCACGGCGGTGCTAAGTGTAACCAGTATGAAAATTTATCTATAGTTAAACTTCACGTTGGGAATATGCTTTGTTTACGGAGCCACGTACCGGATTTTTGTTTTTCTCAAAGGTACGCCTAATGTATTTCTTATTTACAGTTTTAAAAAATAAGCTGCAGAGGGTGGGGGTGAGGAGGGGTTAAAGAGGCAAACATGTTGGATTTACTAAGAAGGGTGGGTTTTTCTTCCGCGGTTGAGGGGACAGGTAAAGGACGACAAGGAACAATAGGAAGGCCGGTAGGTCGTAAAGAGCTGGGCTCCGTGCAGGAAGTAGCCCAGTTTCCGGTCGGCTGCTCTCCCTTCTGACCTCCTTAGCTCCATTATATCTGCCTCCAGCTATAACCTACATTATACTAGCTCTCTATACAGCCCTAAAAGCTCTCTTGCATTTAAATAAAAGTTTATGTTTGCTCCAGAAGCCGTCTGGAATGCATTTCGAACCAATTCGATGAACTAACCTAAATTTTCATTGCCATAAAAAATGCTCACTCTGCAGCCTATATTCTCGCTAGACCAGAACAGAAAATGTCTTCTGCTAAATGGCTTTCATCAGTAAAACTAGCAAAATGGTCCTCCGGGCCGGATGACAATTTTATTAGTTACTTATTGCTAAACTTTTATCAGTAAATATTTTATGTTGCAATTCACTAGCAGACTGTAATTAGAACTGAATTAAATTCACAAACATATGATATTTTTTAAAAAATAAATAACAACGATATTAAATTAAATAAAAGGCTCCTAAAACTGGGTCCATCGTAGTGGCAAACAGCACGCATGCCAAAGGTAAGAGTATGAGCATCCACCAATCTACGAACACGAACCAAAATAAGATTCCAATAGTATAAATAAAAATCATCATCGTCATAAATAAAAAAAGGGCGCCACGCAGAGGCTGAGTAAACTAAGCAGATTTCCCACGTGAAGTTTTACAATAGAGAAATCTGCATACTGCTAACACTTAACACTACCGTGAGTAAATACAAATGGTAACGAGAAATCTTTCAGTTGATTTTAATAACCTCCCAACAGAAACGGCTTCTGTATTGTAAACAAATAGGTTAGCCAACCATTCAGAGCTGAGAAGATAGACATATTCTTCACCGGAAAGAAAAACAATTACTGATATATATCTGAATATAACATATTAACTTTATTGCAAACTATTTACTATATCTAGTACTGTAATTTATAATGAATCAGAATAATTTACTCACATTTGAACTCAAATTTTAGTAATCCAAGAAAAAAAAGAAGGGGTGATCAACAAAAAGTATTTACGTATATCTCACAAAGAAAAAGGTTACAGGAGCCTCTAAACCAATTTCAAGAGAGCCGAACACTTACGGAAACAACCAAACTAGTTTTCGCGCCGTGGAGGGGAATATGGATGAGTAGTACTGGAAAGGGTTAGGACTTCTGGATTAGGATGATTGGATAGCCTGCTGTGGAATTTTCTGACTTTTAAGGGAATTAGATCCTTCACAAATGGGATATTAATATCTTTATGGAGGGTGTGGTTTGTAACATAATATGGAGCATCTACTACAGTGGGCAGGACTTTGAATTGGAAAGTCTTGATGCGTCTGATATTCGAAGGTTTTGCTGTACCCAACACTTCTCTTGCGTATGTGCATACTGATTTAAGTAACTTGTATATTGTTAGTTTGTTTTCGGTAGGTATATTTTATATTTATGCACACAATTAGAAATATCTCCATTTCTATACGTCGGATCGAAAAACTGTATAGAGACAATCTTATTGCAAATTAAATCTACTATAAATATTGGTCTATACATATTTTCCGTACAATGAGTATTAACCAAGATATTTGGATTTTATAGTTTTCCGCTTTCAGTAAACCCCCACTCCTACTCACTAGTAATATGATACTCATATTAATAATAAGCTGTTTTATCATGAAACACCTTCATTACAAGGCTAAATAACAAATACTGTTTTGTTCCTCCCTCCCTCTTCTTTTGTTCTTGGATTACTAAAATTTGACTGATAAAAATGATTCGGATTCATTACAAATTACAGCACTAGCTTCAGTAAATTGTTTTCAATAAAATTAATATGTTATATTCAGATACATTTCATTAATTGTTTTTCTTTCCGGTCTATCTGTCTATTCAGCGCTACGAGGTTGGCTGGCCTGTTTGCTCACAATTCAACCGCTTTCCGTTGTAGAGATTATTAACTTATAAATTGACTGAAGGATTTCCCATTTCCGTTTGCATTTATTCACTTAACATTCACGGTAGTGTTACCAGTATGTAGATTTATCAGATTATGTGACGGACTTTTGTTATTCATTGTTATAATGATTTTTAATCTATTTGTTATTCATTATTATAATGTCCTTAATCTCACATAGTAAACCAAGATTGGCGAATGCGATTCCCGCCTGGGTAGTGGAATTTATTTAGTGACTACTACACTAAACAAAGTCCGTCACGCAGGGGCTGCGTAAACTAAGCAGATTTCTCATGTGAAGTTTTACAATAGAGAAATCTGCATACTAGTGACACAATACCACCGTGATTAAATACAAACGGTAATGAGAAATCTTTCAGTTAATTAAAATAAATCCCCAACTGAAACGGTTTCTGAATTGTAAGAATAATTTATATTTTAATAACTCAAATTTTAGTTGTCCAAGACCTAAACAAGGGGGGGGGGGCGGATGAACAGAACGTATTTGCATAAATCTCACAAAGTAACGAAGGTAAGGTAAGGTTAGAAACGACAGGTAAGGTTAGAAGAAGGTTCCAGCTGAGCCGAGAAATGACGAAAATGGCGGACCTAATCCGAACTATACCCGACCAAAAACTTCATAAAAATGTAAATATCTCGGTTAATATTCAAAATAGAGAATAAATGTATATAACAATATTTATAGTAAATTTAATTTGCGATAAGATTGGTTCTATACAAGTTTTCGATCCGATGCATAATAAGGGAGATATTTCGAATTTTCGAAAATCCCCCCCTCCCTCTGGTCCGATTTTAGCCATTAACGAACTTGATCTGTCTTTTTACATAAAACGGTTAAATATCGAGTTCCGTTACGATCAAACAAACATTGCGACCGCTAGAGCGTTAACAGACAAATATATATATATATATATATATATATATATATATATATATATATATATAATTTTGAACGGACCGCATTTTCGTCATCTCCCGGGTAGGATCGATGGACATTTGAAGAAATTTGTCAAGAATGCGTCATGAGTACGACCTCAATAGCTGATTTCCCCCCAAGGGAAATCTGCTAAAATCCTTAGTCCTACCATGGCGATAACCTATAGATAACTTATCCCAATTAGCCTTAGTTGCAAAAAGTGGACGTTAATAAATAATTTAATTTTAAATTAATTATTTGAAGTATTCATTATTTTGTTTACCTTCCTCCATAGGTTAGGTAAAGTTGAAATGAGTTTGCGACAACTCGTGGTAGGTAATATGGTGATTTAATTAACTGATAATTGGATTGATTAAAAGTAACTGGTATAATTAATTCAATTTTAAAGCTTAATTAAATGCTTCTCGATATGAATACTGCGATAATATAATAATTTAAAACAAAATGGGGTTAGGTTTTGTGTGTGTGTGAGTGAGAGGTGTGAGGAGGGCGGAAGAGAGCCTTAACCTCTGAGATACTAGTAATAGAGCTAAGCCTAATGAATGGATGGTAGTTAGGGAGGGAGGAAGAGGAGCTAACAGGAAGCCTTGTTTCCGGTCTGCTGCTTCCTTAACCCTCCAATCCCATAGCCCTCTAATCTCTGCCTATTCCTCTCTGATTCAGGCCATGTCTTCCCCCACCCCTACACCTGTCTGCTAAAATTCTATGACTAACCGCTTCGAGAAACCCTTATAAGATAAAGCAACAACCTGGCTTGAATTGGGGTCAGTTTTCAAATAACACAATTGCTGCTTCCTGTGTTACTGTTCCTAAGGTAAATAGAGTATGTTGACTATTACAAACGGCTGGCAGTTACTCTCGAGGCTCAATGACTTATTTATAATCTATTAACGCTTTATTATTGAAATGTAGAAAATCATTATTTGTGGCGCCTATTGCCGAAAATATAAACAGTAGTATAAAAATTTTAAATATTTCTAGTAGGTACAGTTACAGTTACAGTGTGTGGAATTATGAAGGTCCCATGACAAATAACCTCTATAAAGCATACATTTTTTCTCGTTTAATCAGTTACATGGGCGATAGATGTGGAAAAATAAGAACCAGATTTATGGGGCGTGTTAATCGTGACGTCGACTTTGATGAGCTTTCCTAATAGGATACCAAAAAAGTCTGTTATAAATCATAAACTCCTGAGTGTTCAATGCTCAAGTGCATAACAAGTGGCTCTTAAAGTAACCTCACGGCATTGGGGCTGCAGTTTCTCCTCACCTTTGAGGCATATCTTTAATAGTCTGGGCACTTCCATTCTACCTCAATCCCATATTTTATTATCTCTCCCTTTCCTGTCCTCGGGTTCTTCCTTGTGATTGTTATTGACTCCTAATGTATTTCACTATCAGGATAAGTTAAGGGGGTTAAGAGCAGCCGTAAAACGTACAACGACATTTAATAACCGATATTGTTGACAAACTGACACCTAACATATTTTTCTGTTCCTAAGTACACTCGCAATAAACGCCATTTCTTTTTTAGCAGATTTCCCTCAAGGGAACTCAGCTACTGAGGTTGAACTCATGACGCGATTTTCGAAAACTTTCTTCAATTGTCCATCGATCCAACCCAGGAGATGACAAAAATGAGGTATATATGTATATATATATATATATATATATATATATATAGCCAGGGTGAGTCTAAGGAGTTTATTTAATGAGCCCGTCACCAAATAACTTTCAACTGCCTAGGGCGGGAATCGAACCCGGCACTCTACGTAAGTCTACCACACGAGAGTAAGACCTTATATATATATATATATATATATATATATATATATATATATATATATATATATATATATATATTTCTCTGTTAACGCTCTAGCGTTCGCAATTTTTGTTCCATCGTTATTAAAATCGATATTTAATCTTTTATGTAAAAAAAAAAAGATTAAGTTCGTTAATGGCTGAAATTGGACCAGTGGGAGGGAAGGTTTAGAGGGAAGGATTTTCGAAATTTCTCCGTTATTATACGTCAGATCGAAACATTGTATAAGACCAATCTGAATTCAAATTAAATGTACTATAATTATTGTTATATACATTTATTCTCTATCTAGAATATTAACCGAGATATTTGAATTTTCCAGTTTTCAGCATTCAGTACACCTCCACTTATACTCGTGTTACATAAACTATACTCTACTATATAATAAACCACATTTTTCGAAGCTTAAATACCTAACATTGTTTTCCAGAGACCTTTATTATACGAGTAGATGCAAATATGTTCTTGTGCCACCCCCCCCCCCGGGCTTAAATTCTTGGACTACTAAAAGTTCATTGTTTAAGATAGACGTTATTCTGATTCATTATAAATTAAAGTACTAGATATAGTACATAGTTTTCAATAAAAATAGTATGTTATATTCTGATATGTGTCAGTTATTGTTTTGGAGAGCCTTTGGCAGACCTGTTTGTTTTCATTTGGTATACTTCCTTCCGGGAAGAGAACGATCTCTTATTACCGTTTATAATTATTCACTTAATATTCACGGTAGTATTGTGATAGCAGTTAGTACGATTATCTAGTATTAAACTTCACGAGAGAAATCTGCTTACGCATCAGTTTACGCAGCCCCTGCGTGACGGACTTTTTTTTAATTAATTTATTAATGGACATCACAGTATATGTCGCCTCGTCAAGAGGTACAAGTAGAGCAAGTATATTGCCAGCCTTTGTCATTAAATATAAGTGTGTTAATTTGGTGTGGGCGATTCTCGTAAGTCACGAGAGAACTACTTCTTTTCTCCTAGAGTTTTCTAAAACTTGATGTCCACATGCAAATAGTGTTCTTAATAGTTCGCAGTTTGTTGTCAGTACTTGTGTTAGTCCAGTCGGTTTGCCAACAATCCATTTCATATATGAGAAAATATCACTCTTTACGGAAAGGTTTTTGGTGCCCCACTAAAGTTGGATATTTTAGCAGATTCCCCTTAAGGGAAATCAGCTATTGAGGTCGTACTCATGATGCGATTTTCGAAATTTTTCTTCAAATGTCCATCGATCCTACCCAGAAGATGATGAAAATGAAGTCTGTTCAAAACTGTATATATATATATATATATATATATATATATATATATATATATATATATTTGTCTGTTACCGCTCTAGCGGTCGCAATTTTTGTCTTATCGTTACCAAACTTGATATATAATCGTTTTAATATAATCTTATTGCAAATGTAATGTTCTATAAATGTTGTTATGTACATTTTTTCACTATCTTGATTATTAACAGAGATATTTGCATTTTTTAGTTTCTGGTCTTCAGTAAAGCCCCACTCCTACTCATCTCATATTAACAATATTCTATTATGTTATGAAGCACATTATATGAAGCTCAAATACCAAATATTGTTCCCCTTGAACTTTTATGTTTTGAGATTAAAACAAATACGAGAAGCACGTGGGAAATCTGCTTAGTTAACGCAGCCTCTCCGGGACGGACTTTTTTTTTACAGGTGCAAGATGTTAAGAAGAAACTGGTTCACATCTTCTGGCAAATGCTTGGTCCATAAGTAGTCTCTCCGCGATCATTGTACTCGTCCTAATGAAGAACCGGAGACCATTCATCAAACTTAGTCATTTGAAATTATAAAACAATTACCTTACAATTCTTGTACACGCTCAGCTTTCTTTTTCCTCGTGTGATTTAGGTTGGGAGTGGTTGCCATGAGTAAGTAGGTGAGAGGGATAATAATAATAAAGTTGCTAAGTTGCGCCAAGGGGGAGTACCCCAATTTGCACTATGTTAGCTGCTCCCAGAGTCTTTCTAATTTCAGGGCCCATTTAAGGAGGCGTGTTCCACCCCCTAGAACCTCTATTTTTCTTACTGTCCCTCTCCCCTCCAAACCCCTATTTCCCCTTATCTCCCTTGTTCGACAGGACTCTTTCTTAATGAATCCCAATTTCGGCAATTTTCACCCTTAACTCCTCTCTTCCTCTCCTTTTTATGACTCGCCGGGCCGCTGAGGTAATCTATGAACAATGTCATAAATGTCTAAAGATCTAGTTTTACAAGAAGACCTATGATATTCCCAACCCCGCCAACACGGTCGATTTCTCGGGTCATCCAACAGTCATTTAAAAAGTACGATAATTGTAAGTTACCATGCAGCTGAGCATTGAAAGTAACCCTATGAGGTTTGAATAAAAATGGATGGCTGAGAAAAAAAACTAATGGTAAATACTTAACTAGTCTGTGGCTGAAGGTCGCCAAAAAATGATTATTCAATACATTTTTATTTCTCAACTAGTTCACATCCATACGACGCCTAATCAGGTGAAGTTCTACTAAACAAAGGAACTAAACTAACGGCTGCATCTTTCCATATAACCTTCCACTAGCCATGCCAGTCAGGGAATTTCATACAAAGTATGGCGGGTAAAGTCAGCTTATTTATATCGATACATCACGTAATAAAAATATCTAGTCCTCCCTAATGAAGTGTAGTCTAAATCGTATATGAGAAATTTATCACTATCACTTTAAAGTTTCTAATAAATTAAAATATATATAATTCACATTTTTTTGTATCAATCAAAAACAGCCATTATTTTGAATTTGAAAATGTAAGTATAATAGAAAAGAAAGAAATTTAAGGAAGAAGAGGATAAAAGAGAACTTGAATATTCTAAAAAATAGGAAAGTTTCAATTTTTTGTTGACCTTACGTCATATTAAGTAAAGTTAAAATATATTTGAATGAATGAAAAACATATTTTCATAATGTAAAATAGTATATCTCAAGAACAAAACATACGCACAACTAATTTTTTTATATAATAACATTTCCTTGTTTAAATTAAAAGGTAAATAGAGTATGTTGACTATTAAAAACGGCTGGCAGTTACTCTCGAGGCTCAATGACTTATTTATAATGTGTTAACGCTTTATTATTGAAATGTAGATATTTTGAACCAATATGTTTCTCTGCAGTTCAAATGATATTTGTTTCATATTATATTTATCAGCATGTCAGAGCACGATATCAACCGGTTGAAATCTCCGTAGTAGTAAACATTCGTACTCCTCGTACGCCTGTTATTATTTAGATAATATTTAAATGGATAATGAGTTTACTTTATGTATTTCACTAATAACACTCTGACAAATGTTTTTGAATAAAACTTGCTATTCTAATTTGTGTAGTAATTCCCTGAAAGCATGGGACTTGTCTAACAGCGAGATAGCAAAAGAAAGGCCAAACAGCACCATCGGAAATGTCGGTTTCTATGGAAGGAAAAAAATGTTTAAAATCATTATTTGTGGCGTCTATTGCCGAAAATATAAACAGTAGTATAAAAATTTTAAATATTTCCAGTAGGTACAGTTACAGCTGTCATTCGGTTTTTCTCCTTTTCTAAGCCCACTTCCCTACCAAGACATTTTACTGCCCTGAGGTATTAATTAAAATACCTCAATTGAAATTGACGATTGAAGTTCGAATCTTACACAACACAAAATCCCATCAGACACATTTTGCTCATTGACGTCATTCTGTTCATTTCGAACTATAAAGACATTCCCATAAATCCTCTTTTATTGTGTGTGGAATTACGAAGGTCCCATGACAAATAACCTCTATAAAGCATACATTTTTTCTCGTTTAATCAGTTACATGGGCGAAAGATGTGGAAAAATAAGAACCAGATTTATGGGGCGTGTTAATCGTGACGTCGACTTTGATGAGCCTTCCTAATAGGATACCAAAAAAGTCTGTTATAAAGCATAAACTCCTGAGTGTTCAATGCTCAAGTGCATAACAATTGGCACTTAAAGTAACCTCACGGCATTGGGGCTGCAGTTTCTCCTCACCTTTGAGGCATATCTTTAATACTCTGGGCACTTCCATTCTACCTCAATCCCATATTTTTTTATCCCTCCCTTTCCTGTCCTCGGGTTCTTCCTTGTGATTGTTATTGACTCCTAATGTATTTCACTATCAGGATAAGATAGGGGCGTTAAGAGCAGCCATGAAACGTACAACGACATTTAATAACCGATATTGTTGACAAACTGACACCTAACATATTTTTCTCTAACTTTTATAATGCAGGGGTTATTAGAACTTCCATGTTTTCAGCTTTTAGTTAACCCCCACTCCAATTAACATGATCTGCTTTTCCCTCACTGAATGCTCACGTTAAGCTTAGATTTCATGTTTTATTTCATGGATTTTTTACTGAGAGCTACACATAATAGACCGTATGATCTGACAAGGCTTGATCAATAAAATATTTCAGGTCTGAAATGACCTAACGACTGCTAGTTTTATTCTAACATTACAGAAAACGATAGATATTTAAAAATTTCATATAAAATTAAACAAGTATTATGACGAGAAGCGGACCATGAAAAGAGATCAATGCTCTTTGTATTGTTTACTTCTGGAGAAGCAGAGTACAAAAGCAATTACATTTTGTGTCATTCCAGTTAGTGGGAAATTTCTCAATAAAGCATCTCCATAAATATAATAACTATTTTTCTTGCGTCCTTTTCGTTATTCAGCACCTTATTAGAAGAATTTAGCAATTGTGTATTTAGGGGGAAATCGTGTATGATTTTCTCATTATAGAAATAAAACATCATATATACACATTTGAATGTTATGAAAATAGTGTCAGCATCAATAGCTGGTTTCTCTAATGGGAAATCATCCAAAAGAAACATATCATCCACTCATGTGAGCTGCCCAGCTGTTCCGGTAAAACACCTCATCTTATTTTATTGGGCCCTCAGAATTTTGAAGACGATCAGAATTGAAATTTCAATTATTGAACCCCCTCTTAACTTGAGTCATACTATAAAATTCTTTCCTTAAAGATCATATTCTATATTCTTGATACCTAAATTAAAAAGAATCAAAAACCCCAGCTGCAGTCATTCATTAGGATATGTGCTTAACTCGGGGTGAAACTGGGTGACTGATGTTTATTGAATATGGAACATGTAAATAGCAGATACTGTAGCATAGCAATTAATTACTATAGCGATTAATCTGCTGACTAATAAAAGTCCAGCAGGCTTCGTAAAATAGAAGAGAAATTCCTGTGATTCATGCAAATTCCTCTGTTAAAGAGGGTCTGAAATTTACACTTTGTTAGCTGATGCTCCGCAAAGAGTCTCATTTTAATTTCGGGAGCATTTAGGTCAGTTTAAACCTACCCCTCTTTCTTTTATTATCTCCATTACTGGCTCTTCTTTGTCCATCCATTTTTGTTGTACCGCTTAGGAAGCACTGCAGGTATATTAGTATATTTTATTTCCTAATATTGATTTTTTTAGTCAGATAATCAATATACAAAGAAGCTCAATAAATCCTGTCAGATACGATAATCTAAATAAGAATAAACATAACAGACTAGGAAACATTATTCTGATTCATTATAAATTACAGTACTAGAAATAGTAAATAGTTTTCAATAAAATTAATATGTTATATTCTGATATGTTTCCGTTATTGTTTTTCTTTCCGGTGTATCGTTTGGTAGATCTGTCTGTTAACATTTGAGACGCTTCCCACCGGAAGGGGAAAGATTTCATATTACCGTTTGCATTTATTCACTTAATATACATAGTAGTGTTGTGTTAACAGTATGTAGGTTTATCTATTAATCTATTGCGGGGTCTGCGTTAAATTCCTTATAGGAAGAACATCCTCAAAAATTATGGATAAGGTGTAGGGAGCACCTAAGGACGCGAGAATCTATATTACATGAACATCTTGTTCAAGAATCACATGGATGATTCTCACACTGTTACTCTCTTAGCAAACGAAAATAGTGCGGGATGAGTGAAAAGGCTAGAAAATTTACTTATAAACCTGGAAGTGGAATTCAGCCAATATCTTAATATACAGCGGGGCTGAACTGCACTCTGTCTGGAGAGCCACCTCTCTTCCTTAAAGGCAGTTCAGGCTTTAGACCCTTAGCGGTCCAGCCATTATAAGTAGCCATCTCCAATCAGACTACTCGTATCCTTTTTATATTTTATATTAAAAAAAAAATAATAATAAATATCTGTTTTTCCTATTTTTTAATTTATTTTTTAATATAAGACTTGTAGATAGATATATATATATATATATATATATATATATATATATATATATATGCATATACATTTTTAAAATGAAATTTATGACTATACAATTTATGAGTACACATACTCACACACACACACACACGCACACATATATATTTCATTTTTAAATAGAGCAGCTAGTATTAATATGTTGTATAGTTATCGGACAATATTTTGAAGTATCCTGAACTGATCTAAATTTTGTATTTTGTTACATGTTTGTTGCTTTTAGCTCTTAAAAATGGCACTGGCATGCTGAAAGGCCTGGCAATAAAGTCAAATCTACATTGAAAACAGACTATATTTTAAACTTTAACTTCCCAATAATAGTTTAAAGAAGTATTCTATTATTTGTTTGTCAATACGTTTATAAAATAACTATTGTTGAAGCGATGTTACTGAACTACTTATGAGGAATACTTCTAACGCACTTTGGCTTATTTTAAAGAAGATTCATACCATTTAGCATTTTTCATGATGAATTTAGTTAATATTTAGTTATTCAGTACATACTATAAATTAATAAGTATTTATTAATTGTAGTATGATTAATAAATTATTAAAAAAACCACTGAAAAGACGGAAAAATGAAAAGAATTATTAGAGGGAAAATATAATACATTTTTAATAGTTCAGATTTTCATAGGTAAAATTGTCTTCCTTGTATAAAATCCAAAAATATATTGCCAGGCTCAAATCTAGTCAATCAAAAATTTATAATAATAAAAAAAAGTTATTTTATTAATTAAAACTAAATTGAATTTATAAATTAAACAATATAATTTAATAATTCTGGAAAAAATGTATTCAGGAATTTTAGCCCATCTTCCTCCTTTGTAATTTATTATAAATGCTTTTGTCTTTGGCCTGCCCAATTTGCAATTCTCAGGAGAGCTCAAAACGAACAGGAGGGATTATAATATTGGAAATGTTGTAAACCACTTTGTTCTATAAGTGTGATATCGGTGTAATTATCATCACTGGTTTATATGTTAATGTGTTTGCAAGATATTTTTTACAATTATATTATTCAAAATAGTACCTTTATTTCTGTATAATATTAAACCAAAGCCACATACTCTACCCCATTCTGGTTCTAATAATTTTAATATTATTATTGCCAAAAAGTTTATTTACAAACATAAGCTCTTAAATAGTTTTAATTTGTGCCTGTTAGATGACATCAAAGTATAAAATAGATAGTCTTTCTCCTGTTTTATAATAACGATCTGTTTTACATGTAGACGACGGCTGGGCTATGGGTGGGATTGTCCAGTAATGTTAGTAGAAGAAAAAACATGTTGGGAGTAAACGCCAGAGAGCGGTTCCTGCTAAGCTCAATACTGGGGAAAGCTTGTGAAAAGAGCCATTTTTCTGTGGGATTAGCCAAACCCCACGTGGCATTATTCGGCTTTACCACCTCTAATTAGACCAGTCGCCATAACCACTAGCATAGGTAATCTCCTACAGCGGCCAGCTGGAAGAGGTGAAAAACATTCACGAGTTTTAGAACCAACATGTGAGCTCTTAGTGAATAATGCACGTTTAGAAATTCTAAAAGCATTTTAAAAAACTTTCCAGTTTTTATAAAAGGCTGAGTTACAGAAGGTTAGTCCCCCCCTTATCCATTAATTACTCCCAAAATTACTTCAAACCCTCAATTAGGAGTAGCTCAGTGAGTTAGAGAGTTTATCTTTGCACTTATGGTAAAACTAGGTTCTTGGGTTCGATGGCTGCTCTGGCAAAGGGAATTCTTTTAGTGACGAACTCATTAAAAAAAAATTCTTAATCACACCAGGGAAAAGAGTACTAACCTGTAGATTAGCTTGTACATTTAATCGTACAGTGAATTTTAAGAAATAACATTCAAACAAGCTATGGATTGAACCTATTTGAGAATAGCGATTTAATTAAGACATATACGGGTACATACTGATTTGTAGATTAATGATAAATCAGACAAAGCCTTTTGCTCACAGCTCTATGGTAGACTTAATATATAGCTCAACATATATTTCTAATTTAAAGTATTTTATAGTTAATTTAGTATGCTTTTACGCTTTTATATAGATGAACTAAGTTCCTATATATATATATAAATGTGACGGCGGATAGAGGGCCAAAGTGATCCGTTCCTAGCCCAGTCAATCTCATCATAGGCTGGTCTATAGAAAATTTAAAAAAAAAAAAAAAACAACGTATTAACAAAAATACCTGGTTGTTGATAAAATTAAATTATATTGTACTTCTTTTGAAAAGTAATATTAAAGATGAATATGAATACATAAATTAGACTGAGTTATAAAGGTTAGTTATAAAGTAACTGTTAATTACAAATATAAAAAAAATGGTTACTTGAATTAATTAAATGATATAAATGTTTTTTAAAAGAAAAATAAATACGTTGAATAAATTTCGTATACGGTCCTGGACCTTGAATAATTTTACTTTTTTCTTAATTAGCTAAAAGTATTAAATGCTATGTTAAGTCAGTAATAACAAATGTGACTATACGAACGAGCACTAAAAAAAAAAAATGAAGATCGTCTTCGTCGAATCGATCCACGTCAATGAAGTAGGAAGACACTCAGAGTCTGGGTGAAGGCAGATGGATGAACCAGGTACCTGATACTTTCAATGGAATTCCACCATTTGTCTTCCCCGATTACACTCCTGGAATTGCTCCAGAAAAGAGTATTTGATTCAATTGTGGAATAGCCTTGGGCTTGAAGAAGTACTTGGAACTGGGAGAAGCTGGAGAGTGCAGTCACTTAGGCCGGCAGAACAACACTCCTAACGTACGTCAATTGTCATCAGCTGTGTGCCGAAAGATGCCGAGTAATCGCGACTACCGCCGATCCACGCTATGCGCTACTTAGTATACTAAATATTATATAATGAATAAATATAACTTTTTACATAAATGGGTTGGCCGCAACAATATATATATATACATATATATATATATATATATATATATATATATATATATATATATATATATGTCTATACTAGCTCAGATACCCGGCTTCGCCCGGGAATTCATTTGAGACTTGATGGTGATGGTATTTTTTTGGCAAGGCTTTACTTTGCACAATATTTTGACATTTACTCTTCCCAGTGTTTAGGGTTAATACCCGCCGTTTCTGTGGATTTGTTAATAATAAAATTAATTTTTTATGTAAGACTTCACTGTCCTCCATATTGCCATATTTCCCGTTTCCTGTGCATTATGCATAGATTTAAATTATTAAGGACAAAATATTATAATAACATATTATAATTTGAATTAATTTTTCCAGGTGAGGTACCTGGTAGTTCATATTGAAAAGAATTGTTGAGCAAATTTCTCTAAATAACAAAATAAATAACTTTTGTTATGTGCATATTTGCCGAAACCCCAATAGGAAACGAAATATCACTATTTTTAATTTCAGGCCTCCCTTATAACCCCCTCTCCTACCCGTCCCTAGAAATGTTAGTATGGCTTATTATAAGGAAGGCGTTAGTGCTAATACACATACCGAGTGTTTTATTTAGTTCGGTTGAGTCTTTTGTGCCAAATAAAATTGTTGACTCCCGCTTTAGTTTATAGTGTATATCTCGTTTATACTTTGTTAAAAGACAAAAATGAATATGACAAAAGTTACTCTAAATAACAAAATAAACAACTTTTGTTATGTTCATATTTGCCGAAAAACGAATAAAAAACGAAATACCGCTATTTTAAATTCAGGTCTCCCTTACAACCCCCACTCCCGTCCGTCCCTAGAAATGTTGGTATATCTTATTATAATGAAAGCGTTAGTGCTAATACACATACCGAGTTTTATTTATTTCGGTTGGGTCTTTTGTCCCAAATAAAATTGTTCACTTCCGCTATAGGTTTCATCGTATATCTCGTTTATAATTCAGTATACGAAAAAAATGTATATAACAAAAGTTACTCTAAATACAAAAATAAACAACATTTGTTATATGCACATTTCCCCAAAAACCAATAGGAACCGAAATATCGCTATTTTTAAATTCAGGCTTTCCTTATAACTCCCACTCCTGTTCTCTTCAGAGAATATTAATATAGCCTAAAGTCTAAGTTGGGTTAGTAGTAATATACATACCAAGTTTCATAAAATTCGGTTCAGCCGATTATGCGTGAAAAGGTAACAAACAAACAAATAAACAAACAGACACTAAAGAAACAAAATGCAGATATGGTCTCTATGACAAGTGAAACGAAACGTTATCGTGAAAATTCGCGAAAAAATCAATGTACAGACAGAGGTTACAACTATATATATATATATATATATATATATATATATATATATATATATATATATATATATATATATATATATATATATATATATTCCCTTACAATAGGGGTGTGTGCTTGTTTTAGTGTAAAAGTACGTAAAGAATTTCCAACGAAACCAAATACGGTTGCGCTATCTACGCGCTGGGTGGAGCTAGAAACTTTAGTTGGGGGAAATAAAATTTGATATCACAAATTAATTATTTTAACAAAAGTGGGGCAATTAAATTGATTAAATGCATGCTAAAGTTACTTTGCGCAAAACTCTAATTTCCCTTGCATTATTTCGTAATTTACTTTTACTCATAGTTACATAATTACCAAAAAGGTAATAAGCCCTTCTCTCGACCTTCATTCCATTAATTACACAATTACTACTCCGTTCTTGATTTCATTTTAAGCCATTTAGTTGGTAAACTGAAAATATGCCGTGCTGAAAAAAATATAGAAAAAAAAACCTCTCAGTTTAGAAATTCCTAATTAGTTACGTTAATATAAAAAAAAAGTTTTACGGAATTATAGGTAAAATAAGTTCAGAAGTAACAACCTAAATTTGTAAATTTCAAGCTTTACTACTTCAAATACCTGATGTTTTTTGTTTATGTATTTAAATTTATGTATTAACATCCACTTTGGGCTACTGACGCTAATTGGGAAACTATCTGAAGGAAATGTAAAAAAATATATCGTAAAGTAGGTTTTTTTTGTACAAACCTCTTTTTTTAGTAATGATGATTCACATAGCCATTTGAGTCTCAAGGATGATAACTCTTTTCAATGTGCTTAGTCGCCAAGATACTGCGGCCTCAACGCATTAAATACCAATTACGAGATAGTATCGCTGGTTATTCTTCTCTAGTAGCTTTATATTAGGAAGAAAACTTATTTTCAGAAAAAATAAAATTCGATAAGCTACCGAGCGCTTTGTCTAATGAAATGTTTTCAATTACTCCATGACATGATTTAAGATACATTCCACATGATTTAAACGAAGTACTGACTGAGGGTAGCCCACATTTTGCCACGATTCTGACATATGTAAAAACAATTGGGCAGTTTGACAATATTTAATTCCATATTTTAAAATGTTTTAATGTGTTTGCGAGAGTATGTGTTTGTGTGTGTGACGAGTTTAAATTTGTGTGATGCCTGTTTTTAAGAATAGTTTTTGCTTCAAAGTCACCAAGTTTACTTTTCACCTATTTATTTACCGCTTTTATTTATTATTGTTTTTAGTTCTATGATATGTTCGTGTTTCTTGTTTCTTATGTGTTCCGTTCCTTTAGTTTTGTTCATTATATTATTTCTTGTTACATGTTTTGTTATTTTGTTTACTTGTTTTTCCCACATGTTTAAGAAGAGCCAAGTTGACATAGTTGCGGAGCTCTATATAATAAATAAATAAAATACTCCGAAGATTAAAGGAATATTTAACCAGTTCTGAACGGAGTTCTACCATTCTTGCTCATATTTATTGCACTTGTCTAGTGTCTAATCTGAGAACTGAGACAACGAATAAAATTGTTATAAAATTCATTAACGTTTGAGCTGCGATAATGAATGAAATAAGCAGCCTCGGGCTAAAATGTAACACTGATGACTTCATCGTACATTCTACAATCTTTTTCTTTTAGTAAGATCTCCAGATAAGACATATTGGAAATTCGAACAAGATATATGTGACATAACAGTTTCACAAAAAAACGAAATGGGTAGAGTTTGGTGTTTAAAAAAATCAAGTATCTCAGTTTATATTTAACTTGCACAAATATGTATAGAACAAAGAGCCAAAAACGCAGGTGCTGCGTAAACTGTTTATCCCATGCCCCACATGAAATGGCTACCATAACACCACACCCATGCTCATTACGGACCGGAACGACCATCATAACATATCATTCTTGCACATTACGGACCGGAACTGCCATCATTCCATAACATTCTTGCTCATTGCGCGCCGGAATGGCCAACATACCATAACATTCTTGCTCATTACGCGCCGGAATGGCCAACATCCTATAACATTCTTGCTCATTACGGGCCGGAATGGCCAACATCCCATAACATTCTTGCTCATTACGCGCCGGAATGGCCACCATACCATAACATTATTGCTCATTACGCGCCGGAATGGCCAACATACCATAACATTCTTGCTCATTACGGGCCGGAATGGCCAACATCCCATAACATTCTTGCTCATTACGCTCCGGAATGGCCACCATACCATAACATTATTGCTCATTACGCGCCGGAATGGCCAACATACCATAACATTCTTGCTCATTACGGGCCGGAATGGCCAACATTCTTGCTCATTACGGGCCGGAATGACCAACATCCCATAACATTCTTGCTCATTACGCTCCGGAATGGCCACCATACCATAACATTATTGCTCATTACGCGCCGGAATGGCCAACATACCATAACATTCTTGCTCATTACGGGCCGGAATGGCCACCATACCATAACATTCTTGCTCATTACGCGCCGGAATGGCCACCATACCATAACATTATTGCTCATTACGGGCCGGAATGGTCACATTTATGAAAACAAAACATTTTAGTTATCAACAATATTGAACAGTCTAACCCTGGAAAGGAATATATTATTGCATTCCCTCTAACTTTAGATTATTCTCTCTATATTTGGCAACAAATTTGGCCATAAAACATGTTTAAAAATATAATCAAATATTTTGCAATTATACATGTATTATATTTTAAATCCTACTATCGATGTGTACTTCAGTTTTCATGAAACTTTTCTATTCTCTGTTTGATAACTATAGAGTGTTAACCGAGAAAATTCATGTATGTATACATTGTACATACATATTATGTATATTACATGTATTTATTTGACACCCTAAACTACACCAACATACGTGGATGCTTCGCTTAATGTCCCTGTAAATAAAAACTCAATGCCAATTTCTGTTCTATTTTAGGAATCTTTCAAAGCAGGAAATGCATTAGGATATACTAGAAAGCAGCTTTCTCCACAGAGTATGTGCCTTCTGTTGCTATTTATTTGGTTTATATATGGATAGGATGAACAAAATATATTTTCCAAAATAATTGACCATTAATAATATATGATGAGATACATGTTCTTTTTTGTCATGATTTAATTCTTTATTACTGAGGCATACCGAATTAGAAAATCAAACTAGATTTCTAGTATGGATTTCCAAAATGGACTACAACTAACATTGTTCTTTCTTTGGGATATCAAAATGAAATTAATTACTATTAAAATTAAAGTGTTTCCAATACATGTTGAAGAGATTCCAATAATATATTTTATATTATTTTTTGTTTATTTTTAAGAGTATAATAAGTTTAAGTGGTTTAATTTTAGCAAATTTGTATATGGTCTTAAAGGTTTTATTGAATGAGAATGAAAAATTTTATAGTTCAAGCAATATATAATGTTTTCAACATTCAATGGAAATAAATTTAATTTAATTTCTGGTTTGTTTATATCAGCAACAACGGTTTATACAGTTAGTGCTACTACATTATAACCAATGAGATGACGTTTAATTTATTTAAGAGCTAAAGAATTCCTTTATATTTTTCACCTGAGAAAAAGAATGAAGAGATGAGGTGTAAATGTAAGACGAAATTTGAATTTAGGATTTTGTCGATGTCATCAGTGGGAGGGGGGGGGGGGGTTGGGAAGCTGGCTGATTGATGAGCTCCAATTTTTACAGATGATACTCATCTTGATACTCCCACATGTCTCCCCCGCCCCTTTATTGATATAAGAATCCCCCTTGCCAATTTAAAGTTATTCCTTCTAGAGAACATATTTTTTGGCTAACCGTTTAGTTACAATAATTAAAAAAGTTGTTACTGCTCGTCTCTATATTACTAAAGAGTGAGATATCGTAAAAGGAAATGCAATTCTACGAAACTAAAAATGAAATTTACTGTTTCATTTGCCTGACTAAATCTCAAATTAAACACTTACCAACCGTGATATCAGTCGTTGACGGGTCGAAATATAAATATTTGGTTAACTAAGCTCTGGCTAACCCCATTGTTTTTGAGAAATTGCCGAGATCTTGTTTTACACGTGAGGCGTGGAATGGTTATTGGACGAATAGTGACGAAGTTATTATGATTTATAAGTTTAAACCTAGTTTCCCGTGAAAAAAATATCGGTTTCATCATCCTAGCATTCAACAAAATAATATGATAAAGTTCATTTCAGGTATTATCCAGTATGAGATGAAGTAATTAATAAGCTCGTTGTATTACTCTTCGTAGAGGGTTGAATAAAAACTCGTTTCCCGCGTAAATTTGTTGAGGTTTTGTTATGTAAATCTGCATCCCTAGAAATAGTACAGCACCGTAATATAGCGCATGGCGGCGCAACGCATTTCCTACATAAATATGTATAAAGTATCTCAATCTGTTTAAAGCATTCTTATAGAACATTAATAGATTTGTTTTGTGGTCGGAAGCTGGAAATCAAAATATCGAAATTTATAAATTAAAGCAACATATAGGGGCTAAAAAGTATTTACAACATTAAGAAAGAATTTGACGTCGAGTAAACCCACACTCCTGAGGGTGGAAGCAAAGTATAAAGTAACGCATGTTAACGATACCCGTTGTATTAACTCATACGGGAAACATTTTTCACTTCTATTTAGATTACGAATTTTGTCTTTGGCGCTCGTAAGTCGGAAGTTGAATCTTTTAAAAGCGAACAACATTTTAGGGCCTAAATCGTTATTCTAAACAAAATATGCTCTGTACATTTTCTCGATAAAACGAATATTAACGAACTTATTGACGAAAATGTGTCTTCGCATTAACGTAAACCCTTCTCCTAGTTGAAAATACGAAATTTCATAAAGCCTATCTTATACCTTGAGATAGCTCCACTATCAAATATGAAAACCCATAGAAAACCTCCAAAGCCGTTTTTGAGTGATTAAGGAAAAAACGAGCGGTCAGGTAGACAGACAAGATTATAGAAATTGAAGCCATTGTTTTTAGAACAATAAAAAACGTAAACAAAATTGATCCCCCAACAATTGATAAGTGGTTCAACATATTGTTACGTTTTTTATTACCAAAACCAGTAATAAACGTTTTTAATAAGAGTTCTTTTGGATTGCAAAATTAAATACTCACACGTTTCACAGTTTTTATCACTGCACAATTTATTTCACAATGCACAATACACTTGGTAATTATTCTTAATTACTACTCACAGTATACACTGATAGCGTCACTGTTCTTCAGATTACACAGTCCGATAATTCACTCGGTTCACTGAAATTCACAACAAAGACACTGTACTGTCCTTTACTTTGCGGCACTAAACTTACAGTCACGGCACAACACTGTTCTTCACAAAAAAACACTTTATTTAATTTTTGCAACACTATATATATATATATATATATATATATATATATATATATATATATATAATTTCATGTCACACTAGTATGTGCGCAAGGAGAATAACACTACTTTCCAACCACAACCAGCTATTCCACTATCAGCGTAGCTATGTCCTTCTGGGAACCATTGCAAAACCATACTAAAGTTTTCCTAACTGTATTGAATTATATTGAGAGATTATTTGTGTCCTTACGACAGATAGCGCCAAACTCGTAGTTAGTTTTCTCCACATCTTGACAACTTGTTTAAGGTAAAGCTGAAGGTCGTCTGATACAACAAACTTCTTCCAGCCAGCTGTTCTTGTCAGAACTACATTTATCAATGTCTATAGCAAAAGAGTGCAGTTACGTCTTTGGTTCAGTGATTTTCGTAGTTATTCGGCGCTCCAATAAACTGGATTCCAAGAAATAAGAAACAAAACTGGTATAAAGGACGTCCTTAAGAATTTCAAATAGTCTTGGACAGGAAAACTGGCTCGACAGGCAAGTAATATACGGGCAGAACTGACCACAGAGTGAATACTCTATGGAAGTTAGAGAAGGAGAAGCAGACAGAGTTGGTCTGAGTACAAGCAGAGCAAGGCTGGTATAAAGTGATGCAAAGAAGAAAAGAAAATGGAAGATGATTTGGAAACACCAATGAAAGGACTCCACTTCCCGATGGGAGGAGGTCCCTGCGGGAAGTTTAGGCCATATCCTCAAATTTTTGGAAATCCTAGAATAGCAGACTACTTACTCTGAACATTGACTAACATTTTTTTTTCTAAAGGAGATGTTTTTATTGATTATATACTTAGATATATTATTTATTATTATACATGTTTTTTGAATATGTACGAAAGAGTTTACTGTTTCATGACTACATGACAATATTATGAGTTTTTAATAGATAATAGTGCACAACTCTTTTATTAATTACAATATTCTATATGAGAATGTCATAAAATAAAATATTCTATTCTATGTATTAAAATTATTGAAAATAATCAGGTTTTATTTTTTTAAACATAATGTCATATGTTTCTGGTTATAATTGTTAAACATTAATCTATATTGTTTACAAATAGATGCTATTGTGAATTATTAGTTCATTAAACATAATGCTAGTAAGTGGTTGACTAGAAATAAACTACAGAGTGCACCAAAGAAAGTTGCTTATTTGAAAAACACCCGGGGCGGGTGGGGGGGGGGGTGGAAGTCCCCAATTTTGTTTCTCATTCTATTCAGCCATCATGCTCTGGTCTAGAGAGCAGCCGGCCTTCGCCGTGGAGATCTTCTTTTCTAACGGTCGCTCACTTGTTCCTCCTCAGAGAATCGTGGGTTAACTCATTTCAGGAGTGAAGAAGTGCCACTAAACCCATAAATGGACATCAATGGACCTCCAGAACTCCGGAAAATGTCGAAAGAGTGAGGCAGTCAATTCTGCGTTCTCTCCGGAGCTCGGCTCGCAAACATTCTGCTGCTGTGGGAATTTCTGACACCACGGTTCAACGAATTCTCCATGAAGACCTTCAATTTCAACACTATGAATTGGCTGTTTTGCAAGGTTTAACTTAACTTAGTTTTGTTGCCCGTCAAACTGCACGTGAAGTGCTGTTTGACAACCTACCCTTTTTTTAATGGGGTTGTTTCGAGACGCTACTGCCAAAATTCCTATTGATATGCTGAAAAGAGTGGAAACGAACTTTAATAATCGATTTAATCAGTGTATGCACGATGGGAGTTGTCATTTAACCGATGTTATGGTCCGATCACCGCCAATGGAGAACATGAGTTTACGAATTTGCTACCAGGCCACTAGTGCCACAATGCTTGTGGATATGGGGAAAGTTAACGGGTATATACGTTTGAATGCTCTTCGAGATGACTAACGATTATGATACTTTTAGATCTCGTCCACCTGGTGACAAATATGTTGTGATTTTACTAAACTATATAAATAATAGGTAAATAAAATTAATTACTTAGTTATAATAAATTCATTCTTACTTCTCCAATCAATCACACCAGTTGTGTTTTCAAGCACAAATTGAATAAAGTTATTAACAAGTGAAGAGTCAAATTATTATTTTTGCACTGAACAGTTGAACCAACACTCCTGTAATATACTTATTATTATAATAAACCGTCTGACGCAAAGAAGTAGATTTGATGTGAACATTTCAAAAAATACTACAAACGTGAAACCTGACAATTACTGAAAATGTGGTTCCTAATTTGGTACCAAGCAACATAAAGGGTCACTTTAAAATTGAAGTCCTCTCAGTAAGTATTGTTTCGGTTATGTATTATATTACCGTTTAATATCATATTCTCTAAAACATTCATACACTATATTATATCTATAAACTAAACTATTCTGTGCAATATCTATTAATATTACATATTTGTTCAAAACAATGTTTAAAAAAGAATGATTTTTTATGAGAGTAGTAAATTTATTTAATTTTTCATATTTATTTGTTATTTTATTAGACACCTGGCAAAACACCTCTAAAAATTATTATATGTATTAGACATTTATTTCATTCACAGAGAATATAAGTGGTTGAATTAGATTTTCCAGACACAGTAAGTGAAAGGAAAACTCATGATGTCAGTACCGTAACTTATTGAATGAGCTAAAAAGGAACAATAAAAATAAAGTATTTCATCATTACAAAAGTTAATTATGATGAAAAGTCTGCTGCTAAATTTATAGTAAGCTGTAGAGCAGTTGCTAGTCATTTTATTTATAGACTGCCTACTGAGGAAAAGCCCAACTTCTTAGTGAGAATAGTTTGGTTAGTGATTTGAGTTGGATATAGCAGTGCCTGAGCCACTCAGCGTTCAATTAAGCAGGCCGAGTGTTTACTGCTTAATGCATAGGTGGCTGGATATTGATGTTTCTAGCAGGCCTCTCCTAATTGCTAAGCTAGGCTCCTACAACGCCATAATGTACGTTTTCAACAAACTCAATCCCTTTCAATACACGCACTGTGTGTGGGTGAGCGTGTTTGGGTTATAGTTAAAATACAAGCCCAACTGATAAATGCAAAAAATAATAGGGACTGGTGAGCCCAGATAAGCGAAAGACAGAATACAGACCAGGCACTAATAAAATATGATAAAAAATATTGTAATTACTCAGCCTTACCTCTCGAGCACTTATCCATGAGAGAAACGGACCTTCATGAAAGGTGAGAGGAAAGGAAAGGGACTTCGGATCTCAGGGAAATGAGGGATATCTCACCGATTCGGCGTAATGAACAGGCAGGAGAAGTCAGTTCTGTGATTCGGGCGTATAACTGCACCGGAGAAGAGAAGTTGTAACGTCAAGGCTTGTGGATTCCCTCGGAACGAGAGAGAACGTACCTTCGTCAAAACCGAAAACAAAGAATTGGGCTCAAGTACAAATCGCAACAGTAAAAGCTGGCTTCTTACTCGGTGGTGGTAAGAGAAATAAAACAGAGCTAGACAAACTTGTCACCAGAGGGTGAAAGGGGAAGGGTGGGGTCTATGAATTGAGAAAACCCGCCATCTGATTTATATACAATGCGTAACACGGAAAATATTTTATTGCCTCTTACAAATAGTAATTCCACGTATCATTAATACTAAATTATATTTACTTTAAAAATTACGAATAATACACACACACACACACACACATATATATATATATATATATATATATATATATATATATATATATATATATATATATACACACACACAAATGATAACCGTTTACTCATCAATGACAGGTAGAAATAGCCACTTGTATATAAAGGTAGGATTAACCTACGCTCAAAATCATTCAGCCATTTTCATTGCATAACAGGAATATATAACAGCATAAGTGTTGCTAAATGGGCAATCATTCAGTTTTAATATTCGTGAAGTAAAAAGTAGCAATTGCGGCGAACTTATGTTTAGAACCGCTGTTATCCGTAAATAACCGCCCCCTTCCAGGGGAAAATTCAAATTCTCATATTGCTAACACTGTACCATGATATAGTTGACTAAAAGACCCCTGACGTTTTTCGAGCCACTTTTTTGAGATGTAAGAAACTGGCTGACAAACAAATGGAAGAGGTGTTAACTCTTGATGCGATCGTTCTTAGAATTATCTAAAGTGAGAAATTAAATTTTAACACGGATTTACTATGTGAAAATCAGGGAACCTTACTGGTTTATACACTCACACAGCCATATATATATATACTCACACACACTTTTTAGAAGTTTGCTGGATCCAATGTTAACGATACTTTATTGACAAGGGTCACCAACAAAATTCATTTTCTCCATTCAGACTTTATTAAAAATGCCCATCTTCATTTGTTTCATTTAATATTTTCATATCAAGTTTAGTAACGTTATGTAGTTACTCTACGGTGACTTTTTTAACACAGACAGAAGCAGATGCGTGTGGATAGACATGTATACGCACGCAAGCTTTTATATAGATGTGTGTGTGTGTGTGAGTAAATACATATACACGAATTAAAATGAACCACAATTTTGTAATCGAGTAGAGAAAAAATCTGGGTATATTTAAAGAAAGTTTAAGGAAATCCCGCCGCGAGTATAACCCCAATTACTGATTTTTCCCCGGGGGAAATATTATAAAAAGTGTTTGTTTTATTTAATTCGGCATGTGATCAAATACACCTAATTTAGCTTTTTACTAGGCGGAGCCCTTTCTCTAAGCCACTTTGCCATGTTGGTTTATTAAAGCCTAGTAGAAAAACCTTTATTTAATTTTCATTAGCATACAAATTAGACGTGAGTCTAGTCAACTTCAATTCTTCAACGGCGGTGACATGTCAGTCTGAAACAAGCTAACCAACCCCAAGCTTAATTAAATGTGGTTTATCATTCTATTAACTCTCCATACACATTCACATCTCTCTGATGTCGGTTTATTATCTCTGTCTATTCACCGGGTTCTGAGGAATGGCCTCTGCTCTTGGATCTTTGATGAATCTTGATTAGAAACAAGATACTAGAAATGCTGCTTCCGGGAAGCTTGGCTAGTTGATTACAAAGAACACAGGGTAGAACTACAGTATTCAGAGAGAGTAAGCTTCGGGTGAAAATTCCCTAATTAGACAATATGGATGAAAACGACTAACGAGCTGCTTACTTAAAATACAATATTCTTAATGTTATTCATCAAACTATTGCTTTGGTAAATTCAATTATATTATTAAGAAAGATGTTGAGACAGAAACTCACTTGGGCAAATCATTATGTAGTGGCGTACATACAGAAAAACAACCCTCTCTTGAAAACGCAAAAAAAAACCCTTGAATCTCCTGGTTGGTGGAGGTTGATGTACATATCCGTGAATGAAAAACTTTCCTCAATAAATTGGCAATGTCGGCTCACTGCAGCCTCTTATTTCTGTCCGAGTGATACACATATACAGGATGAGCACTGATGATGAGGCAGGACCCGAAAGCTAGTACTAGAATATACATTTAAAACATAGTAAAGGCGTTGACCTTTTTTCAGGAAATAGAAACACTTATCCATAACTTAGTTTTGCCAAATAGCACGATTTCTCTAATAGAATATTTGAAAAAAATACTCAGAGTCATTAAAATAATCCATGATTTAATTTCTTATAAATGACGACTAAATGAAGTTATTAGTTTGTAAAGATTTTAAATTCCGTGAATTATTTAGATAATGTGAACATATATGTATGGTTGACCATCATGTTCACCGGCCAGAGAAGTTTGCAAGTTTTTGTATAATGGAGAGGGGAACACTAATCGAGCATGGGTTTTTGCCCACAGAAGGAAAATGAAACAAATAATTTCAGCGAATGAATAACAAGTAACAACACCATACATTTTTTGTATTAACTTCATAAATATTTTTATTAGTACTAATTATAGTGATGTACATTTTTAATATCTCGAATGATGTTCTGTTTTGTACAACCTGTCAATGTTATGAGCACTATCTTGGTACTGAATAGTTTATCACTCATCACAAAGTACTTGCTTATGGTAGATATTCACAATTCAGCGTGCATTATTATGGGACTGGTTTATTAGCAGATTTCCCTCAAGGCAAATCAGATATTGTACTCTTGTCGTGATTTTCGAACAATTTCTTCAAATATCCATAGATCCTACCCAGGAGATGACGAAAATGAGGTCCATTTAAAGCTACATATATATATATATATATATATATATATATACATATTTTTTTTCAAATCATAATATCTTTGATATTATGTGTTGGATCAAAAAAATCGTATTTAATTAATCTCATTGTAAATGTAAGGTTCTGTAAGTGTTGCTAAACTGATGACGTGATCAATTAAGATTTTTGTTCTTTACTCGAAAATATTTATTTGATTTATAGGCAGAAGATATTTAGTCGTTTCTCTCAACACTAAAGATCAAATTTGTTATTGGCTGAAATCGGAATTGGAATAGTGGGCGATAAGAAAATTCAAAATATCTCCGTTATTATGAGTCAGATCACAGTATATTATAGAACCAATATTGTTAAACTATTGATTATCTACATATGTTACTCTATGTAGTCATTGGTAAATTAAGTATGAAGTGAGTAATTCGTACTTCCTTGTTTTCTGGCTTCAGCAACCTCAGTACCGTTCTAGTTATTGTTTTTTATAAATATTTATATATATATATATATATATATATATATATATATATATATGTGTGTGTGTGTGTGTGTGTGTGTGTGTATTTATTTATATAAATATAGAGAATACGAGGTGAGAAAAGATCAAAAGCGTGTTATACTGATCTGCATAGTTTTCGCATCCCATGCGTGATGGAATATTTTATTTAGTAATTCAATATAATTAAATAGTTGTTTTTCCTTGAGTTCAAACCGGGCATTTATTAAGTCGTAGTGGAAGCGAAATATGGATTAGCAGCTTGATTGTATGTTAAATAATTGTTGATAGAAGCCTAATAAATCATACGTATCTCTCCATAATTTCCCATGAATCCCTGCGGTTAATAGCATTGGTTAGAGGAAGCGTTCTGTTGACTATCATAACTACTACGGCAGACGAATGTTTAATTAGCCAATAGAATTAAATGTTACAATGTGTGAAACGCAAAAAGAAAAAAAAAATTACGAAAGTTTTTTTATTAACGAAAATATAAGCAGTGCTCAGTAGTGGTAAGCTCAACAGGTCCTTTTAAGAATTTCCCGTTGGCCGTTAGGTGTTTTGTAACACTGCTAGGTCTTTTGTACTACTACACTAGAGAAATCTTTACCAAATATAAAAATTTCTTTGTAGGTCTTGAGGGAATGCAGAAGCTACCCCCACAAACATTCATTTAGGCACATGAAGCCCTCAATGATAAATATCAGCAGGGGGCATTTCCCATTATTTATGGAGGAAAATGCTTGGAATGTAGAATTTGGCTTAAAGAGAACTAAAGTAAAAGTACACAGCTACATTGCCTAGTGAGTAATTCTCGTCTAACTTAAACCTGGTACATCTAAGACTGTATTAGAATGCATAGTTCACACAACGATACTTCCTGATTTTTTGGGAGATCGCTGAGAAAGGATTTAGAGTTCCAATTTCAAATTAACTCAAAGCCTTTTTCCTATTACAAAAATAAAACTTTTAAAAATACCTACTATTAACAATCCCATCATTTATTTTACCACTCTTTGTTTATTTCAATTAATAATATTTTACTAATTTTTGCATTAGTTGCATAGCAAAGGAGCTGTATTATAAGAAACTGATAAAATATCAATTAGCGTTCAGATAAAAAAACTTCTCATTCCAGCTGTGTTTAGCATGGGTTATACAATCTATTATTAGAGGTCGGATATAGATCAAGAGAGGCTGACTCGCTATGAAGCAATTAAATATGCAAATACTAATTATTAATAACCAGACCTCTTAGTAATGAAATTGAATAACTTAAGGAGTGGGCCGCAAATCCCTTATTACTATTGTATTATTGGTCTTAGTCCTGTTGAATACCCACAGCTCAAAATTTATAACGATATTACAAACAATTGGGTAGCAATAGAAATCAATCCTGCTGGATTCAAAATTGTTTTATACAAATCAGATGTGGGGACCACGTAACTTTTCGTTCTCTTGTTGAATCAAATAAAGAGTACTTTTTGGTTGCGGATTAAAAACTCGACTCGGCTTCAGTGTTCTGGGGTATTATCTACATTTTGTGGAAATATTTTTTGCTAATCCAACCGGTTTCTTTAAGTGGTGGTGGTTGTTATGTAATACATGGCTCTAAGCAGTCTTGTGAGATTGCCGTTCTTATACATTGTTCGTCCACTGGTGAGATAAGGTTCATTCCTGGAGGGACTTTTTGGGGATTTTTTGGTTGCTCATTAGAATTCATTTAAAATGATTTTATTTGAAAGTGATAAGTGTTATCTCTGTCCCATGGCATGGTATCGATAAATATTAAAAACCATAGTTTATAGATATTTTCATGATAAACAAGGCCATATACAAGTGGTCTGTACCTTCAATACGTAGTGAGGGAATTTATCTATTAATTTTTTTTCATCCTCCTCTAAACCTTCACTCCCCCTTAGTAGAATACGGCCTAAAGAAAAGGTTCACAACTAGACGTTGCCACAATCGAAAATATGAAATTTGTACATTCTAAACCTATCCGTTTTTGAGTTACGTACGTACTGACGCCACGCAGAAACTAATCAACATGAGCCCGAAATATTCTTATTTACTATACTACTCCCTTTACTTGAAACAAGGAAGTAAAAATACTTCTATCAAAATGAACTTCTATGATCAAATTCCCGAAAGTTAAAGAAATATAGTGATTTAAATTTGTTTAAAATTATGTATATCATATTATTATAAATAGTATAACCCCTTTTGACTTTAGGAAACTGTTTTAGTAGGTCAAATGGTTATTATTCCGAGGCTCCATACCAGTATAACAACTACTCATTTAGCTAAGGTTTCCAGCTTGGCTCGCCTTTTATATAAAAATATATATATATATATATATATATATATATATATATATATATATTTTAGCAGATTTCCAGCAGGGAAATCAGCTATTGAGGTCGTACTCATGTCGTGATTTTGGATAACTTTATTTCAATTTCCACCGGTCCTACCTAGGAGATGACGAAAATGAGGTCCGTTCAATATATATATATATTTGTCTGTTAACACTCTAGTGGTCGCAATTTTTGTTTAATCGTTATCAAACTCAGTATTTAATCGTTTTATGTAAAAAGGAAGATTTAGTTCATTAATGGCTGAATGGGGTTAGAGGGGGTAATTTCGAAAATTCGAAATACCTCTGTTACTATACGTCGGATCGAAATCTTGTATAGAACCAATCTTATTGCAAATTAAATTTACTATAAATATTGTTTTGTAGATTTATTCTCTATCTTGAATATTATCTGAAATATTTGTGTTTTTATTAAATGTGGGTGGATAATGGACGACATGCGATAGGCTGATGTTGGTTCTATTCGTGACTTCGCCGAAAGCTAGTTCGGCCGTTTGCGTAACTATTCTCGTGAAATTGGTTTAAAGACTCGTTACTACTACTGTTACATGTATGCCGATATCTCTATTGTAAATCTTTACGTGGGAAATCTGCTTTGTTTACGCAGCCCCTGGGCGACAGACATTTCTGTTTACGCAAATAATGTTTTACTTATGTTTGTGAATAGAAACGGGCATACTGTTATAACTAATTGCCTAAAGATAAATTAAAAAAAAAAAAAAAAAAATGTTTCCCCCAAATGGATTCGTTTATTTCAGTTAGGATCTAGTGGTGTGGTGATAGGCAATGGCAGATGATTGCACGGCTGTCAGTAAGATGAGAGTTTCACTATCAATATTATCAGCTGCAGTGGGTACGAGTGGAATAGTGATGTTTCATTCACTACTCTAGCCCTCTGTTTTACAACTGGCCCCTCCTCCCTCTCCTGTCACTGATAGCAACTGCTTCCTATCAATTCCCTAAAACAACAGTTTTTAACCAGGCCTTCATATATCAAACATTTCTAGATATAAACAGAGCACATTCAATCGTAAATTCAATGAATAAAATTAAACTTTAAACAGTGCTCCATTTTAAAATGTCCTCACCGAAATATAAAACATGGCCAACATAAATCGACGCTGTCATAGAAGCACATGTAGAACAGAGTCACTACATTAGAAGGAGTAGTTGTAAATACTATGAATCAAACATCCTGAAATTAAAAGATGTCAGTGATGATTATGAAAAAAGAATCCCCCTCCACGATACTGAATTAAAATTCAGTAATGATATCAATATAATGTGATGTAAAGCTTTCAAGTATATTTTGGGCAGAATTCCAGAATTATATTGGCGACAAATCATACAACACATGGTTCTGCTATGTAGTTTGGTTACTGTTCAAAAATGACTGCTCAATAGCTATTACCCTTGGTAGAGTTACAAGATCATTGAAGTACCTTGAGCATATTTCTTTAGGGGATGATTTCTACAGGATTGTACAGAAATTTAGTTGACTGACTGTATGATTGGGTGAGGCACCTTGCCAACAGCTGATTACAAGGAGGGCAAGATCACATATTAATCATATGGAGCTTGCTGTAAGCATTTATTAAAATGCAAAAGGAAATCGTAGAAGCACTACCTTAATACGCTAATGTGAATACTCCTTTAATGTAAAATCAAAAGTGTAATTGAAGCCCACCATTATTTCACTACAGGATAAGGTGATACAAACCATACTAGTATAAATAAAAATATACTAGTGCAGGAACAAATTGAAAATTGTAACTGTAACTGATATATATATATATATATATATATATATATATATATATATATATAGAGAGAGAGAGAGAGAGAGAGAGAGAGAGAGAGAGCAAAATTGTGGATGATAATTTTCATTTAAAGGTCCAATAAAGGGTACTGAAATCTTCAAAGTAATAAAGAAAATCATGTAATAAATAGATCTTAATGAACATTCTCCCAAAATTAACTCAATATTTCACAAATTAAAAAACTGTTTACCGTATTTAAATATATTTCTTGTTTATCTTTCTTCCAAGTCCAGGGGCCAACCACGATGCTAGAGTTGGTGTACTACCAAAGGTGTATATTAAAACGGACCTTATTATCTTCATTTCATTTATGTTGTAAATCGGGCAGCTTTCACCTTCATTCATACTCATTGGAACAGAAATAGGAAAACTCCCCTCATCAAAATAACATGATTGGGGTCAGAAGTTATAATAACTTCGAATACCTAGAACGCTTCTTGGGTAGTTTAAGTGGAGAGGTCTAGAATAATGGTATGCACTGAGTAATATCTAAAGATTTAATAATAGCAAGCTGAGGGATAAGAAATGGTAGAGCATTTCAAAAGCAGCTGGCGTAGCGGCAGATTCGCCGGTAAACACACCACGGGTTGGGAAAATTAGAAATCATGGTTAAGGCGGGAATTTGAATTTTTCAAAAATATTCAGAAACCTATTTTAAAAACTGAATTATCCCTTTCTTCCTAATTACTTCTACGACTTCCTTCCAATGAATAAGTGTATGAGTATGAACTGATTAATATACACATCCTTTTAGAAAGCAGTTGTGCCTTACTTTCAATCTTCAAGTCAGATTTACGTAAATGGTCTCTCTGTTCGATTACAATTTAGTTTTTTTTTTTTTTATTAATATATCATTTCTATGTTTCGACGGAGAATCATAATATCATTAAATGCATGAAAATCGTGTGCTAAAAGAACCCAGGTATTAATGCATTAAATATATTTCAGAGGAAGATATTTGTAGTCTACTTGGAGAGTGTCTATTTCAGATATGAGAGGGACCAGGCAGGTTATCCTAAAGGACTGGCCCAGTGACCGAAGGTTCAAGATGGGACGTGCCCTGGCTACGGAATACTCCTGTTGCCCAATAGGACACGCTTCTTTTACCTACACGCTCACCCATCTTTACAACTCTCAAATCCAACAGAGATTTATAGCCAAGTTAGATGTGTATACTTAAATTTTCACCAATAGCTTTCTCAATTTTTTTTCGTTACAGTCCTAAAACACCTAAGCGAACTTAAATCCCTTCTTCCAGTCGGCAATCATAGATTTTCAGTTAAGGTTCCCGAAAAGACCCAAGTCTCTGATCAGTTCATTGAATCATCTTTGCTGCCAAGGTACTTTTCATAATACAACCTTATATTAGTAGTCTCAGCAGGAGGGGAGCATATGTACCTGAGAATAAACTATGGCTGGGTCTGCAGAGTACCTTTCATCAGGGGATTGGCTCATATCTTCTCCCAAAATTTATTTACATTTAAAATTTAACGTTGATTTTTACCTTGCATTATAAGGTTTCCGAACAAATAGACTACATTGCGTGATCCAACTTAAAAGAAAACATTTTATCGCATTCCTCGGAAGCAGGGGGGGGGGGTTATTCCGTAGTTCCTCATGCTTATACCACTGCATTTTATTTCATACATAACAACGTCCAAATAAATAAAAATTATGGAAATAATATCAATATTCATTTAATGATATAATGATTGTGGTGAAAAAAACAAAGATAGATAAAAAAAACTTATATTGCGATCGACTAGAAAGAGCAATTACGTAAATCTGGCCAAAACTGAAAGTAAAGTACAACTTACAAACGTTCATAGCTGACTTATTTAGGGAGATATAATATTTATAAGCCAAACTAGCTGAAGTACAGTATACAAGTAGACTGAATAATGATTGCGTATGTTATCATGACAAAACTTCACGAGACATAATCCGTTTACCTTTCCCAGTCAAAGTATTTTCATTCATGTTTTCCTATATAGAATTCTAGGAACTAACAGATGTAGAATTGCCAACAATAAGGTCCCTTAAAAATAGCTTTCCAAACACTATCATGATCAATTTTATTAAGTTGAAATTTCATACCCACCAACAGCGATTTCAAGCTCACGATAGATAGGCTATTTCCAAACTGATAGCTCACCAACCACGAACGATTATTATGAATGCGTTTAGCACATTTTTCTTAAGGCTCTGTTCAAATTTTATATATATATATATATATATATATATATATATATTGTTCCGATTTTAGTTAAGAAGTGATTCAAATAGTTGCCATCACTCGATATCCGACATTTCTGTTAATCTCTCCCTCGGGTTAACTGATAATTCAAAAATCTAAAAAAAAGGTCACCATACAGCGTATAGTAAACAGACTTTCTACATGATCGAAGCACACTAAAATACCCGAATATTCCATAATCATTTTCTTCTTTACTATGGAACGTAGAAATAAGCTTGAACTCTTAAGTGTCCACAAGTTAATTGAGACGCAAAATTAAAAATTCTATGATAGGAAGTTGGGTAGACTGGCAATATACAATCAAACCGTTCTCCACACAAGGTTTCTGTATACCAGACATATTGGCCTCTGGCTGGAATTATACGCACTGGCATGATTGTGAGCCATAGCAGTACACATAATGTAATCTCTGTTTCTCCTTTTCTATATAAACAAGACATTTGAATGATGAACATTGGCAAAAATCACGTCCATAAGTACAATACCAAAACTCAGTTTTTTCAAGGTAGTAAATCTACTAAAAGCTACTTTAAAAATAATACAGAAATTGTAGATAAACGGCTTTGCAGAGATGAAATTAATGGTACTTTGTAATGATAAGGAATTGCGGATTAGTATTAATGGAAATAAAAAATTCCAAGTAGGATTACCATTTGAAAGGGATTAAAGGATCTGCATTTGGGGTATTAACTGTTTATTTCACAAGAGGTGGGGAATAATCTATAATATATCTTGATAAGAGCAAAGATTAGCATGGGACAAAGATAAAGGATTAACCAGGCTGTTATTTGGAATGGGGGTAGAATTTATTATTGTGTGCAACTCCTACGATAAACTCCAACGGCATAAAGGAAATTTAAATTTCCCTTATTTGGACTCCTTATCCCCTCTTTTCTTGTTTTATATCACAATAAAAGTGAAAACAGTGTTTCCAATTATGTTGATAGTGTTTAGCGAAAAGGTGTGTCCCTACAATGAAATTACATACGAGATAAAACGTTTCCCATCTTTATTTCATAAATCTAGAAATTATATATTTGTAAAGCGTGTGTATTTGGTATTTCTAACTACGCAATAGTTTTGTAACTTTTTCGCTGTTTTTTTCGCACTTATATAACACTCAAATATATACTTACCTCTTCTAGTGTTTGAAGGACCCGATGCTCTACTACAACTCTTGTTGAAGCTTACAGGAAAGCTTCTCCAATTACGTATGCCCAATCTCCAATAAGTCCTTCTGAAGATAATTTTTGTCCTCCATCTTCCTGGTGTAATAAATGACTTCTTCTAGGGCAGTCTGGTTGGCTCTATGCTTTCAAAATGCCCAAACTTCCATAATTGCTTTTTTTGATAGCTTGTTATCTGTTTCATCAAAACATTCCGTAACTTCCATGTTACTTATAATTGAGACTGCTTCTTTATAACTCCAAGATTTTTTTTTTTTGCAAGGATCTTTCGTCTTCCAGATTCCAGCAGCTCTCCCTTCTGCCACACACACACACACACACACACACACACACACACATACACACACACACACATATATATATATATATATATATATATATACACTAGCGGACCCGACAGACGTTGTCCTGCATGATATTTCAAGCGATTAGGATATTAAATTTAATAGTATTACGTTTAAAGCAAAAGCTACATTTAATAAAACAAAAAACAACATTTGTTATGTGCACATTTGCCTAAAACCAAATAAAAAATAAAATATCGCATACATTGTACATTAGATTATATTCGTAGTAGTAAAGCTCAGTGGAAATCGCTTCCACAGCATTTCACAGGAAATAAGTTAACTCAATTAAATGTTAGACTCCGGTCACCTTCCCCTCGAAGCATGAGGGCTAACACCATTGTTTTCCTTAAATTATTGATTCAAAGTATTATTTTTATAATTTATCTACCTGATGGAATTAAATAATAGTATTTTCCTAAAAATATTTTCATTTATATTCAAAGAGATAGTTGAGGGGAAGAGATCGTAGCCCTCCCTGCAAAATAAGTAATACTATAAATCATATCAAATTTAAATGGACATAGTCTTTTTTCATAATAACATTACCATTAACGTCTAATTGTTATGATGGTATATATTTGTTTCGATAACATCAAGATTTTGGAAATAAGATAATATATTAGCAGAACCAAAGAGTTTGATGCGTATAACTTCCGCTATCACTCCTTGTGTCAATTCAGCTTCACTTTTTTTAAATAATACATTATACAAATTAAATAACGGAAATGCTCTTATAGTTTACATTTCTAATGGAAATAAATAACAAAGTTATTTTCTAGGAAAAATAAATAAATGAGAAGAGGGCGACGGAGATATATAAGCTCACTAATCCGAATCATATTTAGAGTTATCATATGTGACTAAAACATAAAATCATTTGTCATAATATGCATTCATTAAAAACACTTAAATAAGTACTAATAAAATTAATAGTTTTAGCGTATATCCCGTGTTTACTTTAATTTTAAAAAAAAGTGAATGCAACAAATGTTACTCTAAATAAAAAAATAAACAACTTTTGTTATGTACACGTTTGCCGAGAATCTAATAGAGAACGAAATATCACAATTTTCCATTTCAGGCCTCCCTCATAACCCCCACTCCCGTTTGGACCTAACAATTTTAATGTACCTTATAATCAATGAAGAATTAATGCTAATTCACATACCAAGTTTTGTTAAGTTCGGTTCAATCGTTAGTGCCCAAAAAATTGTTGGCTTCCGCTTTAGTTTTTAAAGTATGTCTCGTTTATACTTTGTTATACGACAAAAGTGTATATAACAAAAGATACTCTAAATAACAAAATAAACAACTATTGTTATGTGCATATTAGCCGAAAAACCAATAGGGGACGAAATATCGCTATTTTTAATTTCACGCCTCCCTTATAACCCCCACTCTTGTTCGTCTCAGAGAAAATTAATATAGCCTAAAGTCTAAGTTGGGTTAGTAGTAATATACATACCAAGTTTCATTAAATTCGGTTCAGCCGTTTATGCGTGAAAAAGTAACAAACAAACAAACAAAACATTGTTCAGCAAAAGTAATATTTATTTATTTATATATATATATATATATTTATTACTTATTGTACATGTATTTCTGTAGATGACGGCACCCATTAGGGTAAAAATAATTACAATGGGAAATCTTTTAATAATTGTACTTTATAGTCTATGAACGTACTGTTTAGAGAAAAATAATGTATGCAATTCGTATATTAACACTCCCTTTCGTAGGCTATTTCAAATTAATATCCTAGTATTAATATCTTTAATAAATCAGTTAGCAGTTATTCAAATGCTCTATGATGAAAACATCACTGTTTCAACGGAATAATATGAATAACCATTTTTATATGACCTTTATTACGGGCAGAGTACTTTCGACGAGGGATCCTGGTCAACGTCTGACACTTAAGCAAATGTTTTTAACGTAGCAAATTCAATGAGATCTGAATATTTTTCTGGGAGGTATTCGCGAATATTAGCCTTAGTCAGAGGATTTATTATCTTCAAAATGAACAACTAAGCTGAGCAAATAATAATAGCCTACCTCGACAAGAGAAGGTTATAATTGTGATGGTGTGGCGTGGGGGATAACTGTTTTACCGCCTGATTAATAGTGGCACGGAAGAATTGTTCAGGAGTGCTAGGTGACAAGTGCGAAAGTTAATAATTTATACAGTGCCAAGAGATGGGGGCATATATAATTAAAACAATGGTGTGCCGTGTGGAGCGGGTGGGGATTAATCACCAGCAGATGTGTGGAGGGGAGGGGGTAGATGAGGACGGGAGGGGGTATATGTGTGAAGGGGTGGGGGTAGATTCACTGCGCTCAGGAAAAGGGAGAGGGAACAGGGAGTAAAAACCGTGGTTGGTCAGGACAAAGGAATCCACAAACTAGGTCGTTATTCACAAATCTCTTTGGTCCCACATGTGAGTAGCTCTGTGTTGGCCTGCGCCTCGTGGAATTGCCCGCCTTGTAACCGCTTGTCCAACAGGCAATGTGTCCAGGATAGCTGCCCTGATACCGTCTACTGGAAAGAACTAATGGACGATTAGCAGTCGGGCTTAACGCATATCCCGGCCAACATTTCCCTTTCATGCTTTCCATACGAGAATACATTTTGAAAAATTAAATCAGTTTGTAGACTCATTAAGCCGTTTTCTGAATGCATTTGGCAAAAACATTTATTTGAGCTGAAATTCGAAGTTACTGCGTTCAATTAATTTTCTTTAGAAATTTTAGTAATTATACCTCAATTCCTTCTTTTTTCTTTACTTGAAAATACAAACAGAAGACATCAGTGGTGTTCCAAACTAAATTATTTGTAATTATGGGTTATTTGAACAGACTTTTATTTTTATGTTTTTCTTTTGTTCAATAATGAGCAGTATTTAAATGATATGCAGTAGAAACGAGGTACATTACTATGTATGTACTCTTCACTGTGCACACAGAGGTCTTTGGTAAGCAAATGAAATTTGACAAGACTAAGATTTTGGCGAGGGAAGCCCAACTAAGAAAAGGCTAATACGAGAAGCTCTGAAAATTTTGGCAGGCCCTAACAACTTAAATAGCAAAGAAGGTTTACCGGGGGTTTGTTGGGTTGTACAAAGCACCAACAACCGACTGTTGGGTAGTTCGTTACTATATGAATTCTTATAGCTCAGGTGAGAATGGAACTCACGATAAACGTAAGATTAAGAGCAACGCCTTAACTCACGTGGCTAACCTGAGCCCCAGTCATGATTTTGTTGGATGGATTAATTATTGCAATAACATGACATAATTTAAAGACATTTGCCATTTCAAAGAGGATTCATTACGGTGCTTATCAGTAATTTCTGAGCTGTATAATTCCTGACATACAGTAAGTTAATTTTCCACGACCAACGGTGGCAAGGGCCGACAAATCTCACGACTAGACTGGTGTACAGGAACTATAGACACATAATAGGCGACACACCTACACACAGCCTCCTAAAATACAATACTTTACACTGACTCATAAACAACAACACAACTATCTTTATCTACTAACTCTTTCTACTTTTAGCCTACTCTCCGACTATCTTTCGTTTTACCCTGTCAATCAGTAGCTACTGTGATCCTGCGCGGATCATCTTCAGCACGCCTCCTAAGAAAACCAGCACCTGGATTGCTCTTAACAAAACCACCTCAATCTAATAATAAATAAAATGACAGAATAAAGCATTCCTTATCCTATCCCACATCTCAGTCCATTATGACTGTGTTCTTGGGGTATTAGTTTTTATTTTGCAAGCTTGCTCGTTCTTCTTTAGATTAGATTCCTTCGCATAACCTTCTTCAACGCAAGATTTTTTTTTAGTCCTCCTTCTTTAGTCAAGTGTAGGAAAAATATACAGAGCATAATCCGACTCCGGGACAACAGTGGCGATGTATAGTTTGACGAAGGTAGCCATAGAGCTACCGACAGTGAATAGTGACGAGAAGACCACTGGAGCAGAAAGCCGGTTTGGAGATGAAGACTATATATATATATTCACTTTGATTTTGTGTTTGAACTTGAAATTTGAGTGAGAAAATCAAATGGCTAGGGTTCCATAAGTACGAAAGATACCAAGCAAAAGCTATATCGACTGTTCATTCCGTAATTAAGATTTCCACTAACTAATGTGTCTTTAACAAACAAATGGCCGATAAAATATAAAGAAAATGAATGAATAATTAAGTAATACTTGTAACAGCGTGGCAAAAGAAATTCAAAGTAGTTGATTCCTTTATGCGTTAACAGCCCCTTGAGCTCATCACATTTCACAGAAATTTGAAGACTAAGTACTACATTAGTCACATTCCATTGAAATAATAAACGATGCAGAGTATTTTAACGTTAAAATTTAACTTCATTAATACTCATATTGAATTCAAACAATAGTTTTTATAGTAGGCGTCAGTCAGTATATTTTGGTCCATAACAGCGATCTAAAAAGTAGTACCACCTTCAAGGCAATAAGGCGTCTAAGTATATTCAAAATAATGAATAGAAAATTAAATATTACGCGTTCCTATAATAAGAAAATTTTACAATAGCTACCAATGTATGGCTTATTTTTTTATTTATATTACAGATCCTGAAATTTATATAATCTCCCTTCCATCGTCTAGGCTGTTGATCTCTTACCATCAACCCTTTCATCCTAAGCCTTTTACCTGTTCGGCCTTATCCCATGTTCAGACTTGAGGGTACTTGTAAGATGTTTAAATCTATTCTTTGTATACCAGAAATCACACGTTTATTACTTCTTTTAGCAGATTTTCCTTAAGGGAAATCAGCTATTGAGGTCGTAGTCATGACGCGAGTATCGAAAAATTTCTTCAAATGTCCATCGATCCTACCACGGAGATGACGAAAATGAGGTCCGTTCAAAATTATATATATATATTTTATATTTTCCTTTGCACATTACCCATGCACAAAGGGCGTTTATTTGCTACATGTACCATACTATTACAGTATATAACATGTATGTTCATAATACATAGTGTTTTGTATACAAGAAATTTTCATAAATTTGTTCTTGAAGTTAATAAAAGAAATAAATTAAACAGAAAAATAAAAAAAATAAACGAAAAAGAAAAAAACAATGAAAAACAAAAAAAAATAAAAAACGTACATAATGAAAGAACAAATAAAGTAATAAAAATTAGTACGCATAATCGTAAATTCGAAACAATCCAATAACATGTTAATTTCACTTCATTAAGAAAGTTATGCCACTTATTCTATTGCATTATTCTTGATATAGGCGTTTAAAAGAAAGAAAAAAAATTTAAGGAAGACTTAAATTATTATTCTTTAAGTAAGATGTTTAAGATGTCCGTTGTTTCTATTAATGCTTTAGAAAAATGCCTAAATACTAATGGGTATTTTTTAAACAAGTACTTTGGATTTATTGGCCACTGGTCATTGTTTTTGATAAGTGTTTGTTGGAGTGTGTTTCGTAACTGTGTAGTCAGTGTCCAAGTATAGATGAGGTGTTCTATAGTATGTTCACTCGTTCTGTCACAGGGGCAGTTTTTGTCATTTAGTATTTTGAATCTGTGTAAGTAAGATTTAGTAGTTCCGTGTCCAGTGAGTACTTGTGTGGAGTAAAAGTCAGTAGCAGTACAGGTGTTGAGGTATTCCTCAATATTTGGGATGAATGTTTTTAAATGCTTTCCTTTCTCTGTTTTGTCCCATCGCTCCTGCCACTGTTTTATTGTGTCCGTGCGTAACGTGTATTGTAGACTTTGTTTTGTTATGTTGGAGTATGTTATGGGAATGTTTTGGTCCTTGGATGCATTTTTTGCAATTTTGTCAACTAATTCGTTTTCGTAAAGTCCGGCATGTCCTTTGACCCAAGTCAAATATATTTTTGTATTGTTGTTTTGAATGTCTATAATTAGTTGCCTACTGTGTTCTGTCAATGGGTCATGTATGTCTGTATTCATTAGTTTTTGTATTGTTACCTTGCTGTCTGTGTTTATAGTTACTTCTGTAGTTTGTTTATTATTTAGTTTTACGTATTCGAGTGCGTTCATTAATGCAAGCGCTTCAGCTTGGTTGTTTGTACATAAAGGTCCTAGTCGGTATTTAAGTACGTCAGTGAGTATATTCTTATGAAAGACAATAAAAGCGCATCCTACATATTTTTTGTCCTTGCTTCCGTCTGGGTTGATTTGAAATTCTGTTGTGTGAGTTGGAGTCAGTTCTATGTGTGGGTGTATAGCAGGATGTGTCCATTTTGAGTAGTGTAAGGGTTTTTCAATGTCGGATGAGTTAATGTTTTGTATATGTGTGTTTTCATGTAGTAATAAATATTGTGTTTTTTGTTGATTTGCAAGTAATGAGATGAGTGTAATTCTCGCCAGAACACAGGCAGCTTCATATGAAATTGTTCTAAATCCCTATATTATCTTCAAAGCCATCAGTCTCTGAACTCTCTCCATTTTCCTTAAATTATATTGCCGCTGTAAACCTTCATGCCAAGCAGTGATGGCGTAAGTCATTGCAGGTTGTATTGCTGCAGAGTATATAGTCCGTAATGTGTCTGTTTGTAGTCCCCAAGTCAGTTTTGTTGCTATTGAAAGTAGGTTTATATGTTTCAGTAGTTTTGTTTCAAGATGTTGAATGTGGGCGTTCCAAGTTAGTTTACTGTCAAAAATTATTCCCAAGTATTTAATTGTGTTTGCTTTAGTAAGTGTTTGTCCTTGTAACCTGATGTCAAATGATAGAGTAGTCCTTGATCTGCTAAATACCGTGTAGGATGATTTGTCTGTATTGAATTTCAATTTGTTTTTATGAGCCCATTGTTCAGTAACGTCTAGAATTGTGTTAATTATGGTCTGTGTCTGTCCAGGAATCTTTGATTTTACCAAAATTATAATATCATCTGCGAATGCATAGATAGCGGCGTGTTTCATATTAATTAAATGTAATAATTCATCAATAATTAGGTTCCATAAAAGTGGAGAACAACTTGAACCTTGAGGTGTTCCTATTGTTTGAGCTTTAGTGATCATTAAATTGGGTGTCATGAAAGAGGTTTGGCGATTAGTAAAATATGAGAAGATAAGTTTATATAAATTTTTAGGACATTTCTTTATTAGGAGAGAGTTGAGGATAGAAGGCCACCACGCATTATCAAATGCACCCTTAATTTCAAGTGAAATGAGAACAACATGTTGTTTTTGAGTAAGTGCAGTTTTAATAAAATTAAGTGTTTTATGTATTGCATCTGAAGAACATTTTTGAGGAGTGAAGCCGAATTGATATATATATATATATATATATATATATATATATATATATATATTTGTCTGTTAACGCTCTAGCGGTCGCAACTTTTGTTTGATCGTTACCAAACTCGAAATTTAATCGTTTAATGTAAAAAGGAAGATCAAGTTCGTTAATGGCTGAAATCGGACCAGTGGGAGGGGGGGTTTAGAGGGGGGGATTTTCGAAAATTCGAAATATCTCCGTTACCATACGTCGGATCAAAAAATTGTATAAAACCAATCTTATTGCAAATTAAATTTACTATAAATATTGTTCTATACATTTATTCTGTATCTTTAATATTAACTGAGATATTTGCATTTGTATTGTGAGTGTGGTCGGCTATGTTCGGGAGTTTCCGCCGAGCGCTAGTGTGGTCGTTTCCCTAACTATTCGTCCTCGTGAGAATAGGTTACTACTCCTGTTATTATTAGGCAGATTTCTCTATTGTAAAACTTCACGTGGGAAATCTGCTTAGTTTACGCAGCCCCTGCGTGACGGACTTTTAGTTATTTCTATTTCCTTCTATAAATATATTTTAGGCTGCATATACTAATTAAAGGTTGTTTTGTTCTCAGAACCATTAAAAAAGTAACTAAAAATAAATAATGAGGAACTACAAGGGGTTATACTTATTTTATTATGCATTATATTACGAATTCAAGATTTATGTTATTCATTAATTTCCATTTTGTGCTACAAGAGCTAATTGAGACGGGTTATTCACAGGTTACCATCTAGCCAGAATGAGACTGAGGATATTATTTAATGAGTACGCCACTAAATTAATTCTTATAGCGCAGGTGAGAATGGAACTCACACTAAACATAAGGTTAAGACCAACGCCACGTGACTAACCTGACCCCAGTCATGATTTAATTGGATGGATTAATTATTGCAATAGCATGACATAATTTAAAGGCATTTGCCATTTCAAAGAGGATTCATTATGGTTGTTATCATCAATTTCCGAGCTGTATAACTCCTAACATACAGTAAGTTAAGGGGAGCAAAGTAGGTTGTGAGCTGGTTGGTTTTGTTAATTTGCCTGAAAGGCTTGGGAGGTAATCTCATTTGAGTGAATCAAATCGGGCGAAGAGCGAAAGAGCAGCCTTTAGCCGGGGGTAGATCGGCTAAAAGGCCGTTTGTTTGATAATTAAAAGGCCTATATAGGGCCACTATCTGCTGTTATCGCACTGGCTGCCACTTACACAAATTGGCAGGAGCAGGGAGCACCTGGGCCCTAATCAGAGTCCGGCTCAAAGATCCATCGGTATGTGCCATCAAACAGTGATCTAGACCACTCTCTCTAACAGTGGCTACCATCACTCCATTATCTCTCCCTTCAGATTAAATCACTTCAGTTGGCAAATGTAGAGTGTAATCCTTGAAATAGAGTCATGGCCCAAACTCTAGACAAAATAAGAAAAGGAACAGAAGAGTTCATAATCGAGTGTATTCACAATATTAAAAAGTTAAATTAGGAATTTAGCATTGCTTAATTTTATATTAACAATGAAGTTAAATTTTAGTACTGATACTAGGAGATTATATGGAAAACGTATGTCATTTAGTTTACATCAGATTGATAATAGTAAATCAAAATTTTGTTTTTCTGAGGTTTTGCTTATACAATTCTCTCCATGACTTATTTATACACTCTTAGTGAGTTATTAACAATATATGTATGCATACATGTTATGCTCTCCCTTCATATAAAACATAGTATTGGCAATGGTTTAGTATGATATTTGAAACAGGACATCTCCAAAACTTTAGACAAAAGAAGAAAAGAATTCATGAACTATTTTTCTCATTATTCTAAACAAAATAAATTAAATAAAGCCCCCATAAAAGGTGGAATGTAAATAAAAAAGAGTGAGTGCATATATGTAAAAAAAAAACAGAAATACAGGCAAGAAATCAGAAATCCCAAAAATAAAAATGAAAAGTGAAGACCAGTAAATGGAACATTTCTTTAGTTTTCCTACCTCCTCTCCTCCTATCGCTTTCTTTGTCTCTCTTCTTTCCTCATCCTTTGAACTCCAAATGAACAGCAACAACCTTACCCACATCTTCACCCCTCCTTAAAATATATTTCTGATATAGAGCCAGAAGCCTCTCATTGTAACCAGGTGTAACATCGTTACTAAATCCGATATTTGAATCAGGAAGAAGGAGGGATTAGAGGGAATAATCAAAGCTGAAAATATCTCCGTTATTACGAGTCTGGGTATACAATGTTATATAAGTATTCTTTTTGCCAATTTGATTCTTTATGATTGATTTTCTATAAACGTTTTTGAATCCCAAAGAGTGATCAGTTCTTTGTGATTTGTTTTCTTTTCTTCTTTCAGTAACTCTCAGCTTCTTCTCATTGCACGTAAACAATAAGCAAACATATCATGAGAAGTTTTATTTCATGCTTAAATACTAAATATCGTCGTCAAAGTACCTTTAAAAGTCAGATACACGTAAATACTGTTGTGTGACGTAATCAATTAGGATTTTACGTATTTCATCTGAAAGTGTCTATTTGATCAGTATCATATTCGATACTTAATCGTTCACACTAAAGAACATTTAAGCTGATGCCTGAAATTGGACAAAGAAGAGGAAAGGTGAAGGTTAATTACAAATATTTCCGTTGTTAATTGTTGGATTAAAAAATATTATATAATAAATCTTATTGTAAATGTAAGTCTATATAACTGTCACATCTTACTTTTATTCCAATAAATATTAAGCCAGCATTCTCTAAAACCCTATTTCTAATCATCACATTTTTACTATGAATATTTGATTCACTAAACAACTCATGTCCACTTTACATTGCAATTTCTGTTTCTCAGAAATATGAAAGAAATAGAAAATATATTGGAAGATTAAATTACAAATTTGTCATACCATCACGTGGAAAATCTGCTTAGTTTACGGAACCCCTACGTCACGGACGTTTTTGTCAGTCCAGGAGTAGCCCATTTGGTAGAAGGTGTTGATTATAAGCTGTTAAGACAAATATTGGATCTGGAGAAGTTTAGGTATACTCCAATGTGGCAAGGTGATTAAAACAAACTAAGGAAGACTAGAGAAGTGTCTTGATTACCTTCCGCCCATCTCAAGTGCATAAGAAGATCATGGGAGAGAAAGGAATATAGCCATAATTAATATTATCAACAAGGCACTCAACAAGTAGGTTCGCATTTATTTTTTAAATCACAACAAGTTAAATATTGCATTAATTAGGATAAGTGTTGCTGGTATTTACAGTTTTAGATATTAAATTACATTATTAAGCGAAGTCTAAACGAAAGTGTCAATTCACCAAGCACTTTAATCGCTACTAAAAGGTTTAACTATAAAATGGTCTAATGAAATACGGGAGGAAAAGGTTTACTTTACGACTACATAAATAATGCATACGTATGAACTGTGGAAATCTTTTTTGAATTTTCCAACATCTTGCGCCAACTGTGTATCACATAGAAATGAAAGATCTAAGGAGAAATGATAGTAGCCATGAAAACATTTTATCTCCTATAGAGTCTACTTAAAATTAGTTAACAACTTGAACTATAAAACCAGACTTGCAAAGTTATGAAGTAAAGTTTTAATAAGGTTGCTCCAGTAGTTCATTTTAAAAGGAAGTGAAGGCCACAAGAAAGAAAAGCTGCGAGGCATGAGATATAGCCTAGAGGAGGTTAAAACGATGCCCCAAGCACAGATTGCACTCCAGATACCCTTTCTGAATTATATATATGTTTTCATAGCCATGTTGGATTGCCCCCACCCCTCGGCCTGTCTTTATTTATTTGATAGAAGGAGGTCCCTTTCCTTCTGCGATACAACCAACCCCAAGCCAAATTACATTCTAAGATCTCTAGCTCAATATTCCTCAAGACGAAGGAGCTTCATGTCCTTATGTAATATTACACTTCAGCTCTCAAATCCTCCCGTTATTAACCCCCTCCCCCCTCCAACAACCCTTCTCAGCAACGTCAAACGGGGGAGCAACCAAAAGCATCCTTATTTCTTACCCAACCTCTTCTCACGCAAACCTTTAGGTGCTCACTGAAAGGTTTCATCGGCCCATTTCTCAGGCTTCCCTTTTAGAATTCAGATCCCGGAATTTGAGATTCCGCTCTACCTCAAATAAAATATTTTACAACTGAAACTAAGCGTGCACAACATTGAAAATATCCAACTAATGTCATTTATTATTGTAAATTATATATATATATATATATATATATATATATATATATATATATTTATTAACTTTTGGTATCATTAACATTAATTTATTAACACCTGCTGATGTTTCCAAGCTCAAGCCAAACCCCTATATTAACAATGCACAGGCATTAGTTTTATTAAGTTGTTAGGTTTGCAAGTACCTAACTTATTAAACATTAGGTACTCTTAATATCCTACTTGCAGGTTTTCACTCTGCATTAGCGTCGGAAACTGATATAATATGGTTACTCTTTTCTAGATGTTCCTGATTGCAATTAAATGTGTTCAGAATATGATAATTTTCATAATTAATTATGGATATTAAAATTTGTTTTTTGTTTATGGAAAACAGTAAAAAATGTTACCTATACTTCCGAATGCTAACGTTTTAATTAATTGTCATTTAATCAACAAATTTCACTTTAAAAACATTGTTATTGAACGTTTTAATATATATTTTTTAATATCAATAGTTTTCTTTATAGGAGTTATCTATATGACGTACGTTCGAGACAAAGGTGTAGCGGTTTTCGAATTTGTTTTGTCTTTAATTAATGCGAATTCAATTGAATGCTATATCATTTGAAAGCAATAAGTATTTTTAATTTCCACTCTAAGGGACTAAAAATTACGCCTATTTAAACATGCATGCGACGAAAAATAATTGTCTACTCGTTTTAAGAATAATATTAGTGAGCCAAGAGTGTTGTACCTTTTACTTACTGAATGTATTTGGAATACATGTTCTTCAGAAATTACTAAACAGTAGCTCATGACTCCCCACTAGGAAACATTTAACAGTTTCAAACTCTACTTACAATGGAAACTGGCTTGACTGCTCTAGTATGTACTATTCTAAAGGGAAATAATTACTTGTGTTTGCCAAGAAAACGCTTAAAGTTGACAGGCTCTAGAAACTTAAACAAACCACCCCAAAGCGGAAGGAGGCTAAAGTAAATAGTGTAGAGTTGGAGAGTAATTAGCAGTTTCATATTTCTTTCACTTAAAGCCTACTCAAGATCCATCCTTGGCTTCACAAGTCTTATCCTTTGAGATTACAAGGAAATGTTTCCCCCAGTACTTATACAACACTGATAAATTGGAGGGCTTTGGCAGAGAATTAATTAAGTTTAGAAAAGAAAGATCGTTTCAAGAGATAACATAGGCCTTTATTAGTCACGCGAAATTATAAACGGAAAAGTATGTGTACAACCTTTAAGTTATTGTTAATGTTTTTGCAAGCCCTTCGGGATTTCCCGCTAACGGTATTGCAGTTTTATGAGGTACTGGTTCAGGAACATGTTATGGTTACAGAATTTGAATTCCGGAGAACCTTAGAAATGTACAAGTTGATTATTTGTTATGGTAATGGTATATTGTATAATTTTTACAGGATTTAAAATCGATGGTCTATGGCAGGTCATTTGTTGTTAGTGAGATAGAAACAAATTCATAGGTAGGGTTACTTTATGAGATGCTGCTGAAAATGATGTTCGGATCTCTCTCGCTTCGTTTTGCTCCTTTCATCCTAGTCTCCCACCTGGATGTACTTTCCGCCTACTCACTCATGGTGAAAAATGAGTAAAGGGGTGGGAATGGCACAAGTATACTGTACACCGCCAAAGATGAAACTATTCTCTGCTTAGCCAGTCCTTCCTTCTGCACTTTGGACTCCAGGAAATCCTCTCAGTTTATGTTTGATTAAATACCCTATGGAGGAGCACTACTGAACAATTCCTATTTTAAGACAATGTTGAGCTCTTCAGAGTTTATTATTTTATTATGTTCTTATTAACCACAACATGGGTTAGGGGAGCCGTAAAATTCATTTTACTCTCTTCAGCTGTCACTTAAAAATCGAATAAAGTCTCATTTGAATATAGCTTATGACTTATATAGCTTTGAATATTTTATCTTAATGTGCGAAATTTTTCTGACATACAGGGACGTTAACCGTCTGTTGAGTGAGGTAAATAACAGTTGTTGACTTAGCCTCCTGATTTCTGATAGAACTAGAGGCAGAATCTAATATAAAACAAAATTTGTTTTTTAAGTTTATCTTATTTATCACGCTTAATGAATTTAGGGTCAAGGAATCCATTTTCCCTTCTCTCGCTGGCTAGAAAATGTTCCTAAACTGTAGATACACGGTCCATTTGCCATAGAAGCACAATGATGGGATTAATACTTACCATTTATAAATATTTTATCAATTAGAAAAGCCAAATGGGTTTATTATCATTCAAATAAATAAAAGGTTTTCAAAACGCAGACATTACAAAATAATTGTATAAATTTTGTAATAAGAATTCTCATCCGATACCGCAAGATATAATGTACAAGTGAAAAGTAATAATACTAGGTATACCAATAATAACAACTTATGGAAATTAAGGAGTTCTTACTAATATGATGTCTACACCTGATAACAACTCAATTTTCTACTGGAAAAAAAAAAAAAAAAAAACTATATTACCTGTAAATATTATTCAGATTGGGGTTTTCTAGAACCCTGGTTATTGAAACAACTTTTAAGATGACTTTTCTTGGAGACTACGATACGAGAAACATTCCTTAATCCGTAACAAGTGCTTATTTAGAGCAAACGGTGGACTGCTGAAAACACTAAAAAATTAATTTAATCGGTTTTATGAGTTACAATTATTAGCAGAAAATCAGCTATTTAGGTTGTGCTCATAATGGGATTATCAAAAAACGTCCATCGATCTTACGTAGGGGATGTTGAGGCCTGTTTAATCATATATATTTATATATAAAGGGGGAAGGATTTGAAAATTCATAATGTCTCCGCTAATATGGGTCGTAACGAGAAATGTTATGGATTCAATCTTATTAAGTTATTGAAGTTCTACAATTGTTATTCTCTGCATTTTTCTGTAGCTCAAATTATTCTTATTTATTAACGTCCAGTTATTGCTATTATGGCTAATTGTTATAATGGGTTATCTATAGATTGCTACACTTTTCTAGCCAGGGTGGGCCTAAGGATTTTATTTGATAAGTTCGTCACTAATGCTTATTGCCACTCCAGGTTTACTAAGTGAGATTAAGGTCAACGCTATAAATCACATGGTTAACCTGAGCTTCCTGCATCTCAAATATTAAGCGAATTATTTGTGCCTTATTGTATTCAGCATTCAGAAAGCCAAAACTTTTTTTGTTCACATATTTTATGGATGAGTTTGTCAGCAAGGCGCTGAAGTTGAAGCGTCTGCTCAGAAAGTTCACTGTGGTTATAATGTCATTGGGAAGGATAAAAGCCATTTTCTGCGGCTCTGACGCCTATCTTTAACCTTCTTGTTTCTTGAGGTTATCTTCTTAAAGACTTAAGTACTAAAAATACATCTCAGTTTATGAGAAGTATTAATTCAATCAAACCAGTAATAGAAATCAATATAGAATTTAGTAGACATCCGATTATAGTGGAAGTGGATTTGCCACGTAATATATCGGATGACTGGATTTCTAATTGGATTGACCGTATGTATTGTTGGAATTAATGGGTCAATGCATAAGTGGATTTGTTTATGTATTATTAATCAAAATCTCATCGATAATCCATGCCGGTGGCCACATTCGTTTCCTCCAAAGCTATTAAGCTTAATTAATAACTGTTATTATCGGTTCAACTTCTCTTTGAGGATTTAATTAATTTTATTACAAAACCTGGAGTTGCATAGCATTTTCCAAGCAATGAAGATTAAATTAAAAAGTAAACTTCTTCCAGTTTATATAATTGCCAATTACAATAATTGGAGAAAGAATGTGAGCTGTTATTAGAATAAAAAAAAGTCCGTCACGCAGGGGCTGGGTAAACTAAGCAGATTTCCCACGTGAAGTTTTACAATAGAGAAATTTCACGAGAGCCAGGACAGTTAAGGAAACGGCCGATCAAGCTTTTGGCGGGAAACTCACTCTCATCCGTTATCCGCCCAGATTTAATAAAAATGCACATATCTCGGTTAATATTCAAGATAGAGAATAAATGTATATATGATATGATATGTATATATGATGTGTATGCTGTGTACAGAATTCATTTATAGTAACGGAAATATTTCGAATTTTCGAAAATCCTCCCGTCTAAACCCCCCCCCTCCCACTAGTCCGATTTCAGCCGTTAACGAACTTGATCTTCCTTTTTAGAAAAAATGACTAAATATAGAGTTTGGTAACGATCAAACAAAAATTGCGAATTGCTAGAGCGGTAACAGACAAATATATATATACAGTTTTGGAATGAACCTCATTTCCGTCATCTACTAGATAGGATCGATGGACATTTGAAGAAAAATTTAGAAAATTCCATCATGAGCACGACCTCAATAGCTGGTTTGCCTTAAGGGAAATCTGCTAAAATGCGATAGACTACATCAATCGATAATTTCAATCTGATAGCAGCTTCTTATAGTTCTTTCTAAGAAGTATTTAAATAAAATCCAGGAATAAATGCCCAAAACATAACTAAAATCCTACAATAATATGTAAGCAATTTTTGATAGCCTATTAACATTAGATGTACGGTTTCTTACAGCCACATTGTTTTTAATAGCATTCTAGAAGGAACAATCAATTTTAATTTCATTTAATTAAATTATTTTATTAACGCGATTATCATAATTCATTTCTTCAAGATCATTCAAATTTGTTTGTACTTTATAAATGTTTCTCTTGTAATGTTTTGTATTCAATGTTTTGTTTCATTTTATCACTGTTCCAGTGCGGAAAATGGAATTGATAAAAGAGGTCAGGGTACAATAGATCTCATGTGGATATGCAGCATTCACTTTTAAAAATCAAGAACTAATTCAATCATTTTTTTTTTACCGGGATAGAAGAAAAGTTCATTATGAACCAAGTTAGATACATTTTAATTCACATGGTACTGAGTCCCAATAATAGTTAAAAGTTTATTTATTAACGCTTGCTTTTTGCTACTATGGAAACTACTACTATCTACATGTTACAACCCTTTTCTAGCCAGGGTGGGGCCAAGGATTTAATGTAATGAGTTTTTCAATAAATAAATTCCCATTGCTCAGGCGAGTTTCGAATTCGCAAAAGATTTTATGCAAATTGTATTTGAATAGAAAAGCAATGATTTCATTTGATTCAATTATCATAATAGTAAGTAAATGTGGCCGTTGATTGGACACAAACGTTCTCATAATTGTCGGATGACCGTATACCCGGTTACATTTTAGACTCGGTAATAAGACGTTTTTTACTCATAATGCTTGGCTAATTCCGGTCTGGAGTAAGATAAGAAAGAATGTTATTCACAAATGAAGCTTGCAAACAAATCTTTATTTGAGGTAAGGGGAGTGAAAGAAGTAGCTCGATACAAATGAGCAGCTGGCACTAAATGCTGAAGAGAGTGAGTGGTCCGGGTTGTTTTTTGCCCGTCCCTCCCGATCCTTATCCCCAGTGGTTCCCAGCCTCTTTACATTTACTCCTTTTGACTTTTTCCCCACTCTTTTTGCCAGCAAGCCTACTCCACGGCTTCATCTCTCAAGTCTTACTAACCTCTTAGGCCACTGATTGCTCCCCCATTAGCAGTATAAAGAAGAATAAAATTGAGGAAAATAAATCTTTTGCCCCATGATAAAGTACTTATTTACCTTAACAGAAAGAAGAAAATTCATATTTTCGGATCCGTCTTTAGTACTTTAAGGGTAAAATATATAGAAAACGTTTCTCTTTTGAATACTCACAAATTTGGAAAATAACTCGCTCAAGGAAACATGTTAGTTATACTACTTTTAATCAAATATTTTAAAGCTTTTAGCAGATTTCCCTAATGGAAAATCAGCTAATAAGGTCGTACTCATGACGAGATTTTCGAAATTTTTCCTCAAATGTCCATCGATCCTACCTAGGAGATAACGAAAATGAGGTCCTTTCAAAACTGTATATATATTTGTCTGTTACCGCTCCAGTGGTTGCAATTATTGTTTGATCGTTACCAAACTCGATATCTAGTCCTTTTATGTAAAAAAGAAATATCAAGTTCGTTAACAGCAGAAATCGGACAAGGGGGAGGTGGGGTTTAGAGAGGGAAAATTTTGCAAATTCGAAATATCTCCGTTACTATACGACAGATCGAAAAAAGTGTATGAAATCAATCTTATTCCAAATTAAATGTACTATAAATATTTTCATATAAATTTATTCTGTATCTTCAATACTAACCGAGATATTCTCATTTTTCAGTTTTCAGAGTTCAGCAAATCCCCACTTCTACTCATTTTACATAAACACTACTCGGTTATGTAATAAACCACATTATTCGAAGCTTAAATACAAAATATGGTTTTCCAGAGACCTTTATTATACGAGATACGCGCAAATATGTTCTGTCTTAAGTTTTTGGACTACTTAAATTTGACTGATTGAGATAAAAATTAGTCTCATTCATTATAAATTACAGTACTAGATATAGTAAATAGTTTCCAATCAAATAAACATGTTATATTCTGATAAATATACCCTGCGTGACCGACTTTTGTAAATATTTATCTGTCACCTAAAGATAGTCCCTAGTGAAATTGAAAATATCTGTTCGTTCAGAATGGTTGGTCCATCAGCGACCAGTATCCAGCATGAGCACAACCAACTCTGCCGAGCTATGGATTGGCTGAAATTTCATTCTGGCATGGGTAGCCCAGTATTCAAGAAAAGAAAAACTCATTAATTGTATAAATACTCCAATATAAATACCGCTGCAATAACATTGTTTCTACTTGAACTTTAGACGAGTTAAACGACATTATCTTGCTTTTCCAGTCAAGCAAATCATTGGGCTGGGCCCGAGAACTCTCTTGGCGAATTTCTCCTCAATAATATTGAACATTGGAAGAAATAGTTCTCCATTTGAATGGCCTTGTGATAATAAAGTGAGTTTGACGATAGCCCCTATTCATGGTGAATATCAGGCCTAGGTCTCCCCCCCCCCTCCAATAATGAGCTACCACCTGTGACTCCATTATTACTGCGGCTGTTCACAGCTGTTGCCGGCCATGCTCCCTGACTTACAACCATGGCCCCTAACGCCACTTGTAGATCTGCAAAATAATTGAAACTGGAAATCCGGTATTTAATATCTGTAGCGCGGAAACGTTTCGACAAAAAAAGTCCATATTCTAACATGACTTTATTTATGGTTCGTAATGATTTCAATGCATCATAATCATTGGTCTAAGGTTTTCAAATTTCGCCAAAAACCCAGTAAAAATTCAGCATTGAAGAATATTCAACGATGTCTCTGAATACCACACGTCATTATAATCTGAATGACACCTCCATCAGTTCTCTTATTCCTCTCTAACTGTTTTAATACAGGCTGGCATTCACGTACATTTCACGCATCCAAGAAAGTGTGGGTAGGTGAAAGGAGATAAAGAGACTCCTCAGAATAAGGGACGATCAGGTGATAATCCAAGAATGGAATTCAGGATCATAGCAACAAAGGAACAAGAAAAAATATACCACTGAAGACCGAGGTAGAGAACGAGAAGAAGTATGGGATGAATTATGTGAAAGATCCAATTCTTCAAGAAATCTATTTAGTGCTTTGGTCCTACAGCAACTATTAAGCAGCTGACTAAATTTCAGCCTTGGAAATGGCGAACAATACATGTTGAAAGATCTAAATAAGTTTAGTAAAGAAATGTAAATGTGGAGATTCTAATTGCTTCATTCCGTGGAGGTAGTTCTTTGTGTTACTAATAATGGTATTCATAGTCCTCTCGGAAGATAGACCTTCTATTACTATATGCTCTGTATTCCATATAAGTCGTTTCAGTGAACTACTCCATTAGTATAGAAAAAAGCCAGCTGACATTTTTTCATTTAATCCTTTTATTAGAATTTTTTACAACTCGATCAGTAATAGTAGCATTGGTTACTACAAATATTTCGTGATTTCCTTTCTAAATAATTATAATGAAAGTTAAAGAAAATTTGGTGAAATTAGTACATCAATTTGTTTAATAGAAGGCCGTCTAATATTTAAAATAATTGTTGGTATTATGAAATTATGGCGGTTTGGGACGTATTATCTATTGGTTACTGCCATCTTGTTGGACCATAGATTCCATTTAGTGAATCAATGAAAATATAGAAGCCCACAAATACACAGATGATTCATTTCTAATCACACTCGGCCGGTCACCCGGCGGTTGTTGTCTAGGCTACACAGCTATAATCAGGCACTGACGAAGGCTCGCTGATTTTCTAACTAATCATTACTGATTTCCACAAAAACCACAACCAGTGTTTCCTTTTTTACTTTCCTCAATTACTTATAATTCTTTCTAAATATGGTGTCTTTTAAATTATTTTAAAATTAGTTGAAATACTGAAGATCCATATTAGCCCCAGGACTAAGTGTTAAAAAAATAAATAATAAAGTAACATACAATGTGGCAGTTTGAAAACAGATAGGAGATATACACTATACTTAAAACTGCACAAAACTGTTTATAAAATTATGTAATTGAAAAGAATGTGTGTGTCTGTAAATGTATATCATGTCAGTATAGAATAAATGTAGAAAGTTTACAGTAAAGAAGGGAAAAGGCTATTTCTCAAATGAAAATCAATGTAAGATTTATGTGCTGAAAAAATAAATATATACTTCTTGTGTTCTGGACAGTGTATAGTAAATACCAGGAAGAATTAATCAAATAGGACTTTCTTCATCAAATAGTTTATTACAAGTAGTCAGCGCTTTCTGAGCATGTGGCCCATCATAAGCATCGATTATTGATGGCTGGTCTTGAATAGTATCGATATTTTAACATGTAAAATAAACTGAAGGATGACTGATTGTTTCTTTCTGAAGGGAACAATAGACTAATAGCATTAATATCATCATTTTATGAATGATTTTTGGAGTAGTCTAATAACTACCGGGATAACTATCGGAATTACAATGAGTAGTTGAACATCTCGTTGTCTGTGGCGTAGTGTTCTTTATTCAACGATTAAACAAATTATAAGATAACTAACAAAAAGTTATTGACTTTATTGATAGCCCTAAAGATCTTATTTTAAGCTAAAAAGAACTTTTCACTAGAAGCTTAACATCTGAGTCAAATCCAATAGCAACTAAGCAGAGCTAAACAGAGAAGTCTAAAGAAAATAACCAGATTAGATAAAAGTTAAGGCCAACTAACTTTAAATTGGATTGGAAAGCCACCAGCGATTCTAATTCTCCAAATGGATATTATGATAGATGGAAAATAAATCGAATTATGGAGTTCAAAACACGAGAACCTTCACAACCCATAGTATTCGCCTCTTTTTATTAGAGGTTACTACATATTTGTCCACATTAATTAAAACCGATACTACAGCATTATTAGTTGGGCTACCTCATGAATGTGATTCCATGTCCCTGTTTGTTTTTCACTTGTAAATTGAATTGATATATTCGAATTAACCAATTTCTCAACATATTATTATTCTTATACCACAAATATAATAAATCAAACCACTGTATTCCCATTGGCATTACAACGCGAAGGAAAGTAGTGGATTTACAGACTTATTGTTTATTTATCATTAAGACAAAATTGAAAACAGTGAACAGTTAAAGTTGACACAAAAGTACATAAATAAATAGTAACTTTGGGATGCAATAAAGAACCCAATAAATTCAAAATTTATACCATTTCTTGGAAAGCGTTAAACAGTTTGAAGAAAAAAGGTTTTTTTTTTAATTATGAAGGCTCAATTTACAAAAAAAAAATAAAAAGCTTATAAATAATTAACTCATAATTCATAACTATTAGTAGAATATTTATGGACACAAATTTGATTAATGAAACTGATTTTGATATATTCTTCTCATCTATATAAGCAGATGTTATTTTACTCATTTCGAAATCCTTTGAAATTAATCAGTCACTTCTTATAACTAACAATGGCTACAGTTTCATACCATTAACTAAAGAATTTCAGAATAACATAGAGACACATTTTTAAATAAACCAGCAATTAGAAAAGAGAAGGTCTCACAACTCTAAAATAGGGACATTAATTGCATTTGGTCGCTTACATTTAAAAAGAAAATAATTTTCTTTGACAGACGTTTTTGTTTATGTTTTACGTTTGCCAGGCTATTGAAAAATGCAGTTTCAGCGATCACTCTGGCTTTTATGTCATGTCTCCCACCATGATCCGCCTTACTACACTACATGCTACAAATAGGAAACTCTAACTGTTTCAATTCCAAAAAGACCAGGGATCTTACTACCCAAAAAAAGTTATTGAGGATTTTTGGCTGGAACTGGCAGAAGAAAATGCAAACATTAACAACAATTTCCATCCGGGTACTTAAAAGTTAAACTATGTGGACACAATTAGTTATTGGCAGCCATAATTTATGCGTAGGACTTATTTTATTAAAGGTAAGAATAAGGAGTACACTTTACAGACGCGCAGAAATTTTCACGAATATAATGTCAAATTTATTGTACCTAATGAGCAATTCTAAATTTTTCTCAGATTTTATTATAATAACTTTTAAGAAATAACGAATCCCAACTTCTCCAAAAGTTAACTATTAACGAAAATGAATCTTATAACAAAATCTTTCACCATAATATGAAATTAACGCGTAATAAGATTGTGTGCTTTTTATAAAGTAGCTTAATGAACAGCTCTGAGCTAAACTAATTTAAGAATGTAGTAAAGAGTTTATTGACTTAATATTTTCATTAGGTTGTTGGATGTATAAACAGCTTACAAGAAGGGGCTGCGAGGTGGAAGGGCGGCGAAGGGATGAGAGGGGAGCTGGTTCAAGTAATTTCCGTTCTAAGGAATGTTTTCTCAAACAATCCTCTCCTAACCCCACTCTCTCTCTCTCATTCCACCTCTAGACCTAAGGCTATTCTCTCTTCCCTCTTTTTCTGCGTCCGCTTAACCTTAAGGCGCCCTCTAATGCAAGGGGTGCATACCAATTCATTTTTTTTTTTTGATTTTGAGTCCTGACATTTGACATAGGTTCGTGGATTCTTGTTTTCAAAACCTGATAAGTAACTTAAAAGTAGCCCGTTACTCTGCTCAATTTTAAGTTTGTAATTGTTATAATCAATAAAATAGTTTTTTAAAAAGGCTTTCATGCATACATTATACATAACAGGGACTAAGCAGAAGTTTTCATTTTCAAGTGTGATCTATTTCCCACAATTTTGAAAACTTGGGATTTTAATCCTTAACTACTTATTACCCAAAGTATAGTGAACGCCTTTTTAAAAAGCACTTTTATTAATTATAACAATTACAAACTTAAATTTGAGCAGATTAACAGGCTACAGCTACTGGGGAAATGACAAGGAGAGGAAAAATGGAAGAGATTATAAAGGAAATAAATGCTGGTGTTTGTGATGTCAGCAGGGCGGATGTTCCCTAGACATAACTTAATACAAGCCTAAAACTGTATAAGGGATACATAGACTTCGTAAGTAAAAGATTTATCATGCTGGCCATTCGAGTTGTGGCTATTTCTACGTAGTGGGATTGCAGTAACGTCTTAAACCAAATATTATTATGGGGAGGTTTATACTCAGTAAAACTGGAATAAAATCCATATCGGGGGAAAATCCAACCGATATGGAATTTGTAATTGTGACATATGTAAAGAGTAATTTAATAATATTCGCACATTCTTGTAGTTTCAAGAAATAACCCTTGCTGTGCTTCTTTTATAATATCTGTTGGAAGATTTAAATTCTTGGTGCCTGCTATGGTGGTTTTTGGCTCGAGTCAGTTTGAACGTACTATTATAACCGTAACTATGGCAGATTTTAGTTTGTATACTTCATTAGCTCAATAGCCAATTCTTGATTATTATTATTATTGTAAGTATCAGTTTTAATTTATTTCCTAAACAAATTTTTATTACAACTCCTTAAAAATGAATTTCTAATTTATTTTTTAGAGGATGGGGCGTTGAAGTCACCCAAAATAATCAACGTCACATAGAAAACTCACATACCTGATAGCCTCCATTCGTCCTAATGTATAAGCCTTTCCTGCAACTCTTTTCATGATCCATTTTCGTTACACCGATCTACCGTTGATATTCCTCCGTATGATTTTTTTTTTTTTTTTTAGCACTTGAGATATTTAGAAAATTGTTAGTAGAATTAGCGAATAACATAATAATTAAAAATTTTATTTCTTAGCTCGTGCATATAACAGAAACACGCCAAAAGCTGTTTATATCTAAAACAATTGTTGTAGATAATCCCTCAAAAGTACTTCGCATTCGAGGCTTTCGAACATGGCTTGTGACTCATGAATTCTGCCTGGATCACAAGGCTTTACTATGCCTGAATACCTCAGCATGAGTTTTTCTAGTATTTTGCGGAGCATGTGAAGAAGGCAAATAAATTTGGCAGCAATGTGCGTTCAAAATTTCGTATGAGCCAGGCTTCAAAACTTCAATGATTTTTACAGATAGTAAAATAATCTCCAGGCCTCTAATATAAGACGAATACTGTGAATTAAGTAAATACCCTTTAGGATTTTTAATAACTATCCATTCTACCATATGTGTTCGATACATTTATCAAAATATTTACTCTTATTGTAAGAGAGGAATGTCCAATGAGATTCGTTTATTAAAGGATATCCAACTTAATAGAAATACCTTTGATTTTTGTCCAGATTGTGCAAGTATTTTGACACATTTTTGATTTAAAAATATGTTTTATTAATAAGAACATAATACTAAAAAAGCAAAACTAGACATATCGGAGGATTTAACATAGACATTTTAAGCAATCGATAAACGTAAATAACATTGACTTATAGCCATTGCAGGTATATACATTACATATTTATAAGCATCTAATATTTCTTAAATGGAGTACCTGAGTCTTTTTCCATCCGTAGAAGATAGAACTATTAATACTAAGTCTACAAAAGCCCCAGTTACCCACTTTAGGCAAGTTTAAATGAGAAAACAAAATGGGAAGCACTCCACACTGCACAGCTCTATAGAGCTCTCTCTCTCTCTCTCTCTCTCTCTCTCTCTCTCTCTCTCTCTCTCTCTCTCTCTCTCTCTCTCTCTCTCTCTCTCTCTCTCTCTCTCTCTCTCTCTCTCTCTCTCTCTCACACACACACACTCACACTATTTATAACAATGCATTCAGGTACTTCCCTATTTGCTCCTTTTTTTTTTTAATATTTAATACAATATATAGGTGAATTTGCAATAATCTAATGATTTCATCTTAATTCTTTAATAACTAATGAGGCTAAGAAATTGATCTAACTTTAATTTAGGTTATTTCAAGAATGGCTTAGGACGACCGCAGTTAGAGTGAAAAAGTGGGAGGAGGTCCCAAAATCCAAAACACTTCTTTAACTGAAATCATTGGACAACTTTCAGAAATAGTCTTTCTAATTAAGATATATAATGTACAACGGTTTAATAACTAATTTGGCCCAATTAATTATTTCATAGTTAATACCTTTAGTTCCTAGAAGTTTTTCTTTTTTATTACTAGGTATTTAAGTTTTGATTCTAGAAGAAAAACCCTTTGCTAGGCTCATCCTGGCGATACTGAAAAAGGCTGAATAGTTGAATCGAATATGTGCGGACTTATTTCTTCACTGACTTACGTTGGTTCCTCCTTTCACTTGAAGTTGTGAAGTTTCACGTTACCGGAAATTAAAATAATAGTACTGAAGTCTGGCCCGTTACTAAGATTCGTTTAGTATAGACACCACATATAAAAAGTCCGTCACGCAGGATACATACATATATATATATATATATATATACGTATATATATGTATATATATATATAAGTATATATATGTATATATATATAAGTATATATATGTGTATATATATATATATATATATATATATATGTATATATATATATATATGTATGTATATATGTATATATATATATATATATATATATATATATATATATATACAGTTTTGAAAGGACTTCATTTTCATCATCTCCTATGTAGGATCGATGGAAATTTGAAGAAAAATTTCGAAAATCGCGTCATGAGTGCGACCTCAATAGCTGATTTCCCTTAAGAGAAATCTGCTAAAAAGAACTTATAGGTAACTAAGTCTTGCTCTTGTATAAAATTCACACCATCTCCACCTTTCTTGGAGAGTAGGTGATTTATTGTAACGCTTCACCGTTTAAGAAAAATTGTTTGATACATTTGCTTTAATGCATTGTTATCATGGTGATATTACTTCGCGAATAGAAGAAAGGAGCACATTCGTGTTTCAATATTTTGATGATATTCTTTTTGGTAGTGCTGCAGTCTCTCTCGTTGAAGATGAACATGGGTCATATCACTATCAACAGGGGCTTAATATATTTCGGAAAGCATGTTGAGGAAGAAGAACATTTTCAGATTAGTATATAAATCCACTTAATCTTAATCCAAAATTTTCTTGCACACCTTCACAAAAGAGGCATTATCAATCAGTGAAATAATCATGTCTGGCATCACAAAACTTCATATGCGATTTTTTATTCGGCACAAGTTTCCTTACAATGTGTGAATAGGGCTAATAGAGCATGTTATAAAGCTTTCGACGTTTCTTACCACCTTGGCTCAATATGCGACCAAATACCTATCTGCAATATATATACCAAGGAACTTGTAATTACAATCAGATGGTTGTCATGCACGTTACAGAACAGTTCCATGTCAATGGCTGAACGTTAATTATTCCAGTAGATGGATTATCCTTCCAGGACCAGTTGGCATGGACGCTTTCCAGGCGTGGCACCATTATATTAAACAACAATGCTTTGCCAGACCGATCAGTCGTCTGATAATTATTTTGAAAAAAGGATAAATGAAACTTGTGAAACAGGAGCACATATCCTGCGTCATTCTGCTGTGGAAAGAACGTCAAATGTTAATGTAGATGTCTGAATTCTATTAGTAGTTGGAACACGTATACATTTATTCATTAGGACCAAAATGATTCATAACATAGTACCACGTAGACGCAAATATATCCTTATCATTGTAAAGCACAGTAGTATATGACCTTCATTATTAAAACTTCCAACAGCCTCTGCATACATGTAATACAAACAAATAGTTCTTTAGTATATGTGCATTGTGTGTGCATATGAGCGTGTGTGTGTCTGTGTGTGAGTGAAGTATAAAGACATTAAATATAAATCATTTTGATTGTTAGAATTAAATGAGCCTTTTACGAAACTTTAGATCAACGTAAATGAAAGGAGAAGAAGAGAACAATTAAAAGTGACCCGAGAATTAACGGAGAATGGCCGGCCACACTTTTGACTAGAAGCCATTAAATATCTGAAGGCTGATATGTTTGTTTTCTCTTATCGAGAAATTAATTAAAACGAGAAAAACCAACTACCTTCTATTATGAATTATTCATAGCTTTATATCAGCTTCTGACTTAATGAAAATCTATAGGTTCTCTCATCTCGGCTTCTACCAATAACTTTAGGAAACATTATTCTCTTCATTCTAATTATGGCACCCTCTAAGAACTTAATCGTACCGAGCCACGCTTGGGATGTAAAAGTTATATTTTGTGAACATTAAATAACCCATTGTGTTTTATTATTTAAAATAAGGAAATAAATGCAATACATTTAATGAAGCTCTCTGAATAATTAACTAAAATAGAGTAAAAAGATGTTTTAGCAGATTTCCCTTAAGGAAAACAGCTATTGGTCGTACTCATGACGCGATTTTCGAAAACTTTCGGGCGCAATTCTAATTTGATCGGAACCAAACGCGAGCGTTTCTTGTATAACTGAAAATCGAGTTCATTAATGGCTGAAATTGAACTAGTGGGAGGGGACGGGGTTAGAGTTGAGGAATTTCAAAAATTTGAAATATCTCTATTATTATACGTCACATCAAAAAATTGTCTAAAACCAAACTTATTGTAAATGTAATGTTCTATAAATGATGTTATGTACATATTTTCACTATCTTCATTATTAACCGAGATATTTGCAATTAATTAGTTTTCGGCATCCAGTAAACCCCCGCTCCGACTCATGGCATATTAAAAATAAGCTGTTATTTTATGAAACACTTTGTTTTTAGCCTAAAGCCAATCGTTGTTCTCATTGAACTGTTACGTTTTGAGATAAATGCAAATACGTGACGCGAGTGGAAAATCTATTCAGTAAACGCAGGACCTGCGTGACGGACTTTTTTTATTTTTTTTTGTTTCAGAGCAATCCATATGAGAAGTATCTTTTTAATTCGGTTGCATCAAATGTTGCCCATCTGAAGTAATTCTAAAAACAATAGCGAAAAAATTACTTGTTTCCCTGCTCGTTTGTTAACACTTAAGAATGATTCAACTAATAGTTAAGAGCTTTTATGTTCGTAAAGTACCCTTAGTTGGCGTATTTAGGATTTTATTGAGTAAATAGCTAGAGAAAATTATTGGGCTGGAAAATTGATTTGTAAACTGCTACAAAGATAAGTACGACATTTATGAAAATAATTATGCTTATGTTTCTAAGGATGACCCGTTTATTTTTTTTTTGTTTTTAATGTTAATTTAATATCATTTATAAGAGATATTAATAAAAAGCTCTAAAAGAAAACTTATAATTGTAAGCATCCCTTTTGTTCACGGGACACTCAAAATTAACAACTCTAAGTATTGGTTTATATATTCCATCCATTAGACTAAAATTACATTTGAAACTATCTAAGTATGATTCTTAGATGCGGAGAAAATTGAATAATAATACTCATTTTCCCTCTCCTGGGAAACTGAAATGGTAAATGATATACTATTTACTATAGACTATACTTCACAACATAACAGTCACGCGGGTTCTTAATCTAAAATATGTGAATAGTTAAATGAAATTGATTCATTTTTAAAAAAATATAAATAATAATCATAAAAAACAAAAATAATTTTATTCTTACTTTATTATAATAAATTAAATGCTCTTATGAATCACATTATTAGGGATACTGAATATTAAATGGACGTCATTGGATAAAATCATTTCTATTGGCATCATTAAAAGGTTGTGTAGTATAGACTATAGCTGCAGTACGGGTATGTCATGTGGGTTCCACTACAGATAACATACTTGAAAACGGGGTGTATGCAACATTTATTTAACACTTTTTTTTTTAATGTATATCAATAATAGTTGGACTCCTTTGTCGTAAATGCGGCAAAGAGAAAGAAACCTTAGCCCATGAATAGGCAACTGTCACCACAACATGCTCTTAACACCACAAATTGAAACACGCCATAATTGATCTTTGCAAAAGAGACTACAAATGTACCGAATAAATTTTTGGCAGCAGCAATGACGGCTCTCAGAGGTTTTCAGATATAATTTATTTCAAACCTAACCCTTTGCAGGCGTTCATAATAGACCCCTACTTTGCGGTTTGAATAGAATAATCAATTATATTACATATTTAGAATCCATTTTTATGTTTAGGCTACTTCCTTTCAAACTTCAAAAAAAGTCTGTCACGCAGGGGCTGCGTAAACTAAGCAGATTTCCCACGTGAAGTTTTACAATAGAGAAATTTCACGAAAACCGAGCGGTTAATGAACCGGCCGAACTAGCTTTTGGCAGGAAAGTCACTTCGTCCGTTAGCCGCCCAGATTTAATAAAAATGGAAATATCTCGGTTAATATTCAAGATAGAGAATAAATATATATTACAATATTTATAGTAAATTTAATTTGCAATAAGATTGATTCTGAACAATTTTTCGATCCGACGTATAGTAACGGAGATATTCCGAATTTTCGAAAATCCTCCCCTCTAAACCCCCCCCTCCCACTGGTCCGATTTCAGCCGTTAACGAACTTGATCTTTCTTTTTACATAAAACGACTAAATATCGAGTTTGGTAACGATCAAACAAAATTTGCGACCGCTAGAGCGGTAACACACAAATATATATATATATATATATATATATATATATATATATATATATATATATATACAGTTTTGAACGGACCTCATTTTCGTCATCTACTAGGTAGGATCGATGGACATTTGAAGAAAAATTTCGAAAATTCCGTCATGAGTACAACCTCAATAGCTGATTTCCCTTAAGGGAAATCTGCTAAAATACATCAGGAAGATAGTGATGATAAATTGTCTCCTAATGAGTGTGCCTACATTTATTTATAATTTAATTTTTTTCAAAAATATATAAATAAATGTAGGCGGGCGGTGAGGACGGCCACAATACTATATACAAAACCAAATCACGCATGTAGTACCTTCCAGCTCATGTGGAAAAAAAAAAAAACAGATTCCGTTCATTTTTCTGAATCAAGGCTCAAAGATTTATAATAATATCTTGGAATTTCAAATGTATCTACAATATCTGTTTCTACACGTTTCTCGCACATTATATTTGATCGAGTAGTTCATCATCACTATGTGTGTCTACCTCTGAAGGTATGTATTTAAACACTCATTAGGATACAATTTATCATAACTATCTTCCTGAAGTATTTTCTGAGGATTGAAAGCAAGTGGCCTAAACATAAAAAATGGATTCTAAATGTAATATAATTGATTATTCTATTCAAACCGCTAAGCGGGGTCTATTAAAAAAAAGAAAAAAAAAGATTCCGTTCATTTTTCTGAATCAAGGCTCAAGGATTTATAATAATATCTTTGAATTTCAAATGTATCTACAATATCTGTTTCTAAACGTTTCTCGCACATTATATTTGCATCGAGTAGATCATCATCACTATGTGTGTCTACCTCTGAAGGTATGTATTTAAACACCCATTAGGAAACAATTTATCATAACTATCTTCCTGAAGTATTTTCTGAGGATTGAATAAAAGTGGCCTAAACAGAAAAATGGATTCTAAATGTAATATAATTTATTTTTCTTTTCAAACCGCTAAGGGGGGTTTATTAAAAAAAAAAAAAAAAAAAAGAAAAAAAAAGATTCCGTTCATTTTTCTGAATCAAGGCTCAAAGATTTATAATAATATCTTTGAATTTCAAATGTATCTACAATATCTGTTTCTACACGTTTCTCGCACATTATATTTGCATCGAGTAGATCATCATCACTATGTGTGTCTACCTCTGAAGGTATGTATTTAAACACTCATTAGGAAACAATTTATCATAACTATCTTCCTGAAGTATTTTTTGGGGATTGAAAGCAAGTGGCCTGAACATAAAAATGGATTCTAAATGTAATATAATTGATTATTCTATTCAAACCGCTAAGCGGGGTCTATTAAAAAAAAGAAAAAAAAAGATTCCGTTCATTTTTCTGAATCAAGGCTCAAGGATTTATAATAATATCTTTGAATTTCAAATGTATCTACAATATCTGTTTCTAAACGTTTCTCGCACATTATATTTGCATCGAGTAGATCATCATCACTATGTGTGTCTACCTCTGAAGGTATGTATTTAAACACTCATTAGGAAACAATTTATCATAACTATCTTCCTGAAGTATTTTTTGGGGATTGAAAGCAAGTGGCCTGAACATAAAAATGGATTCTAAATGTAATATAATTGATTATTCTATTCAAACCGCTAAGCGGGGTCTATTAAAAAAAAAAAAAAAAAAATAAGATTCCGTTCATTTTTCTGAATGTCCTCACTTTCAGAACAATCTTGTAAGTAAAATATTAGTCATTTGTCCGGAGGCAAATGACTATATTGTTTATTTGGATCTCAGTGAAATACCCACGCAGTATAATGACATTCACCGACTACCCATGACACCTTAAGGGATTGTAAATTGGCATTATGTGGATGTTATGAGTTAATAAAACATAGATGTTAGCTTCTCTTTCTAAAATCCACTACTCTAAAAGGAAAAGAGCCTTATTTATTGGTCTAAACTTGAAATTGAAGTTCAATAATCAGACTGTTAATTTTGTTTAAGGTAAAGGGAAGAAAACTGATAAAAAAGTCCGTCACGCAGAGGCTGCATAAACTAAGCAGATTTCTCCCCTCAAGTTTAACAATAGATACATTTACATAGAGATACCAAAACACCACCGTGAAGATTAAGTGAATAAATACAAACGGTAATAAGATATCTTTCAGATATATCAGTAATTTCCGGAAGGAAAGCGTCTGGAATGTAAACAAACAGGTCTGCCACCTCTCTCAGGAAAGGAACACAATTACTGAAATATATCCGAATAAAACATATTAGTTTTGTTGAAACCTATTTACTATATCTAGTACTGTGTAATTTATAATGAATCAGAATAATTTTTATCTTAATCTATCAAATTTTAGTAGTCTAAGAACTTACGACGGGGGTGGGGTGACCAGAACATATTTGCATGTATCTTATTAAAGGTGACTTGAAAACAATATTTGGTATTTAAGCTTCGAATAACGTTGTTAATTATATAACAGAGTATTGTTTATGTAACCCCAGTAGAAGTGAGGGTTTACCCAGGTCTGAAAACTTAAAAATGCAAATAACTCAGTGATTATTCAAGATCGAGAATGCATATAACAATATCTGTAGTACATTTAACTTGCAATAAGATTGGTTCTATACATTTTTTCGATCATATAGACGGAGATATTTCGAATTTTCTAAATTCCCCCCCCCCTCTAAACCCCCCCTCCTCCTGGTCTGATGTTAGATATAGCCGTGATAGATAGATAGCTATATATATATATTATATATATAATATATATATATAATATAGATAGATAGATAGATAGATAGATAGATAGATAGATAGATAGCTATATATACATATATACAGTTTTTAACGGACCTCATTTTCTTCTTCTAGTAGGTAGGATCGATGGACATTTGAAGAAAAATTTCGAAAATTGCGTCATGAGTAAGACCTCAATAGCTGATTTCCCTTAAGGAGGGGGGTAGATCTCACACCTAAGCAACTTATAAACAGCATATTTATTTGCATTGACATCTGAAAAATAATTTATGGAAATCATAAATTTCCAGTTGTTTCTGCTGTCAACTTCGAGTATGTGGGAGGGAGTTCATATGTTCCCCTCATGCTCCTACTACACAATATGCACTGCCTCTATAATAGAGTTATAAACATTATTAATGTTAATGACACAAAACTCGATAATTCTTCGCCATTGACGAAATGCCGCGGGACACAAAAGACAAGGCTCTTGTATGGAAATAATTTAAGATTTTGTTAAACTGAAAGACGTTCGCGGAGTGTTTAGTGAGGTGATGTACAAAGGTTTCGAGAGACGGGCCTTTACTTTGTGTCGCTATCGGCTAATAAGGTGTCTGCGAGGCGTTCTACCGAGCTGTTTGCAGCGCGCTCTCTCTATCCCTCTCTCTCTCTCTCTCGCTCTTTCTCTCTATTCGAGCGTTCACCCCATCTTTCTAGCTCCTTAGAGAGGGTGGAGTTGCTCGCTTAATATTTGAGTTACGAGTAAATGTATGGAACATCAATGGTTTAACAAGGTTAAACAACTTGTAAGGTTAAACAACCTAGCTGGCCGAGGAGTACAGCCAACTACATAGTGCGCCTAGAAACAGGCCGGAACCCCGTGAGAGTCAGTGGGATGAAATGTTTAAGTGTGGGTTAATTGATTTATTGATGTGATTGCTGAAAACAAATAAAACGCCAATATCTGGGTCAATATAATTCAAAATAGAGACTGATACAGATCAGATGGTCGACTTATAAAGTGGGGTAATTATCACAAAAATGATGCCTAAGGTTAACACAAGGAATTTCAATTATTCAGTTTGTTTGTGTGTGTGTGTGTGTGTGTGTGTGTGTGTGTGTGTTTGTGTGTGTGTGTGTGTGTGTGTGTGTGTGTGTGTGTGTGTGTGTGTGTGTGTGTGTGTGTGTGTGTGTGTGTGTGTGTGTGTGTGTGTGTGTGTGTGTGTGTGTGTAGTGAGAGAGAGAGAGAGAGCTTTATTTTTCATACAACTGCACATTTAAAAATCTTGTTTTTTTTTTTTAAATTCCAGTTCTTTTTGGAATCCATATTGCTTGAGAAATATTGCAGTGAATACATGTAGCACTCCTATTGATCCTGATAGCAATGGCATATTGCAAATGTCATTGTATTAACAAACATTAATCAGTTGAACATGAAGAGTTCATAAAGGCTAAAAAAGTTTTGGTGAATGGGCGTAATAAAATGAAGCTTGTTTTAAATTCTGTACTCACGACAAAGGTGGGAGTGATTTTCGAATTGTGTATATATTAAACCTATATTTCCACAATTTCTATACTAGTTATAAGCTTCCAACATCAGAATGTATTCACCACGATAACAACTTAGACTCGACTTAAAATGCAAATACTCTCATTAGCATTTGTCCGAGATATCATCGAATAGCAGCCCAAAAATAGAGAGAGACGGATAGAGAGGACAGATACCACAGGATGCCAGATGAGGAAGAGCTGCTAAGAAGAATTTCAGCAAAGATTACAGAGAAAAGTAACGAATGGAAGAAACTTTGCAAACTTAAATTATCTAGTCTGGCTTCAAGACAGACATTAGTAAAAAATAAAAAATTAAATTAATAAAACACCCGGCCTGATCACAGAAGCAGATATTATGCCGAAATTATGTTTAATTATTATTGTCGTTGTAATGCAATAATAATTGCAGCTATAAAAAAAGAAGCAAGTAAAGTGTTTACTTTCAGCATAAATATAAATTCTTCATAAATTCGTTTACTAATTTAGATCATATTAAAATAGCTATTGAGTAAAATGCGATCGTTTCTCAATCTACAATAACGAAGAAATTTGGCGAAAGTAATATCACCCTGAAATAAGAGATATGAAGTTTTTCGTGAAGTGTAACGTTATCACACAATAAGTAATAACAATTTTTTTCAAAAGAAGCACACATTTCTCTACGCAATGTAGTAAGTGATGCGTGAATCGTTGGTATAGAATGTATTTACATAAGAGGCTCCCGATGTAGAACACTTGGAGAACTAAGGCCTCGCAAGTTTATACCGTAATAAGGAATGAACAATTCCCGTAATGCAAGGAAAGGAATATGCCTGCTTTAACGCTATGGCACACATGGCTAGTAGAGCATATAATTTCCCAAGGGTTCCTAATTCTTTCGAGAATATTCGTTATTCCCCTAATAATTTATAATCTTCTTTCAGTTTCTTGTTTAAAATATGTGAGGGGATAACGATGGAGCACATTTCCATTTTAATGCTTAAATAAACGAGATGGCCACGTTTTATTTCAGTTAATAACATTATTTTCTACCTACTGAATCAAAAATATTCACAAATATTGCATTAAATAATTTTTATTGATGGCGATAATAGATTTTCTTTATACTCTTTACGTCATTATTTCTCATAAAAAAAGTATTGGACTATTGTAGAATCAAAATAAAATAACAAAAAAAAAGAAGTTAACAGTTTCAAACCCAAAGTTTCAGTATCCAGATTAAGTCATAGCGTATTTATATAAATAATTAATGTACATATTCATCTCAATTTTTCCTGCAGAATATCAATAACTTTTATTTATTATTATATTCAATTTTAACTTTCGAAGAACATTTTATCATGAAGTTAAAATATATTTAAAATTATTTCCAAGTTGATATTGTCAAAATTACAAACTGCTTACTAAACCTACGCAACACTAAGAGACTCCCAACCACTGTCACCAACTGAGACAAATAAAAGTCCATCAGGAAGGGGCTACGTCAACTAAGAAGATTTAACATGTGTGCCACGCGTTTGCGTATATCTCAAAAATTAACAGTTCCATGAGAACAATATTTGGTATTAAGCTTCAAAAAAGATCTTCAAAACAGAAAAGCTTATTGTTAATATGCCAAGAGTAGGATTGGGGGTTTATTAAAGAACGAAAACTGAAAACCACATACGAGTATCTCGGTTAATAATAACGATACTGAAAAAAAAAACATGTATAACAAACAACATTTAATTTACAATAAGATTTGTTCTATACACTTTTTCGATCAGACGTATAATAACGGAAATATTTCGAATTTTCGAAATTTCCCCTCTAAAAACCCTGTGCTTCCCCGGTCTGATTAACGCACATGATCTTTATTTTTCTAAAAAAACATTTAAATATCAAGTTTGGAATGATCAAACAAAATTAGACCACCAAAGTGTTAACAGACAAATATATAAATCTATATACATATAACATTTTAGAAAGACCTTATTTTCGTCATCTTCCTGTAAAGACCGATGGGCATTTGAGGAACTTTCATGAGTACAAACTCAATATTTCATTTTCCACAGGGGAAATTTTCTTAAAAATAGTATTAATACGAGGCCCCTCAAATATTACACATGAAGATGAAATTGTTTTGGCTAGATAGCGCATTGGTCTCACGTATGTAGTTGACATATATGCTACAAATGTAAAGACAGTGTAAAATCAATTTGGCAATCTCAACGTATATTATGACATGTTCTACTTACTGATTGACGGTTGCCCATACACTATACACAAACATCAAAATTTGCTTCAAAATGTAAAGTGTAATATTGGCTCGCTCATTCCATGTTCATTTTTAGCTGCCAATTTTTTAATTAGTTTTAAATCATATCAGCTTGGTTTAGTCTATCTGTCGCTTGCAGATAGATTTTATATTATTTTAGAATTTTAAAACATAGTCTTAAAAGAATAATAGATAGTTTCAATTTGTATTTTATTTTTGACTATTATTTTTGTTTAGTTCTTTATACTTCATTTGGCATATTTTTCGTGCAAGCTCCATATATAAATACAAAAATAAATGTAATTCAATTATAATTAAATTTTTGTCAATTCAATGATTGCTTATTTAGATAATATTATTTCATTTCAGCAATAATTTAAACTATTTAAATTATCACATCTCATGTAAAGCTATTAAAGACAATTAAATTTTATAATGTTCAGACATACTTGATTAAGTAAATATTAGAATTAATTTACACTTGTGAAGCTACAGGATTTAGTAGTTATAATCCTTGCAAATGTGCTAACTCTTTTGTCCTAAATTCTTCAGATTTTCTCTATTATTTGCGGATTATTAGAAATTAATGAAGATACAGCTTAATGAAAACTGTACTAATGAAAATGACCGATGAATCATTAAAATTTCTTTGCGGTAAGACATTAATTAAAAGGTTCGATGCCAAATATTTTCTATTGCTATGCTTTAAACTTAATTTGCAGTTTAAATAAATCCAATTTCTCATGAAGTAGTTGTGGCGTTAACCTTTATAAAGCGTACTCCATTTCCACGAATGGGAACATTATTCAGGAAAAGAGATAAGTTAACAGTTGAGCAGAGTACCATTAAGGGGTGTAGCCTGCAAAATATAATGCAGCTTTAAGAGTGTAGTAGGGTAGCAGATGTTGAAGCTACAAAATTGAGTGGGCCTCTTAACGAAAAGTAAACATATTGAGGGGTTAGGTGTTTGTGGAAATCCCCCACCACTTTCATCCAATCCGCCAAATGCACTCCCCCTCCCCACTTCATGCAGCAGAAGGGCCTGTCGGCCATCCCTTTGTTCTCCGTCCACTTACCTTTCCACGGGGCTTTGGTCGTTCCTATCTCTCTACACCTCCATCAAAAGCTCATTTCTATATTAATTCATATAGTTCAGTAAACCACACAACCTCTCTTACAAGCTTAGGCAAATCCAGGTCATAGAGAAGGGATTTGCCAAACGAACAAATTTTTACAAAAACTGACGGATTTTCCTAGCTAGCAGAGAAGGAAATAATCTCCAAATTACTTGGAATGATTGTTCGTTTTCCCTGCCCACTTACACTGAAGAGAGAGAACTGTATTTATTCGGAATAATTTATAAGTTAATTAGGTTCCTACTTTTTTTAGAAAATAAATAAGTATGAAAAAGTCTTTGCTTTTTATCAGAATACTAATTTACACCACTTCAATGGTTTTAAAAAGATCTTTAAATTATAATTTTTTTTTTTATTAAACTGTTTTGCTCGAGAAAAATGACTGAATTAACTCAACAGTAATGGAACACCGATAATAGAAGCTTCTCAAAGCTTTATACGTATTTTCCTGCAACCTATTAATATATTTATAAATAATATTTTGAATAAACATACCTTATATTCTGAATAGTGCATTTAAATGAAATAATTTTTAAATTTAATATCTAGCATAATCTTTTTGAAAAAAGATATAAAAGATAATACATACACTTTCAAAATTTAAAAAACAAGCAGATAAGAAAAAGGATATATTACCAAAACACATGTTTTTCAATAATGTCTCTTTATGATACCAACAAATATTACGTTGTATTCAACATGAAAGCGTTTAAGCCTAAACTAAGATCAATTTACATAAAATATTGTAATTCTTCCAACCTCATATGATCAATGAGTACAAGCAGCAGATGTACTGAGCTCAGAGAACTGACCTTTTTGAAGAAAACTAAGAATTCAATCAATTTCGAATACGGTTTCAGATCATTGTTACCAACTTGCCGATTCGGAGGTGGAATGCCTAATTTAAACGTTGGTCATGTTGGGCTTCTGTACTTTTTCCGAGCGGCTAATTGTATAAAATTGTTGTGAGAAGAGAGCTCCTGTCACAGGAATACCGGGATTAGAGGCTTCCAAAGAGCCCGCATTGGCTCATCAACAACATCATTGCCATCAACAAATACCCCTCTTTCTCTCACTCTCTCTCTCTCACTCTCTCTCTCTCTCTCTCTCTCTCTCTCTCTCTCTCTCTCTCTCTCTCTCTCTCTCTCTCTCTCTCTCTCTCTCTCTCTCTCTCTCACACACACACACACACACACACACACACACACACACACACACACACACACACACACACACACACACACACACACACACACACACACACACACACACACACACACATACAAACAATGAGGTTAATAAGTTTCAGAAACCCACTTCATTACATTTCGTTTTGAAGTTGTTTATCTTCTACTACATAAAAATAATGAAAAACAAAATAGGTTTACGTGTATTAAGTTATAATTCTCCTAAGAATGTGTGAAGAATAATTTTTCAAGTCCAATAATAACAGAGAGAATTGTTTTCTATAGTTTTTATCATAAAGCATAACCCCACTATTCCTCATCGGTTTTTCACAGACTGAAATTCTAAACATATTTTTTTAGTCCTGCCTTAGGAAGAGAATAAAAAGGCATTGAAGGTGACATTTGATAAACATCCTACCCAATCTGCGCCATTGAAATGCTGTATCTTCATTTCGACTAGAACCTTATAGAATTGAATTTCCAACATATTATTTCTCAGCAACATTATTAAATTTCTCTCTTCTTTCCCTCCCTCTCCATAACGTAAACAATCATGAGATTTATATGAGCTTCGAGATTCTGTAAAATATATCAGATGCAACATGAACTGCTGTAATTGCAATCGTTAGTTCACCAGTACCAAACTACAGACATTTGGATTCATATTTATGGGTTCGTGCACATCTGTACTTGTATATTATGACCTTATTTTCAATCGTATAACTTTTATTTTTTTTCAATTGGCATGGCTCACTTGACACCTTCCACAATTATGCAGTATGTACATATGTACAGTATGTAAATTACTGGTGTTCAGCTCCTGGAATTTTGCCAATACCGGCCAAGCCGGATTTCAATATTCTTATTTAAAATAATATTTATTTATTTCGTCTACCTTCCCATTGCACAAATTTATTTATTAAACATTATATTAATATTAACATTGGAGAAATGGTTAATGTTCCTTCGACAGATGAAATAGTAATATCTTAACTTTATTATTATTATTTATTGACGTCCACTTTTTTCCACTCAGGCTAATTGGGGCGAGCTATCTACAGGTTACCACCCTTTTCTAACCAGGGTGGGACTTAGGATGTTATTTAATGAATTTTGTCACTAAATAATTTCCTTTGCCCAGGCGAGAATCGAACTCGCCCTCTCGGTTTTATCTTAAGTTTAACTCATTGCAAAGTATATATGGGTCAAGTGAAGATTTCGTTATAGAAATAGCCACCGTTGCTGAAAAATATAAGTGGGCATAATAAAAACGTGCTTGGGGAAAATGCACCATTTTTTACCGATGGGGCTGTTACTCCTGGAGACTCTGATGGGCCTGAACGGGCAACGCGAAGGCAGGTGGCGGGTTTCGCTTGTGGACACTACTCAGCAGAATTCCTTCCTGATGGAAATAGAAATCTCCTCCACTCACCTCATTGTTATCTAAAAATAAAATATTTGTACCAATGAGTTTTCAATATCTATGATGGAGCATGGGAGCTATATTCCTATGTTGCAGGTAATAGAGCATATAAAACGTAATATTTCAATATTTAAAAAATTGAAAGCAAAAAGTCCCTCAGCTGAATAAGAAAAAAGATAATTATGTCATAATATACAAGTAAAGATGTGCACGAATCCATAAATATGAATCCAAATGTCTGTAGTTTGGTATTGATGAACTAACAATTGCAATTACAGCAGTTCATGTTGCATCTGATATATTTTATAGAATCTCACAGAAATCACATGATTGTTTACGTTATGGAGAGGGCGGGAATGAAGAGAGAAATTTAATAATGTTGCTGTTTTTTGAATGGCTGTTACGTTTCAATGACTAGTTCTCCATTCTCCATTGGAAATTCAATTCTACAAGGTTCTAGTCGAAACGAAGACATACATCATTTCATTGACACAGATAGTGTATGATGCTTATAAAATCTCACCTTCAGTTCCTTTTTATTCTCTTAGGATAAAAAAAAAATCCAGGTAGGATTAAAAAAATGCTTAGAATTGCAGTCTGTGAAATATCCATGAGGAATCGGGGGGGGGGCGGTATGCTTTATGATAAAACTATAAAAAGCACTCTGTTATCATAGGAGAGGTATCTCTGTTATTATAGGAATTGAAAAATTATTCTCCACACATTCTTAGAAGAGTTATATTTCAATACACTCTTCGTAAACATATTTTGTTTTTCATTATTTTATCGAGTAGAAGATGAAAAACCTCAAAACGCAATGTAATGAAGAGGGTTTCAAAAACTTATTAACTTCAATGTTTGTGTGTGTGTGTGTGTGTGTGTGTGAGAGAGAGAGAGAGTGTGAGTGTGTGTGAGAGAGAGAGAGAGAGAGAGAGAGAGAGAGAGAGAGAGAGAGAGAGAGAGAGAGAGAGAGAGAGAGAGAGAGAGAGAGAGAGAGAGAGAGAGAGAGAGAGAGAGAGAGAGAGAGAGAGAGAGAGAGAGAGAGAGCAGAGGTCTGGTCTCGAGCGGAGAGAGAGAGAGAGAGAGAGAGAGAGAGAGAGAGTGGAGAGAGAGAGAGAGAGAGAGAGAGAGAGAGAGAGAGAGAGAGAGAGAGAGAGAGAGAGAGAGAGAGAGAGAGAGAGAGAGAGAGAGAGAGAGAGTGAGAGAGAGAGAGAGAGAGAGAGAGAGAGAGAGAGAGAGAGAGAGAGAGAGAGAGAGAGAGAGAGGCGGGGCAGGGTTAAAGTGGCAGGGAGGGGGTGTAAGTGATGATGATGGGAGGGGAAAGAGAGAGCATTAGCTGATGAGAGAGAATGAAAGGAGCACAAAGTAGGACTGAGCTGGATCTAATCTGAGAGAAACCTCGGGGCCCCCAGTGGCCACTCAGCTCCTCAATCCTGGACCAATGTACACTAACAACCTACCCCCAGACCTCTTCCCTCTGTCTCTACCTACACTACAATACACATCCTCATTGCATTACAGCTATGACTACGCCAACTATTAATAAAGAAGCACTCCTGTATCATAGTTAAAAACTTCCCTTTTTGCCTGACCACTCAGCTAATGTTTAGAAGATTTTACTTATAGGAAATCAGTGAAGTGATTTTCGAAACATTCCTCCAAATGTTGACCGATTGTTAATACACAGATAGTGGTTTCGGTTAAACATACATAAATTTCAACCCAAAACTTAGGAACACCAATGGGCGAGCGGGTTCAGGTGTGGGTACATCTACCCGTAACGTGGGCTCAGGTTGGCCGTGTGAATTAAGGCGTTTGTCTTAATCTCGCGTGGTAGACCTAGAGTGGCGGGTACGATTCCCCCACCCTGGGAAGTAGAAATTTATTTAGTGACGGACATATAAATAAACTCCTTGGGCCCACTCTGGCTAGAAACGGGTGGTAAACCTGTAGGTAACCCGTCCCGATTAGCCATAGTAGCATAAAGTGGACGGAAATAATAATAAGCAAGCTGTCAGTGAGCTGAACGTAAAACTAGATGCAGGTTCGATCCCGGCTATGGGAGAACAATAATGCCTTCGAACGACCTCTTCCCGAGGTCACGACTAGAGCGCGCTAGTGTTGCAGTACATATGGATTAGCGGAAGTGTAATGCGTATATATATATGTCTGGCAGCCTATTGGGATGACTAACGATCGTGACTCTGTTAGATCCCTGCCACAGCTAGGCTGACAGCGTGAATTGGTCAGAGACCATCCGTTTACAATGGAGCCGGCCAGTCTACTGGAGACAACTCATTTCACGTCCTACGTGGTTAACGGGGGTTAGTGAGTTGATTACTCACTACGTAAAAAGTCTCACCACGAATTCTTCGAGTCTCGCAGGGGGGCATTTAAAAATCTTGATGGTGTAATGCCAACCAAAAACAATTTCTGATTGCAGATAAAGTAACGTCAGCACCTCCACTTGACAGTTTTATTTACACTGTAATCCAGCAGTATTACTCAACTATAATTGTTTAGCGTGGGGTCAGTTCGCTTCTCAGACCAGACTCCACTCTCTTCAGTCCAGCGAGGTAGCTACAGACACCTGTTCATGCTAGCCAATTACAGTTTGCACATCCCAATGATTTTTCCAATGAGTCATCCCAATGAGTGGTTTGTTTAACGAAGAATCTACAATGCGTCATATACTATTAGAATGCCGGCAATATCACTCGATGAGAGAATTCATTCGGGTAGCATTCAATGAAATCACACTGATGAGACCCATGGAAAGGATCCTGAAAGTACTGCTAATAATAAGAAAGCTTCGCAGAGTTTCCAACACTCTGGAACAGCATTTTTCTCCACTTATCTTCTTTTCTTCAGGTTCAAACTTCTGTTCCAGGTGAACAGGTACTAGTCAGCGTGGCAGACGGAAAATCGACTTATTTTACGCAACACCCAACAACAGTTTTCTATGTATATCTCAGTATGTATATTTTTGGCGTGGGCACAATGACTTCTACCAATAAATATTTGGTTATCAAAGATAGAGGAGGTAAATGAGTGATGTGCGCGGATAACATAATATGACAGGTCACAATCAAAGGTCTACCTCTCAACCACAATAAATACTCAAATATCAATATCTTCTATTGCGGTTTAAATTAGACATTTGTTTCTAATTATGACTGTTGACAGAACCTTCCTATTCTAAAATGGATATTTTCAAATCCACATCTGGATTAGTTATAAACATTCAATTCATCGTCAGTATTAATTATCCTTCATCTATTCGATATAACGATGTCAGTATTGAAGGTTCAACCCCCATATACGAGTATGTTATTTATTAATTTTTTGGAGGTTCTCGCTATGCAAATACTTTTATTCCAAATTCATGAATTGTGTGGGGAAAAAGATATGTAAAAGACGAAATTAAAAAAAAAAAGTTTCCCCAACGCACAACTGTAGAGGAACATTAAATGGAGTCGTGGAGACATTACTGGCTTATTTTGAATAAGGAACTCATTAGGCTTGTAATCCGTCTCTTACTCTCTGAGGTTGTATTATTCTCTCATATATCCCATTTGTGTATACACTCCTGCCTTCGACGAGGAATATATTCCAAGTGTATGGCGGAAGACATTCACGGCCAATTATGTTAAAGAAATGGTTTTTACTATTGCATTTTGATTTCAGGTTTTTGCAGCCAACTAATTCTATATTCTGGTCGTTTTTTATTATGTTAACACGGTTTGCACATGTCCAATAGAGGTAATAGTTACTAATAGCTTTGCTAAAAGTACCTGTTAAGACAGCATATACCCCACTGAGGGTAATTCCCTTTAGTCTCTACGACCCCTCTGAGGAAGTCAGAAGCACGCCACGGTAAACGTTGGCAAGAAACTGTATTGCAAATATAAGCTCAAACAGGTTTTAGTAATAGTATCTATGGACAACTTCCAACGGCATTTCAGGATTCAGCCACAGCTTCTTTGAAGGGACAGTGATAAAACCGGCCTTTGACATTCTGTCATACACCTGTATATCTCTTCTAGCCCCCAGTAAGCAGAATAATAACAATTTGCAGCTAAAGTCGGCAGACAAATTTGCTGTAGAAGGAACTTTGCATTAGACAGGCCCATGACGTAAACTGACTTTATGGTGTATTTCCCCGAATTTTGTGGTGTAGTTTCGTCAGCGTTCACTGAATGTACAACACCATTCTCAAAAACATTATTTATATTTCATTACCAAGCAAAGCATTTACAGTATTATCTTAACCAAAGGAAATAAGGAAGAAAGAATTAATTAACAACTATTAAAACCCATTATGAAAATAATTTATCCAATGTTTACAATAAATCTGATGAAAAGCCGTAAATAAGAAAAAACTAAAAGGAATTAAAAATGCATTATACATATTCATGGCTTAAGCAAAGACTATACGAGTATCAAGTTAGTTATAATGGGAGGAGAGTAGAATGTGAGAGTTATGAAGGCTATCATTAAGGTTTTTAATAATGTTTCCAGAATAACCTGAGCAGTTTACTTTCTTGATTAACTTTCTTAATACCCCTTTCATTTACATAATTTCAATTAGTGTCGGTTTTTCATTCGGCTTCCGAAATGTCCTACCACAAAGATCCTTGCAGTATTTTTTTCTTCTTTTTTTGTATTTCATTCTTCTACTACATAATGACGCAGCCTGAGACGCTTGTGGCTTCTTTTCTGGGAGCACACCCACTTTTCGCTGGCTCATGAATAGTCATGAGAAATTTCTAATTTCATTTCCCTTCACTCTATAACTCTGTTCACAATATTAATCCCTCTTTCTCCTTAACTGAATGGCAGTGGAAAATCTTCACGAATAAAAGTTGATAACAGGCAGTTAAAAGGAAACAATTTTCATTCAGATTTCCTTCGATTATATGAAAAAAAAAAACAAATAAACTTTGAAAATGGTCTAACTTTGGGCTCTGATTATTAATGTGCGTCAAGGATAAGTCGTTCTCTTTGTATACTCGGACTCTTGAGATTGAATACTATGTAGGTGTCGAAATTCGTTTAATGACAAATTCTAACTAAACGAAATCCCTAGTCACATCCTTGATAGGATTGTTTTAATAATGTGGAAATCCAGTCCCAACTAGGTCCAGTAGCAAAAAATTAAAATATATAAAATATGTTATTATCTGTTCTTCATATTTTCATGGTAAGGGTCTTCTATAAAAACATATTTTTTGGGCAAACTTTATTCTCTGCTCTACATGTTTCGTTGGTTAAGTGCTACCTAATCAGAGGTTATCCCTTTTCAAAAAATAATAAATTTAATTAAAAACAATAAAATTAATATAAAAAATAATAACATTAATTTAAAAAAATAATAATATTAATTTAAATAAACTCTATGATAATTCTTCGCTAGATATTGTATTAATTAGTGCCAACATATATGATAAATAAAGAAGGAAACGACCTCTTCAGAAATGTAAGTAGCAATCTGTAATTAGATTTAATAAATATACAATGTACTCGTAAGTAGGCACTTATTAATACAATATCTAGCAAAGAATAACGGGGATTTGTTAAATTAATGTTATTATTTTTTTAAATTAATAATATTATTTTTTTTAAAAGGGATAGCTCCTGAAGAGGTGGCATGTAAACCACGAAACATGTAGGACAGTATCAATAAAGATAGCACTAATAAAATGATTTTTATTGGTGACCCTTGCCATGAAAATATGAAATCGGATAAATGTACTGGGTACAGAATAAGAGGAATGTCATGAATTCCGCATTTAACAAAACGATCCTCAACTCACAATATTTTGAAATCATTTTATAGAAAATTGAGTGGCGTAGACTTTTTAAAGAAGTAGCTCCTTTTACCGAGTGTTGTTCACCAGACAAGGAAGCTTATCAGTATGAGGTAACTCGGGATTTGTGCTAGCTGGTAGAGGTCCATCATCAACGGAAGGATCAAAAGGTCAAACACACCTCCACTCTTAATGCTTTGTTTATTAAAGGCAATGTACTTGCGGTGCGAACCGTCCCATCTTCAGTGCTCCGTTACACAACATTTACACATTGAAAAAACATGTAATATTTATTTATATATTACATGTTTTTCAAAGTGTAAATGTTGTGTCACAGAGCACTGAGGATGGGACGGTTCGCCCCGAAAGTACTTTGTCTTTAATAAATTAAGCATTAAGACTGGAGGTGTGTTTGACCTTTTGATCCTTCCGTTGAGTATGAGGTAAGTATAATGCAAGAACTCATGGAAATAGTAAAGCCCTTTAATTTTAACAGAGAAGATAAAAATTGATTAAGATCATTAGTTGTATTGTTAGCCGTTGGTTATAGAGTGATGGTAGAGGATTGTTGGGTGTCGGCTATAATATAGATTCTTAATTGATCAAATAAAGAATTTTTTTTTTTAGTCTCAGGTAAGAAAAAACGCCTCATTCCTTCACTATTATTTATTCGTTGTGACAGAGCGCTTTCACAGGGAGTCATCACTCACAGGGAGTCACAGGGAATCCTTGGTTCCTGTCACATCATTGTGAAGAGCAAGGCACTGATGATGGAGCGTATGCTCTGAAAGCGCTCTGTCACAACGAATAAAGAATAGTGAAGGAACGAGGCGTTTTTTCTTACCTGAGATAATAATTCCTTCACCATCCAGCACCTCAAAACTGGATTTTTTTTTCCAGTTTCGGACACTATTGATTTCCTTCTTCACACATGGAGCAGCAGGGAGTACAAACAACTGCACTCAGTGAAAACTACATTCTGAATGAATTGAATCCTAATGTAGTTTTCACTGAGTGCAGATGTTTGTGCTCCCTGCTGCTCCTCTATGTTAATTGCTCTGAAGAAGGGAAAACAATGGTGCCCGAAACTGTTAGCACACTAAATAAAATTCTGTATTTGAACAATTAAGAATCTATATTATAGTTGACACCCAACAATCCTCTACCATCACGAAATCTACTAAGCAAACTTTTGGAGTATCAACCCAATAAGGTAGATGCCACTAAACAACTAGGAAGACGATAATTTATTCTGTGCTGTAAAAATAACAGCTTGGATCTGAAATGTTTCATAGAATACAAGTAACTAAACAAAACATGATTTTTGAGCCTCCTCTCATTCAGAAAATGCTTCTTAAATTGATGATGAAGGAATTCCTCCAATTCCAAGAATTTCATATATTTAGTAATTTATACGGTGTGAACTGTAAAAAGGGTGAATATTTAGGTTCCTTTTTTATCCAGAACTGGAAAACCTCCGATAGAAATAGTAAAAAAGAAAAAAAAATCTGGCATTTAATTGGATGAGAGCTAGAAGGGAGAGAGTCGTGATCTAGTTATCAGAGAAGAAGAGGGATTCGTAAGAGGGTTACTCCTTGACAATCGCCTCACTAAGCCTGTTACCTCTTGGCCCTGTTGAGGCGTTTTTTCTTCCCCCGCCAAAACCACTGTACTTTAAGCCACTGACCCTCTTCCCGCCTCTACGCAAATAAACACTACAACAATCTCATTCACGACTTTTCTCCTGATCAAACTACTTCAGTTTGTTTTGAAAGGCTCTGCGCACCCTTTCTCACAAACTCGTTTCGTAATTACCCAAAAAATAAAAAAGTAAACGTTTTAACAAAACCATATTCTTAGTAGAAAGTTAATTTAACAGGGCAAACTATCCAGAGGCGTCCACCATTCTCAGTCAGTTAGTATCCAAAACTTCAAATTTACTAAATGACAAATTTGAAACATAGTATCTAATAAACAATTTCATAGGTTTATAAATACTAACAGAAAAAATAATCTGAACGTACTTTCTGTATTCCCAGAAATTATTCCAAAACTATAAATTGTTATTTCACGGTAATGTTGTTGGAAGTGAAGAATATTTTGTACTTGAAGAGAAAAAACCGTCCAATTCGTCGCATAAAAGTAGCTCTGAAGATAGAAACAATAGTCTTCGAAAGCGCTTAGCGCTGAAATAAAAAAAATTGTGTTGAATTGGATGTCTTTTTCTCTCAAAGTATATATTGTTACACCTTCCGCACACCCCTTTTCCCTTAAAGATTTTGTTAGTTAACCAATTAATTTTGCATGTTTCTGAAGACTTTTTAAGTGGGTGTCACACTAAATAGGTATTACGATCATTCGTGATTTATCACATTAACCAACAGACACAAGGGGTAATACAAGTAGGTATGGGACCAAAATATCCTACCAGACATTTTCAAATAAAAAAAATGTACAAATATGCTATTAATATAAACCGAAAAAATATAAGCTATTACTATTTAAACCTTCGTATTACTCAATGCAAAAAGTTTTAAACAGTAAAGTATTTCCCTTCATACATAAAAGTCAGATTTATCTGTCAGAATATATATTTTTATTTTCATGGTACTCCTTTGTTATAAATATATATTGTTAACACATTTTAAGTGCTCTCCACAAAAATAATTATAACTAATTCCTAATCAAAGGCATGTGTTTTTCTACAATCAAACATAAATCATGCGCATTCACATTGACTAGTTATGTTTCCTTGAAAAAAAATAATACGTATTATTTCAACAATTTTAAAATGAAATAAAGCAAATTCAGTTCTACTTACGATACACCAAATTCATTGTCAACGTACCTGAAAATTAAAAAAAAATACATTAGATCTCATAGTGGTATTTAATTAAGCATGATTAGCAAGCATTATTTTACATGGCCCATGAAATTATTTAAAATAGTGCAACATACATCATGAAGTAGTGCATCATATTAATTGCATTGCATACAAATAAAAAATAACTATAGATATGCATAGAAAAATAACTTCTATGTGAATGCATGAACAGTTTATATAGTAAATAAAATTAAGAAAATTCAAGCAGACAATAAATATTACTTCAAAGATTATGTTTAGCGTGAGTTAATATGTGATTAGTTCATTGAAAAAAAAAAAAGTCTCAAATTATTATGCAAGCCATTCTACATATTTCTGCTTGAATACATAAAACATTTACAAACTGTTTAATGAAAGTTGTGTGTGGAAGTAAGGAACCATTGATTGAACAGTTGGATGAGACATACAAAGCATAAACAAGGAGAGGAGCTAAGGTATAAGATATATGTTATCACTAAGATCTTGTCCTACGTCTAACAGTTAAAACATTTAGTTGTATCAAGCTACATATTTCATATTGCTATACGCACCATGGTCCATGAGATGTTTTGCCCTTGAAAAAAATTGGCCATTTACAAATAATTCCTTCCAATACACTTGTGATGAAATGACTTAGCATATGTGTAATATGACTCACCCTCATTTTCTTAAAAACCTTGATAAAATTTTAACTTACCTTACTTTGATCTGAGACGTTTCTTATACCTCTTTTTTTTTCCAGTAAAAGAAAAGTGCTAACAAATTTCTATTCCATTGTATTGTATATTTTGAAGAGTCCATTATTTGTTCCTTTGAAGCAGTACATTGAAAGGATTGACCGAGAAAGCATTTCTTTCTAACTATCCATAAGTGGTTTTAGTTAAACAATTTTTTTTACCCTTGTTTAACAGATTTTATTTCCGTTTTAAACACTTCAGGATTGGATTCAGCCACAAACTGCTCAGTTCTGAATAATGTTGTTCCAATTTATGTTTTTAGCAGATTTCCCTTAAGGGAAATCAGTTATTGGGGTCATACTCATGACGCGATTTTCGAAAAATTTCTCCAAATGTCCATCGATCCTACCCAGGAGATGACGAAAATGAGGTCCGTTCAAAATTATATATATATATATATATATATGTCTGTTAACGCTCTAGCGGTCGCAATTTTTGTTTGATCGTTACCAAACTCAGAAAGATTAAGTTCGTTAATGGCTGAAATCGGCCCAGTGGGAGGGCGGGTTTAGAGGGGGGATTTTTGAAAATTCGAAATATCTCCGTTATTATGCGTCGAATCGAAAAATTATAGAATCAATCTTATTGCATTCCAAATTAAATTTACTATAAATATTGTTCTATACATTAATTCTGTAACTTGAATATTAACCGAGATATTTGTATTTGTATTGTGTGTGTGGTTGGCAGGAGTCGGAAATGTTCAGGACTTTCCACCGAGAGCTAATACGGCCGTTTCCGTAACTGTTCATCCCTCGTGAATAGGTTTAGAGATTCCTTACTACTGCTGTTATTATTAGACAGATGTCTCTATTGTAAAACTTTACGTGAGAAATCTGCTTAGTTTACGCAGCCCCTGCGTGACGGACTTTTACCATATGTCTCTCCTACACTACTAAAGCTAGTTTTTTTCACCAAAATCCAATCATATAAATCATTATTATTATACAAAACCTACTTTAATTCTTTAATAATCCGTAGCTCAGGTAAGCCATGTAAGTTAAACGGTTGGCCTACATGGTAAACCTAGAGTGGCGAATTCGATTCCTGCCTGGGCAATAGGGAGTTTATTTAGTGACGAACTCATTAAATAAAATCTTTATTCCCTCCCAGGCTAAAAAATGGTTATAACATGTAGATATCCCGTCCCAATTAGCCATAGTAGCAAAAAGTGGACTTTAATAAATAATAATAATAATCCTTCATGGACTGCCAAAAACTTTTAGTGCCTCACCATAATAGAAACTTTAAATTTTATTTTTTCTAATTTTCTCCTCATTTAGAGACAATCAAAATATAAATGACTCCCAAAATCTATACTGCAGGTTATGTAACAAAATGGGAGATGGGGGATCTGATAGTGGGCGCTATTTACTAAAAATCTTAAATTAATGTGACATCTGATTAAGAAGCCAGTAATACTCGCAGTTCTACAATACTTGCAACTGTTGATAAAGCTTCGCCAAGAGATGTCCTTAAAACCAAGACTATAATACAAGACGGCTAGTAAGCCGTCATAGTAATAAATAGTTTATTAAAAATAATTGTGACACTTAAAAATAGACAACGTCATCGAGAAAACCTAAGAGGTTACAACCGGCGGTGAGTGTGGCAGAAATAACCCAACCGGGTTTCTTTCACGATTGAGTCTGACTGTGAGTGAGGTGGATTCACAGGTTTCAGAAGGATGCTAGGGAAAAATACATCCAGGATAAACAGGGGGGGGGATGGATAGAAATTGGTAATCTCAGCTAGAGATCATAAAGGTCTGTAACACTAACCGGTGTACACACACACACACACACACAAACACACACAGGCAGTTTTGAAAGGATCACATTTTCTTCCCATGTTGGAAATTTCAAGATTTTTGAAAATCCCCCACCTATTTTCTAGGTCGATATTATTCAGTGACGAAATAGTGTAGGGGAAGCAGTAGATAATCTATCCCAATCACCCATAGTAAAAAGTAAAGGGGTCGATAAAAATAACATTTATTAAAGGACATATTTCCCACCAATCGAACCCCTAGTCCTTTTCTGGTATGATTATATCTATAAAAGAACCCGATTATTAATTTTACATAAAGCTTTCAAATATCGACTTAATTAACGATTGCAAAAACTCTTGTCGGTTTACACCTATAATCCCATGATAACGAATATAAAGGACACTCTTTATAACTTACAGTTAAAAAATAAGAAAGTCACTTTATTTTGGTTACCTGGGCATACGGGTATAACTGAGAGCACAATGATTGATACACAAGCCAAAATTGCAACAATCAAAAGTGACTTTGACATAACTCAAATAACACTAACTGAGGCACTACATTACTACAAAAAGATTGTACAAAATTGGGAACAAGAGTGGTTATCAATAGATTGCAAATTAAGGGAAATCAAAAATACAACGGTGGAATGGCCATCAAGTAATGATGTCAAGTTCAAGAAGAGAAGAGGTGGTTCTTGCTCGATTGCGACATGGCCATTCCCGTCTAACACATCAGTACCTTATGGCAAAATCTGAACCGCCAACTTGTACCCTATGTAATAGACTACTAACTATAAAGCACTTACTTACTGACTGCAAAATACGACATAACTTAAACTACCTTACAATTTGGACGAACTGCTGAACAACGAAAGTACACATCTAGACGTTTTATTATCATATTTAAAACAAGCACACATTTACTTACTTATATAGTACACCAACCTCTTCTTATTTCCAGTGAAGTATAGCCATAAAGGTTTAATTCAACAGTGTGTTTGTGTGTGTGTGTGTGTGTGTGTGTGTGTGTGCGTGCGTGAGTGAGCGTGCATGTGCATGTGTGTGTGTATGTGTGTGTGTGTGTGTGTGTGTGTATGTGTGTGTGTGTGTGTATGTATGTATGTGTGAAATTCTGAATGCGGGTGTAAAATCCTTTTTACAAACTTTTAAATAAACCCTTGTTTATTTATTATAAATTACTAATTATATTTTTTTAACTTTTATAAAATATTTTTGTTTTCATTACGTTTTAGTTTCGTTTTATTTTATTATTTTTTTTTTTTTTTAGTTCCTACATTATTTTATAATGCACTATTGTTATCGCCGAGCAGCAACAATAAATTTAATAACTCTATTGAATAATTTGGAGAAATTTCACCAATTTAATTTTATAAAGGGTGTAAATCACTAAACTTGCGAGACACCAAACAAACAACAAATAAATAAATTAACGATCAAATAAAAAAAGGTTACCGGGAAAATATATCTTATCTGTCCATATATATATATATATATATATATATATATATATATATATATATATATATACACACACACATGCAATAATGAAGGGAAATCATTTTTGTTAACTCATAGGTAGGACCAATCGACATTTGAAGATTTTTTTTCAAAAATATCATAATGAGTTCAACATCAATTGCTGTTTTCTCGTATGAAAAATCTGCTACAATAATGGCGCAGGGAAACCCGAGTGAAGGCATGCTACATTTCTACATTTAAATAGAGAACGAGCATAACTAGAAAAAAGATATATTACATAGCAACTGAACACACACACACACACACACACAGGAAAGCAGTGTAAACAATGTATATTCCAACCATTTTCGAGTACAATATAATATTTACTTGGTAAACTAAAGGAAGGAAATTTTACTAAGGTCCTATCTTTATTTAGTAAACCATAACAAAATGTCTCGTGTCCCTTGCAAACAGGAAATAAGGTAAGATAAATACATTCCGACATTTATTTAATTCGTATAATGTATTCCAACGAATGTATAAACAAATCCTCTAAAGGTTGTATAAATAAATCTGTGCTACATCACAAGAAGTAATTATTCATGATTTATGTCTAGAGCTACCTAGACAACTGATAAGGTGGGATTTAAAATGAATAAAACATAAGCTTTTAAAATTAGAAAAGACCTTTTATTGTTCCAAGTTTTTATTAATTAATATTCATTATTACCTATATACAATTGATGCCACATCTTGGCAACTGATTTAAGGCGTTAGCTAAAAAACGTTTCAGGCCTTAGTCATGGATTCGATTCACACGTAGGCAGTAGGAATTGTTTTTGACGAACTCAGTAATAAAAATAAATTTTTAGTTCCACCCTGGATACAAAAGGATAAATAACCTTTAGAAATTAGCCACAGAGGTATAAATTGATCGTAAACGAATATAAATAACTAATAAATATGCACACTTGAGTGTTCATTGCTCGTTTCGCAGCCAGCGTTTCTAGATCAGTGCAGATGAGCACTTTATAAGTTGAGCCTCTCCGACCTCCGCTTTCCAATTAAATCAAATATTACTTTTGAAATTTAATTCTGTTAATGGTCATATTTATTAGTGTTTTAATTATTAATTTTTATTGTTGAAATATGTATTAATACAATACATATTGTTAAACATGAACTCCTGTGGTTTGCTACAGCTCTAAAGATGGCAGCTTAAGCTTCTGGACGCACGCTGAGGTCTCAAAAAATATATTATTTTTGGAAGAAGACGGAGCATATTCATAGTTTATCTCAGTTCATATTTTTAGGATTCTAATGCTATTGTTTGAAGTTTTCTTCGACTAATATTGTTTATTTAGGTAATATGTTTCCTTTATTAAAATGTTGTTTTATCTTGATTGAAGCCAATATCAAAGCTTAGGTCTTCAGATTGGAGGAGCAAAGATATTAATGGAAGGAATATTGATTTTGTAAATTAGGGCCCGATGATAGTGAAGGGTCTAGGGTTTTGATTGAGCCTTGCCACTTGGCCATCGGGCCTCTCAGACTTAAGTCCCGGATTACAGAGGCCCATTCTTCATCGTTTGAATCCCTCATGTTCTAGTTAGAATCGACAACCATTGTATTCGAATGATAATGAGAAATTGGGACCTTTATCATTTGTAATAGTGCTATTAATTCAATTTAATATTATATACAATTGACGCCCTATCCTATCTGTAATTAAATATAAATAAAGAGCTTTTAACAGCTTGTTAAAGCTAACATCTATTCGTTGTTACTTTAATTTAATCACTTTTACAGATCTCATTTTCTATAATGGTTAATGAATGCTTAGACGTGATTGGAAGCACAGTTCTTGAAAATGCGCTCTAAAATATAAATAAATATTACAAAAACATTAAATGCTTTTAATAAAAATAATAGTAAACTCCTTTTTGTTTGAACAGATAAAAAGCTGTGTAATTATATAAGAATTTAAAATGGGAGTCTCTTCTTGAAGCACGTTCCCCCAACTGATATTAAAGTTATAATTAACACTGGGACGTGCGGATATGGTCCCTCCTATGCTGTACACAAAAGATCCACTCCTTCCCAGAAAGAAAATTCCGCCTCCCAGAGAAAATTAGTAATTAATTCACATTTTTTCCGCAGAATTCCTAAGGGGAAATCGGTTGTCCTCATATAGAACTTTTTTTCTAATCTTCTTTCATATTCCGATTTTAGGGAGTAAATAACGAAGTTGAGGCCCTGTTACATGCACTAACATCTCCAATTTGATTTCGAACTTTGTTACATGTGATAGCGTAATTCATTAGATAATGAATATTACCTTGTCACGGGTGGTGGGAGGGGGATATGTAAAGATGATATTATGGGATGGACTGTGTAAAAATGAACTTAAAGAAAGGTAATAAAAATAAATCTTTAGAGGATGATAATAAACCAAGGAGTTTATTAATTAAAATTACAAACTGTAGGAGATAGAGCCAATTCAGGATAGTGTTTATCATGGTTGGCCATTGTGGATGATGATTGCAGGTAGTGGATATGCCATTAAAATATGTTGGAGATTAACCCTTGGCTCCTGTTGTATCGTTAACATTTTGCAGATATCTACCCTTAAAAGGGGTGCTTGCTTCTTTTCTCTCTCTCTCTCTCTCTCTCTCTCTCTCTCTCTCCCCCCGTATGCGCTCTTATTTTACTTGCGCTGGCTTGAAGGCTGGTTAACCACACAATTTGGTTGACCATATTAACACCAGAAATAATTAATTTGGCAGCTAGCTTTCTAGTTCAGCTTGTTTGGTTCTGCTAACTAGATGGGTCCAAGGTACACATTGGCTTTGCTGCTGGTGGTCCCAGGGCTGGAACATACATGACAGCAGCATACAGGGCTTCTTGAAAATATGGAGAATTTTTTTTTCTACTAAATTTGACCTAAAAAATAAATTTACAAACAGGGCAAGCTAAATAAACCCGTTTAAAAAAGTACAGCAGAGCAGACACATGCAGTGGGAAGTAAAGTAACGGAAGATTGAAACACATGAGAATATTGGATAAGGAAGTTCAGTGCTGAAGTTATTAATCTCCCAGATGATGTGACCCTTCTATTTTCAAAGATAGTGAATTGTTAGACAGATCACGCCTGCACTATTCGAGGATTGTTGTTTAAATAGGAGCTTCGAATTCTACAGCAAGGTGGCGGCACAAGACACAGGATATAAACCCCAGACATCCCAACATGCTTCGTGTCTTATTGTTCATTTGTAGGCCAAGCCTTCCAAGAGTCAACATTGAGATTAAACAGTTAATCAAATGATAGCAGAGTGTACGAAAGAGTCGGGCCAGCAAAACAAAAATATATAGAAAATCTTTTGGAGCTGAAACAGAAATTCCTTGGCTCCCAAGTGACAAACCAGAAATTTGTCAAGATTGTTTAGAATAAAAGTGCATGTCCATAAGTTTTCTGAAGCTTTGATCGATTTTTTGTAATAGGGGATTTTAATTGTAATTCATTAAGTGCTTTAAGGCTAACTATGGTGTTTGTAGTATGATATAATAAGCAGAATAATGAGATATATAAAGGACGTATAATGAGTACATGGATACCCTCATTCAGCTGTTGTTTCACCGTGTTGTCTTTCCATTAGACTCGACAGACAGATAATATTATTATTTTATTTTCGTTTCTCATGAATATATTAATTTCTCGGCCTCTCTCATACAGTAATATTTGAGAGTAGGCGTTTAAACATGGGATTGACGGCAAAAGAGTTGGTTTTGTATTACCGTGTTTGTTTGAAAGAGAAATTCGACGGTGCATTTTATACTAGCTAACTGGGGTAAACATTTGAAAGAGGCTTCTTTAAAGGAAAGGCTGAGGTTACGAGGAGTAAGGACATTAAGGGAAGGACTAACGATTCTGGAGATTAGGGGCCCACATTAGTGGTAGGGCTCCGCCCTCGTTAGGTCCCCCACGGGCAGCTCCTAGCATTAGCCTCCCTGTCCACCTCAACACATACTCTACACATATCCCTTAGAGTTCCCTTCATCAGCCTCTGTCCTATCCCCTTGATCGCGATTTCTACGACACCTACTATGATGTATCTGTTCTTTCATCCAAAATATAAAGTATAGCAATGAAGCTTATAATATACATATACAGCCTCACACACACACACACACACACACAAACACTGCAACAGATATGATCCTCTAGTATGAGTGAATGAAATAAATCATGAGTTGAATTGGTCGACAATTAGCGGATGCTTTAATTTTTTAGTTTTATAAGCAGATTTTAGCAGATTTACCTTCATCGGGGAAATCAGCTATTGTGGTCGTACCTCTTATTACGCCACCTTCGAAATTCGTCTTTGAATTTTCATCCATATAACCTAGGAGATGGTGAAAATGAGGATCGTTAAAAATTATATATATATATATATATATATATATATATATTTGTGTGTGAATATATATATATATATATCTATGTGTGTGTGTTTATATATATATATATATATATATATATATATATATATATATATATATATATATATATGCCTTTTACCGCTCTAGTGGTCGCAATTATTTTTTTTATCATTTCCAAGCTCAATATATAAGCGATTCATGCTAAACTAAAGATCAAGTTCGAAAATGGCTAATCGCAACTGGGAGAGAGTAAGAGTGGGAGAATTTTAAAAAATCGAAATATCTCCGTACTATACGTCGGATTGAAAAATAGAATAAAACAAATCTCATTGTAAAGTAAATTTTCTCAAAATATCATCTGGTAAAAATAATAAAAATGACTGTGATGATTTGATCATCAGTGAGTTTAGGCTAAAGTGAGAGACCAGGCCTATATTTATATTTTTAGGGGTATCATATTTTTGCCGGCCTTTTGACTTGACAACTCTTATGTGTTCTCTCTTCATGGAAGTCTTAACCCAAAAATAACTCTTGGTTTGAAATATTACTTCTTTTCGCAATTCCACATCCCTATAATTTTGGGAGTTTTCAGAAATATTAACAGATCTTGCATTTTCTAGTTTATCTACCCTTGAATCGCTCACTTTTTTTTTCTACTTTTTCTTGTAATTGTTTTACGACGATGTTTTATTATGTTAGCTTTATCAGAAGGACTTATATTTACAGAATCAATGTTTTTCTCATAACGGAGATATTAAGAATTTTCAAAATTCCCTCATCCCACTTGTCGGATTTCAGGCATTAATGAACTTGATCCATAGTTATACGTGAAACGTTTAAATATACAGTTTGATATACAAAACTTTCAACCGCTAAAGCGTTAACACACACACACACACACACACACACATATATGTATATATAGTTTTCAACGGACCTCATTTTCGTCATCTCCTAGGTAGGGTCGATGGATATATAAACAATTTTTTCGAAAATCGCGTCATAAGTACAATCTCAATTGCTGATTTCCCTTAATGGAAGTATGCTAAAACAATAGTTGCAGGGAATTGAACATATGTTTCATTAATTATTGAGTCAGTTAATAAAGGTTAATTATTAAGGTAAGCATGCAGATTTCTTTATTTTACATGTCAGGAGTGCAACCAAGTTCTCTCAAGTTGAAAAAGAGGCTCTTGCCTTAAAGAGATCGGTTCCTTTAAGAAAAAGAACGAAGGGTTTTTAGTAAATGAATGGTGCAGGCAGATAGTAGTAGTAGTAGAAGTATGTATATAAATGTAAATAGAAGAAATCTGTTTAAAATTTATGTGTTGCTGAAAAAGCTGTTGATTTAAAATAAAATCAATGGCTAAGGCAGTAAAAACGAGTGATTTTAAGAGATCGGTTCCTTCAAGAAAGAGAACGAACTGTTTTTTATAAGTTAATGGCTTAAATAGACAATATGGACGAAAGCAACCAAAAAATAACGTTTTATTTGTTGTATAGTAAGTTTTCTATCATACTCATTTGGGATGTCGAAATACAGACAGAGTACCCAGTGAATGGTTCAGAAACCTTTAACCATATACACTTAAAATATGCTTATAAAACAATCTTACACATGAGGTTCACGCGTTTTAACTTGAGTCCAATTTGATTGAAAACCATTTTGATTTAGAAAACTTGGTACATTATTTCCACTAGAACATATATCCATGCTACTACTCAAGACTTGGCGGTTCTCGTCAAGTATGCTTTATTATATCTAACCATATAATTTTCCATTATATACTAGAGTAAATAAAGACATAAAATAATTAATCAGGTTATTTGGTAGATTCTCAGAAAGTTTTGGATTGAGAACATCACTTCTGGCTGCCGTGATGGGAAGCATTCCCACTATTACTCATGAACTAAGTTATATAATATCTCAACCAACCAATTACAGAATGAACTTCTTACTTAACTTCGAGCAGAATTAGTGGCAACTTTCGTCATTCTCCTCTAACAGCTGAATTTAGGTGCTATTTACATTAATCGCCTAAATTCGAAAGGCAGTTCAATAAGAGTTCTCCCCTAAAGAATGCCTATTTTCATCTTCAATTCTTGTGTTTAAATAACCTAATATAAACAATATTGACCCAACCATTAGCCCGGTCCAAAAAATTTCTTCAGGTATAATAATTCTGAGAAAAACTTTAATTTATATCGCTTCATAGCACTATTAATATATGATGAGGCATCAAACTGATTCAAACTATAAATAAAATAATAGTAATGTAATTCTTGCAACCATTCAAATAAAATGTGAAATTAATAATGATAATTTGAGTTTTCGTAATGAATATTATTATGGCTCAGGTTAGCCATGCGAGTTAAAGCGTTGACCTTTATCTCACATGGTAAACCTAGAGTGGCGAGTTCGATTCTTGCCTGGGCAAAGGAAATTATTTAGTGACGAAATTCATTAAATAACGTCCTAAAATCCCACCCTGGCTAGAAAAGGGTGGTAACCTGTAGATAACCCGTCCCAATTAGCCTAAGTTGCAAAAAATGGACGTTAATAAATAATAATAATATTATTGAATTTTCAACTGGAAAATTTTTTAGCAGAATTCATGATAAAGTTACTTTAAAATTCATTTCCTTCAAACATTAGTTTGAACCAATGTCCAACCTGCATTGCTTGTGGAGTAGAGCTAACAGTTTCACACTTACAGAGGGTAGAAGGTATGAGGACATCAGAAAGTCCCTTGGTATATCTGAAGTACTATCCGAAATACTAGGGGATGAAAGCAACCTATAAAAAAACTCTTAAAATTTTTAGTAATTGCTGGTTTAAATAAAGAAATATAATAATATAGGACTTCAACATATGGGCACACAAGGCAGTGATTTAAGTATTTATACATATATCAAATTGATTATAACCAAATACTGGTGTTTTTTTTGTTATTCGACACATTGGGGATAAAGAAATATAAGAGACATGCAACGTAGGTGAGGATGGCGAAGGGCTGAGAAGTGGATGGGATATCTGAAGAAAGGGACTATTGAACAACAAGAAGGAAAATGAAAATAGAATTTCGACCACCAAGGCACAAATAACTCTCCCGAGTTCGGTGCCTACTTACTATAAAATAAATAACTAAATAAACATTAGTTTCCGAATATACCTGTTGACATGAGAACAAAACTCAAATTACTAGACAGATATTGCGAAAGAATTCCTTAGTAGTCAACGAAAAGAAGTCTAAGAAGAACCACTTTCATAAACGGAAGTCAACATCTCATGAGACATTTGTTTACAATATGAAGGATATTGAACCTTTAGTTAAAGGATGAAAGTTTATAAGTGATGAAATTTAAACACTTCTTCATGTGTTACAAGGAAAATGTTTATGTAGAATACGACAAACCAATTTGGGAGGAATCCCGGAAATGTAAATGTTATTTAGAACCAATTAGAATATATTGAAAATTAATTAGTTCAAATATAATTTACTATTTTTGTTGATATACCAATGCATATTTCAAAGAAATAAATAATATACTCCAACTGTGTTGTCAGACATTTTTAAGTTTTAAACAGATAATTTTGTTTCTTGTGATCAATAAGCATGGTGTTTCAAAGAGATATACGTATTACAAAGTATTACTTCGTCCAAAATATCGATCGCTTCGCCGCGATTCAGCTATTGGAGAAATGAATACAGTCTAGTTTATACACAGAGTCTCACCGAAGATGTTCTCCCCGAATGTACTCTCCAGTTTATAAATTAAGTATTAAGAGTGGAGGTGTTTTGAAGTTATTATCCTTCCGTTGATGATAGGCCTCCGCCAGCCAGCCCAAATCCCGATAGCCTAGTTTATATTATACCAACTAGATGTCACTACTGTTGTGCTTCGTAACCGTCATATGTTTATTATTATTATTATTAATTAACGTCCACTTTTTGCAACTTAGGCTAATTGGACGGGTTATCTACAGGTTACCACCCTTTTCTAGCCAGGGTGGGATTTTAGGATGTTATTAATTGAATTTCGTCACTAAATAATTTCCATATGTTTAACATATTTGTTTATTGAATATTTATTAAAATTTAAGACGTATGAATATTAAACTTTACATACATATTTACGAACCTCTCAAGTTCAGATTACAGGTGTTCAATATGTCCTCCACGACACCAAACGACCAAGCGACACGAACAATATCACATCGATACTCAAATTCCTCCCCTTCTCGGGCAAGCATGTCCGCCGTTACTGATGGTATGGCATGATTCGGTTCTTCTATTCTTGCAGGTTCTGGCGGAGAGGTGCTACAAAAACGCTGTCTTTGGCGAAACTACACAGGAAGAAGTCACAGGGTGTCCAATCCGGTGACCGTGAGCTTCTTGACGACCAATGGAGTTTAATTCAGATATTCACACTCTCGGCTACTCCAGTGAGGCGGTACCCCGTCTTGTTGAAACAGGAAGTGGTCTTCGTGCGGAGGATCAATTTGGAACCTCAACCAGAAACGTCTTCACACTGTAAACATGGAATTGCGCTTCGCAAAACCGAAAACACTAAATGATTTCTACTACGTAGTAGCCATTTTAAACATTTGACGGTTACCAAGCAAAACAGAAGGCAACTGACATCTAGTTGGTATAATACATGCTAGACTATGTATTCGTTTCTCCAATAGCCGAACCAAGGCCCAGCGATCGATAGTTTGTACAAAATAATGCTCTGAAATACGTATATTCTTTTCGAAACACCCGATGTAATAAAGTAATAACATCGTTTGAACACATATTAAGTTATTATCAGAATCTGAACTATAACTGAATTTTACAACTAAAACGAGTGTAATATGCTTATATAAGTATACAAGCAACCTATCAAGTTAATTTTTCATGGGCGCGTATTAGAAGGTTAAAATTGCTATAAAATTTTGCTATATTTATCTAAGCGAAACAAGTGATGGCTCGAGGTTAGATTTGGGAGGAGAGTTTTTGGTGAGTGTGTGTGCGCTCACATATTTTGTGCGTTTTATATATAAGTTATATAAAGCGAGGCCTATAGAGAAATGCTGGATCCTTAAGTATAATAGAGAATAGAAGCCAGGGAATTAGAAGAGACTCCACACTGTTATTAAAAACATATTTCTCCACAAGGGCCGACTGGCTGAGGGCAAAGTTTTCATTTCCAAGTTCAATCAGGCTCCTAAGAACCCTTGCCTCGTTCCCTCCCTTCTGGGCCACTTCCATCCTAAGCCTACCCATCTGCCCGCCTTCTCCTAATTTTCCGTTTTAGTTAAAGCAAACCAAACGGAAAACGAACATCAGCTACAAATGGATATGGATTCCTTTCTTGTTAACCTTCATAATTGTACAAACTTTGGACGATGCAAAGAATTAAACCATTCCGAATTTAAGCATCGATATTTCAAGAAGATTGTTTAGTGGCCATCTTCTTTAATTCATAAACTCTTAATGGCAGAAATAAACAATTATATTTAATTCAAAATGTACATCGTAACAAGAATAATCTACGATCAATAATAATTAATGATATCAAAATTTTTCTTAAGAAATCTACAATCGTTTACCGGAACCATAAGAATTATTTTGTTTTCCGAAAAAAAATATCCTTCAGATTTAAATGATATTGATGTGTGGTATGAATAATCCACATTTCGGTTATAGACCTTTAAGAGTATTAAAATTCTATTCTATGGATAATTCAACTATGACCGAAAGATAAAAAGATTCTCTTTTATTGTTTTGCCTATCATGGAAATAATAATCGAAGGCATTAGATAAAAGAATGATTGACAAGAGATTTTTCAAAGTCAGTAAGACCTTCTTCTTCATGTAGTATTGTTGGAACTTATTTTGGATATTTAGTATTCTGAATATTCTGTTTATAAAAGTATTCTAACAACAGGAACAGATAACCAAAGAGATAAAATTAAATGTAATGGAACAGCGATCCAAGGTAGTTTAATATATATATATATAAAATATTTTTATTATTTACGTTTTTTCTTTTTAATCTGCGGAGCTCCAATAGCACAGCGGCAGAGGGATTCCCCAGATCCTTAGTCAAACAACATGGGACAAGGTCAACAATTGAAAAGGTTTCCACTGAGAATGTGACGCTGGTTTTGGTGGAGTTAACGTGGTGAGTCGGTCCGTCGGGTCCCAACCGGCTGCCATGGCTGATCGACTTTGGATCTTGACACCTTTAAACTTTGCAGTGAAGCTAGTAGCAAAAAGCCTGATGGTGAAAGAGCTGGGAATTGCTCCCCCAGGCACGATGAAACCCTTCAGTCCACTGGAGACAATTCATTACAAGTCCTTCAGGGTTAACGGGGGTGTGCATTGGCGTAATCGCCAGACAAAGGCAAACAATACGATTACGAATCCAACTACTACCCTTGAAATTAAGGTGGTGACCCAGGCTTTAAATAAAGGATTTCAACCAGCTAGGAATGTTTGGTATCTATTAGATATCAAGAGCTTTCCAAACGGTGGATAATGAAGCCATGAAGTGTACCTCTGAAATAGTAGCTATGCAAAAAGCGAAGTGGCCCGAAAATAGTAAAATCACATTGAAGGCGACAAGATTTTCTTCAGTGGGATGAAGGAAGGAGGACTATAGGAAGTCTATTTTAAGTTTCAAACCCGTTAATGAACCAATTACTGGCCTCAGAATTAAGGATCGTTTTACATGTCGGTCATAAATGTTTCTGCACCTCCAGATGATTCAGAGTTTCAATGTCTCTTATGGACTATTGGAGTAAGTTAATGATGACTTTCAAGAACATGACGCAAAGATTATACAATGGGATCCCAATGCTAAGATCGGTAGAAAGCCTCAGCTCCGGCCAACAATAGGAGAACGTATTAGTCTTCATGATACAAGGAACACTAAGATACAAGGAGATGCAGTTTCGCTGCTCCAAAACATCTGGTAGTAATCTGGTGGACATCAATAAAATAGCTTGGAATTGTCCTGTAAGTAGGTGTAAGAACCAGATTCGCAATGTGCTGGCGGATAAAAGAGACCAAAGCTCGGTAGAAGATGTTAGGAGCAGCAACTAGGCAAATGTGATTCCAATCATCCTTGGTTAGAACGAATGTGGCAAGGTTTAGGTACAAGGTTCCTAGAGCCATAATAGACCAAAGACCTAGTAAGATGGCAACTTAGGACTCTGGAGGAGAACGACAAAATAAGTGATAATAATTGAAATGAGGCAGATGATTTTGCATGAATACAGCTAAGAGGTTGTAATGGGTGGAACTTGTAGGAATGAGTAGCCCAGCCGGCTCACAAGACAATAAATTCGACAGAAGAGAGTATTTGGTCGCCAAGAAGACCGAAGATGAGATGGGTTGAAAGAGTGAAGAAAGACGCTACGGAGTACCACGTGGAGGAACTAATTCAGTGACGAGGATATTAGGGAAGCTGAGCCAACTAATAGCTTCAGGATATTGTCTTGTCTCTGGAACACAAAACAGCTTTTCAACCAACCCAAATCCCTAAGAAATCTCTCAATATACCAGAGATGACATTACCGTGAAGCACGTTTATCGGATTATTTGCAATATTTGAATCAATAAAATGGCGAGCTGCACAAAATAATCCCCATGTTACTCTTTTTTGAATGACACTGATGACTTCAACTCACATACTATTCTCTATTTATCCTGTAAGAATCTTATGAAAACCGGACCGGAAATACACTTTTGAATATTAGTGATGGAGTAGCTCAAATGAAACTCGTACGTGTATGGGTAGGCTTTAGGGTACGAATATTTGTTCCTGTAGACATTAATTGGTACATTAAAACATTAATTGGAACTTTAATTGGTGGGAATTTCTTAGATTGATATCACATTGACGAGAATAACCCTCGAAAGAAATTCTTTGCTGTCAAAACTGGACTCATCGTGTCTCAACTAGCTATAAAGTAACCACAAACTCAAGAACAGTTTAATCTTTTCAACGGATTATCAATTCCATGGCAAGCACAGGCAATAATGTAACAATAATAATAACAATATGTACTGCGTAGTATCCCGATGGGAATGACAATCGGAAAAATAATGATAATCCCTGATATTGCAACATTAAACAGGCTAATACAGTACTTGGCTTATACTGCCTATGTATTCATCACTAATAGGTATATAGCAACATTTGCTAGTCCAGCGGAAAACATAACAAATAATTCACTGAGGCCCAATGGAGAAAAACAGCCATATCAGACAGATCTCCAAGACAGGCAGAGAGAGAAATGAAGCCTTATAAATTTGGGAAAGTTAGTATGTCCTTGTAGTAATCTTCACATACTTGTATGGAAGCCAAAATTGTTACATGGGCAAGGTGTTTAAACTCCAGACGTGTCTTAAAGATAAATGAATTGTATACGGTTGCAAATAAGTAGATAAATGCTTCTAATTTGAGCTCCCAAAATAAATATTGTATATATATATATATATATATATATATATATATATAACATTATATTATAGACAATCAAACACAATAAGTATATTTGAATTTGTTATTGAATTTTGTTATTGTTACTTGTTGTTAAGGTATTTATTATTGTTACTTGTTGTTAAGGTATTTGTTATTATTACTTGTTGTTAAGGTATTTGTTATTATTACTTGTTGTTAAGGTATTTACTATTGCTGCATGTTGTTAAGGTATTTTTTGTTATTGTTACCTGCTGTTAATTTTGAAAGGGCAAATCACCTTCGATGTGGTGTCCATGAATAAATAATCAGTGAATTAAATGAAGGCTGTATTGAACTTATTAAGAAAGGGTCATTCACGTAATTGTCTAAATAAATTATAATACGTTTTCTCGAACTCAATAAAACTAGTGTACTGAACTGCAGAAAAACGTTACTGAATGTATTAAACTACCCAATACTTATTACATGATGATGGGGATATAAACTGAATGAAAAGTAACAATGAATAATTAAAAAAAAAGTACTATAACTTAATATTATTCAAATTATTATAGTTTATCAAAGACAATGTACCATAATCGCTTGTACGGTGGAGAATCCACTCATAGAATTCGCGTTCCCGCTACTAGTTTCGCTTCGGTCCAGGCAAACTTACTAATTGAAATTGATTAAAAACAATTTTCATTGCAAAACCCTTTAACATTAAGCAATCTGTACAACCACACTGAATCATTAACAATCTTCAGGCAATCGATCAATAACAGAAACCCGAATAATTAACTTAGATATTGGGGAAATAGTAATTTTTTAGTATTTATCTTAATTTTAGCTAAGTTATCTGCATATTTTATGGTCATTCTAAAGAAGAGGGTTGATTGCGCCGATTCTTGATGTAATACAGGTGCAAGGCAATGGAAAAAAGACCACCCACAAACAGCGCATTATTATTACATGCCAAGTGCTTGTTTATAGCTAACTTTATGATTAGGGTAGTCATCAAATTTCAAAGTTTAATTGTTGGGAGGATGGCAGAATAATAGCTGTGACGGAATTGATGTTTGATTTTGTTACAGGTGGATTGGAATCCACTATCATTCCTGGCTCGACTCCATCACATCATTCACCTACTGAAGTCTATTGTCTCTACAACCTATACGCTTTTTTTATCTGAGATAAAAGATACTGAGTCGATGAACAAAACGTTTAAATATTTCGCATTATAATATATTATTTCTAGTACTAATTGTCTATTTGCCATAGGAGGTGTTTTTCATGCGACAGCATATTCAAACTTTCATTCCATATTACAACGAAATCTCACAGGTCGGTGTTTAGAATTGTGGTATCTGTGCTTGATGATCAGTCATGGATAGAGGCCTCCCTTAGGACTTGGTGAAATAACTATATACATTTAATTGTTCCTCTAAAATGTTTAAATATGAAGTTTCAATTATATTAGAATAGGAGTAACGTTACTATAAGCAATAAGGAAAATTTACTTGTTAAATTGCAGTATACCGGTTTACATACTTTATAATTTTTTTGAAATAATATCCTCAGGAAAATTCTAGTTGATAAATGAATATACAATATTTTATTTTGTATAAACAAAACATGGTATACAAAAGGTGAGAAAGAAAGGTTAGGCGTATAAAAAGGTGTTAGTGAGTGTTATAGGTCCTTTTTGGTGGTAACAAACTGGTGTCACCAAATGTTCACCCTTGTCCTTCTTTGTAAGGTTTGTTTGCTTTTCACCTGCTGCCAGCCCAATGCTTTCTATCGGCCAGAGAAAGGGTAACCCACTGGAGGTAACAGTGCTTATTGTCTCAATAGGGATTGTTTTCTTTCTCCTTCCATTCGATTCCCGTTCTCATCTTACCAGGCCCTCTAACAGCTCTCCATTCATTGGCAGGCCCTATACTCTACACCGAATAATCATATTTTGATAAGAGTTTTTCATTTATTGGATGGCAATTTATCTTCCGATCAAACGATTGAAATGAGAAGAAAAAATTCAACATAAATCACTTATTAAGGGATGAGTGCATTCTCAATACCTGACATTCCGTAGTAAGGCAAGCCATCTAAAATGCCAAAATATGGGAATGCACGTTTTATCCATTAACTATCTATCTAACAGAGTATCCATTAAATGACAGTATGGCAGATTTAAGTTCCTGTAGACATTAATTGGTACATTAAAACATTAATTGGAACATTAATAGGTGGGAATATCTTAGAATGATATCACATTGACGAGAATAACTCGTGTAATAATGATGTAATAATAATACCTAATCTATCAATTCAATCTTAATTATCTTCCAATCAAAAGATGGAAATGAGAAGACAAAATTCAACTTAAACCAGTTATGAAGGGAAGTCTTCTTTCTCCCACTTGCTAGCCCTCCCTGTTTTATATTTTAGAAAAACTCGTCTCGCGAAGTAGACTTGCAATTAGTGAAAAAAAAAATTAAAAATGACTGGTTCACCCATATACCTTTGTCCTAAATGTATATGTTTGATGAGTATATCTATCTTGATAGAAACGCCAATACTTAGCATTTATAACTGCTAGAATGGTGACTTAAAAAATAACAAAAATGGCGAAAACTCAAACAGAGAGCATTGCTAGAGCCAATTTAGAGTTATGAGATAGAAATCTAGGAATCAGTAAGCCATAGAATATTTAGAAATGCCAATCTCATCTTCAGAAAGTCCTTCAAAAATCAACATTCTATTCCCCATATGATTCCAACCTTTTCTCCTTACTGATGTATTACACCCGAACCCAAATTTGTCAACATTTCAGCGTACGTAATATTATAGTATTCCAGTGAATTTCCATAAGTTTTGTTATAATACGGCTTTTATCTCATTTCATTAATTAACTTTTAATATAACTATCTTTTAGTTCAACTACGTTTCGACTCAAAAAATACACTCAATGTTCTTCACTTTTATCTATTAATGAGACTTATTAAACATACTTTAAGCTTACTTTGAACATATAATGGGAGAATTATGCATATTATATATTTCACCTAGATCTATTTTTAATAGAAATAAATGAATACTTTGAAGTGAAGCATCTTCATTAATTTATTTTAACTAAAGGTAAAATGAATTATTTAGCAGTTAAAAGGCAACTTAATTCTTGTAGAAGTTAAATAATTCTGAAGCATGGTGATGATAATGAACCTCAAAGCACCAGGAGCCTTTTAAAGTTCTCATTATGTGGCTTAATAAAAATAAATGATACGGAAATTTCATCGCTAGTTTCTGTAGAATGTTTTGACGTCTAAACATCAACAGCTTTGAAGTTGAAAAGATTTTAAGCAAATTACAATTCTAAAATTTTATAACTCTTAAATGACAATTCACATCACTTGAGGTGGGGTAGTGATTTAAAAAAATAATTCATTGTCATAAGAAAATCAATTTAATTTTTATTGTCGGGCAAGTTATTGTTCTTTGATGTGCATTGGAAAATAACACGATCGGTTAAAAAAAAAATCTGCATTTCCTAACTCTTATTTTAGGACTCAATGTTGTTCAGTCTGAATTAATTTTTGGCGTTTGCTTGATATTTTTTTTCCTCATAGTAACCTTATGAGGAGTTATTTATTTGAATGCAGGTTCCATTGCCACATGGTATATTACATATATATTTATTTTAGCAGATTTCCCTTAAGGGAAATCAGCTATTGAGGTTGTACTCATGACGGAATTTTCGAAATTTTTCTTCAAATGTCCATCGATCCTACCTAGTAGATGACGAAAATGAGGTCCGTTCAAAACTGTATATATATATCTATATATATATATATATATATATATATATATATATATATATATATATATATATATATATTTGTCTGTTACCGCTCTAGCGGTCGCAATTTTTGTTTGATCGTTACCAAACTCGATATTTAGTCGTTTTATGTAAAAAGAAAGGTCAAGTTCGTTAACGGCTGAAATCGGACCACGGGGAGGGGGGGTTTAGAGGGGAGGATGTCCGAAAATTCGAAATATCTCCGTTACTATTCGTCGGATCGAAAAATTGTACAGAATCAATCTTATTGCAAATTAAATTTACTATAAATATTGTTCTATACATTTATTCTGTATCTTGAATATTAACCGAGATATTTGCATTTGTATTCTGCGTGTGGTACCAGTAGGCTATGTTCGGACTTTCCGCCGAGAGCTCTTGCGGCCTTTTCCATAACTATCCGTCTCTCGTGAATAGGTTTAGAGGTTAGGTTAACTGTGTTTCGGGGCTAGAAACTACTGGGTTATTACGCCCTAAATAATGTTTTAGGTTTAGAGGTTTCTTTCTATTACAGTTGTTATTAGGCAGATTTCTCTATTGTAAAACTTCACGTGAGAAATCTGCTTAGTTTACACAGCCCCTGCGTGACGGACTTTTTAAATACATTTTTATTTTACAACATATACACGTTAATCAACCATATAATCAAATATAATAAATAATAATAAAAATAGAATGGAATAATAAAAAGATAAAATAAAATATTAAAATAAGTTAGATAATTACAAATAAAATTAATAAATGAAATGATAAAAACAAACAAATTAACAAAAGTTAAACTCAACCTATATTTAATTTGCGATTCTATGTAAGCTAAATATATTGAATTGTAATTCTCTTCCCTCACAATCAACTTAATATTCTAATGTATTTTTGCTACATCCATATCTATACTTTTGATAAACTTTATAAGTTCTTTATTATATTTATTAAATAATATATATGATAGTTCTGGCAAGTTACCTCCTTTTAAAATTATGTTCATTATTAAATTTGATCTATTTTGATTAAATGTTGAACAGTCATACAGTATATGTAAAAACGTTTGTGCTGTCTGAGTGTAGCGTGTACAATTGTCAATGTCTTGAATTTTAAATCTCGTTAAATAATGCCCATGTCTGTCCATGTTCCATTAAAAACTGTGTGCATTTGTTGACTCTTAATATTGTTGTAGTTGTTGTGAGTTATGTCGTCCATCCTCTGTTCCACTTATGTATTGTGTCGGTACATAAGCCTTTTTTAATGTATGAGAGTGGGACGAGAGAGAATTCTGGGATTGTTTTTGTTTCTTGGGCTGCTTTCTTAGTTAACCTGTAAGCTTGTTCGTTTCCAATATTCCCTGAATAGGCTTTTTTCCAGTCTATGTGTATGTGTGCATTTAAATGTATAATTTCAAGAATATTTTGTCTAATGTTTTGTGTGAGCGGGTCGTGTATGGTCTGGTTGCGTATTGATTCTGTGTGTGTGATCGTATTTTTGTATAGGTTATATGATGATATAATATATCTGATCAAGCATCTAGCATCAAGACGGAATTTTAGAATATGTCCACTTGTAATCTCAACAATTAATGCTGTTCCAGGTGAATTGTTGTCAGTTTTGCTTACGTCAGCAAATAAGTGGGATGTCATAATGTTTTCAGTCCATGGTTCGTCCAAATGTAATATTACTTTCGCAAATAGTGCCGGGTGTAGCCATTGTGAGCAGTCTATGTATTTATCTATTGTAATATTTATTATGTTTTTGTAGTTAGTTCGTTGTTGTTGTTTTTTTTTATGTTGTACAGTTTCACCTGTTCTTCTGCTTTATAACCTGCTTTATATTCTGATGGTATTATTACTGCTTAACCACAACTAGCCTAGTAAGAAATAAATCTATAATCTTTCGCAGTTTAAATGGCTACGATTCGTTGTAGTCTTTGAAATTTCTTCAGGTTCCTTTTTCTGCGTAGAGCATAATGCCATATTGAAGTACAGTAGAACATATCAGGGCCAATTGCACCTTCATAAATATTGTTTAGGCATTCTGATTTCATACCCCATGTTGTTCTTGTAGCGATACGACGTGTTAATGAGTTTTCAAACTACTAGAGTGTATATATAGTCAGTGTGTCTATTCCAACTTAGTTTTCTGTTCATGAGAATCCCTAATTATTTAATTATGTCAGTCCGGTCTAGTGATACGTCGTAAAGTAAAATATTTAGCTGAGAGATATTCCGTTGTCTAGAAAAAATAATGTATTTGGATTTTTTCGAGTTAAATTCAAGTTTGTTCTTTTTTGTCCAATTGGAAAGTATGCTTAGTAATCTGTTAGCTGTATACTTAAGAAATTTAAAACGTTTATTTTCCATTAATAATACTATATCTTCAGCATAAGCAATAATGTATGTTTCAGTTGTTAACGAACAGTCCAAAATAGTGTTGATTAAAATATTCAAAGGGGTCGGAGATAAACTTACACCATAGGAGTACAATTAGTAATTGGTTTGTTGTAAGTGTAATGTTTGCTCTGTAATGTCATAGACCTTTCAATAAAGAAATTTAAAATAATTTTATATATTGTGTTATATGTTGTTGTATGGCCTATTTTTATTGTTTTCATGGTATTAGATTTAACTTTTCCTGAAGAATATTTAGAAGGCCATGCCCAAGCAGAGCTTCTGTCAAGGCTTTTGCAATATTCCTTCCATGCGTTAAATTTATTTGCTATTTCCTCAATTGTAAATCTTTAGAGGTTTCTAGTTCTTGTTTTTTTCAAGATTATCAAGCTTACCAAGGACAAAATAAATATTTAGAAATCTCTTATTTAACTGTTTACATAAAATATACTTATATTTTTCCCAATCAGCAAGTTTGACTATATAATTAAATCTAGAAAACGTTTATGATCAATTTGAATACTAAAGAGAATGCTATGGTGATCAGAAAGATTAATATTATTATAAATGTGCCAGAGTATTAAAAATATTTTATTTAAATCAATATTTATATCTCTAGTACAATCACAGTATCCAATTATTGCTGTAAATTTATAGTCAGTGTGATTTCGACAACATAAAGATCTGTATCCGAATATTGTTCCAATAAAATTACATCCATTTTAGAATTAAAATTTACTTTAGCAACTGTAGGCGTACCACAATATGATTGGTACACCTTTCCTTTAGATTTATAAGCTATAACATTTCAACTAATTACATAGGGCTCTTGAAGAAGAAATATATCAAATCTTTCCTCAGCCTGAAGCTTTTCTAAATATAATGACCAAGCTGGAGAGTGATGTGTAATACTTTAATCATTGGGATAAAATAAATGGATAACAATAATATTCATTTGAAATTGGTAATTTCGTATTGAGTATTTGCGATGTGTTTTTTTTTTTCATTTCTGTTAAATAAAATGGCCATTATTTGTCAAATACAAGATGGTCTGTAACAAATTTGACTTTAGTAGAAAATGAATTATGATTTGAGCAAGTAGAACTTTTCAATATAATAGCCTCACATACCTCATCATCGTGTTTTTCTGATCATCTGGTCTTCCATCCTTCACAACTTCTCGTCTTGTAGTAAAACTTGCGGCATTTCCCACATCTCAGGATTCGCAGGTTGTCTTCAATTTGAACAACTTGGCATCCTTTCTTGATCCGATGTTGCAATAGGAGATGACGGGTTACGGCATCCACTTCTATTATTGCATGTCTATGTAGTTTGATATATTTTTCATTACTTAAAATAATAATAGGTTTAATATTTTAAGTTAACAAAGGTAAATCTAAATTTTGATCAACTATATAATCAAGAAGGTAATCTTTAGTGATCTCCTCTACCATATTCTTTATTATAAGTCGAGGATTTTTCGTTTTGACTTCTTTAGCTTTTAGGTGGGAAGATTTGCTTATTTCAGATAATATTTTCTCCTTATCAGTATTCTTTTCAGTTATAATAATTAGATATTAGATTGTTTAGTTGGTTTAACCTTCGTGATACCAATTATTAAATCTTTTTGGTTAATTATATTTTTAAAATCTGCCCTTAGTTGCATTAATAGAAAACGGGGATTTACTTTTCACAATAGTTTTGTGGGTAGGAAGTCGTTGAAGATTTTGTATCTTATTGTTCACAGCTTCTGCATATGTTTTAAGAGCAAGCTTTGGTTTATTAAAACTTCCTGTGTCCTCGTTGATTGTTGTCTTATCCTCATGTTTTAACAATTTTTTTTTCCTATTTTTTCCAATGTATTTCCTATTTTCGCTTTCATTTCTCCCTTCAAATTCCTGAATTCTTTTAATTCATGTAATAATGAGAGTACGTGTTTACGTAAAAACATTTATTCCGCCATCTTGGTTCAGATACGAAGCTTTGTAGATGTTGAACGTTCTGTTCGTGATCTAAGGTGAAGTAGCAATCACGCTCTGAGTAAGGTTACGGTGACTGTTATAAGTACCTGTTGCCTTAAATGATGAAATTCAAATTCAAATGCTCAATAGATTTAATTGGAAACACTCAGACATGCAGAGCACTCCCTTACCAATCTGCCACTTTCAAAAGGGTAAAGTATCACTCAAAAAGAACCATATAAAACACACATAAATGAGATAACACTAATAATCTTACCATTTCTCACAATTACCTCAACGGAAGTCCGACATACGATCATGAAAGTCAATCGAATAGGATCCTAAATTGGTGGATGGCAGTAATGTTCAATAACAATAAAAATAAATTGATGTTTTGTTCTCTGATATATTATATGTTCACGGAATGTGCCGTTTGGAGTTACATTCCCTTCTAACAATATTGTTGTAGGCTATCACGCTTAGAGAGTACCAGCTAAAAAAAAAATTAGAAAATATTTTGGGCATTAAATGTATAAAAAATAATGACATTGTATTTTTTCATGATCTCACCATAGCCAGAGTGCGACATTGGACGAGTAATGTAAGATGGGAACTGTAATCCAAAAACGACTTTGCTTTGAAGAATTAGAATTAATTCAGTGAAAAGTTTGGGTTTTTTGTCTCAATTATAAACTAATGGAATTGGGACATTTTGCAAGAAGTGGCTCATGTACTAATTGTTTTAACAAAAAATCTATACCTTTTGAATTTAATTTTCATTTCAATCACATTCATGGCTGAATTCTAAACAAATTCCACGATTATTTTAAGAGTACTAAGAATAAAATTCAAAAACAACTACTTTGAAATTACAGTCTCTCAATTTTCATTTCTTCCCCTTCAAACTTGGACATTACTTGGATTGTCAACATTATGCCAGGGGATAGTGAGGTACGGGAAATAAAAATAATTACAGCCACTTTTCTTTCCATATATTTATATAGTGCAACACTTTAAAGATCGGCATCTCTTGAACTTGGATTTCCTTACTGCCGTCAATGTCATTCAACTTTTCAACTCTACGTAATGAGATTCATCTAAAAACAATCACTTCCTTCATTTTTAGCAGGCATTTTCGTTGCCTAAAATGTACTTGAATATTCCAAACTCTTTGTAAGGCAGCATAAAGTTTTCAATGGGGGGTTCAATACCCGACTTTCCGTTGTTCTAAAATACAAAAAAAAAATAATGGGGAGCAAGTTGTTTCCATTATTGAACTATTATCAATCAAACAAATACTTAAATGGTACATGACATCCACAAGGTGTGATGTTGATCTGGATCCATTGCAGGACAGTATTGCAGATTTAAGTTTCTGTGGAGTGGGAATATCTAACAATTTCAGTAGAGTGAAGAGATAATTGTCAAAGAGAATGATTTTTTACTCAGAAGTCGAGGAATATGACAATAAAGAAAAGGTTTTTTGAAAATTTTGAGTGACTAGAGATAACTTATTGGGAATAACATAAAGTGGGAAACAATTAACGCTTCAGTGAGTATCTAACGTTTTTGTTGATTAGCTGCGCGCGTTGTTAGAATATTGCAAAGGGAGGGAAGATGTCTCAATGAACTGATTAAGGATTGGGATCCCTGAAAAATTGGACTAAATTTTTGTTAACGTTTGGCCAACAACAGAAATATTTAGGTAATTTAGCTTGAAGAAAACAGTCAAAGGGGATGATTTTTAGTCAAAACTGGATTCTTAAAGCTAACCTGTAGATGAGCCGTCCCTATTAGCCATAGCAAAAAGTGGACGTTAATAAATAATAATAATATAATTTGAAACTATATATTGCATATTAATTTCTTGGCACTTTAAGATTTATGAAAGAGTCAGTGAGATCTGGAGATTTACAACTAAGTGGATAGGTTGGTGAGGTAAGTAGTATATGTTAAAGAACTTCACATTGGCATATCGGAAGGTGGAGAAGGTGAAAGCATTGACGGACTACAGGATATAGAATAGGAGAGTGGTGGTAATAAAGAGATGAGTTTTACGTGACTTGGGGCTTATGAAGGCTTTTATTTTATTTTTATTTTTTTTTCTTTAGAATGAGAGAGAGAGAGTGAGCAAGAGAGAGAGGTAGCTGTATCTAGATCAAGATGGCCCTCACATGGAATGGGGAAAGATACTGTTTACTGTCCTCTAAGAGCCCCCATGTTTACAGTCCAGCCCTTATTACTCATGACCCTCTCTCATCTCTCCATTACCAATCACTCTTTTACTCCAGCTATCCATTTACTTCCTTCTCTTTCTTCCACTCCTCACAATAAAACTGCCCTCTTTTCTTCGCAGCTGGAATCAGGACAGTTCACTTTCATAAGAGTCTAAGAAGTACCTTTCCTCTAGTTTATTAGTAGAAAAGACACATTCATTTCTTTCTGTCAGAGGACATTCACATAATAAAAACTAGAAAAAGGGCAGTAAACAAAAAAAAAACAGAAGTCAAATATCTCAATCATATATTCTATAACATTTTATCTTAAGTTAATCGACTTTAAATTATGACGAGAAATAATCGAGTTCAAGATTGACTTGTAAATAATCGATTTTTAGTCGGCTAACTTAACCTACCTCGAGAACCTATGAGTATCATATGCCTTCTCCGTCAGGGCAGTCGCAACGTAATGTAAAAGGTAAACGAGCACTTCAGAAATGTAAGTAGCAATTTATAATTAGATTTAATAAATTTATCATTGATGTAAGCACCTACTAATGCAATATAAAGCAAAAGAATTATTAAGGGAAGTGATAAATTAATGTTATTAATATTTTTTTTTCTTTTAAAAGGGATAGCTCCTGAAGAGCATTGACAGATAAGCCACGAAACATGTCGGGCAGTTTCAATACAAATTGCACCCATAAAAAATGTTTTTTATTGGAGACCCTTGCCACAAAATTTGAAGAATATATAAATAATATTGGGTTCAGAATAAGAAGAATTTTGTATTCTTTTCTATATTTTTATAATATTCTCTCTTGTGCTTGGCATAAAAAATATGAAATCCAATTAAGCAATGCGAAACTAAACATAGTAATTGTTGGGGCTTGCGGTTAGCTTTTGCGGTAATAATAAGAAAGCATTAGACTGAAATACAATTATTAAAAGAGATAATTCCTCACCTTGATTATACCTAAGTATTTACTATTCTAGTGGAAAGATGAGGCGAAATAATACGTCACTATTTGAGTTCTCCAAAGAATCAAGTATATATTGACTAAGTGATAACATGTAATAAACCTTACAGTAAGGACCCTAATTTTATGCAACTTAAACCTGAAAAGAATATTACTTTAAGGGACTAACCTTATATCTAATTGAAACAAACATTAACATGTATTGATAAAGATATTGTGAAAACAAAGAAACTTTAACTATATGAAATATGACTATACAACATGGTAGAACACAATGGTTACCCTTTGTTTGTTTGTAAACTTTAGCGGCAAGCCAATAATATATGTATATATATATATATATATATATATATATATATATATATATATATATATATATAAATACAAAATAATGATCGAACGGTCCTAAATTTAACAGTACTCATTTAACTGTTATGCTAGCATTATAATAAAGAAATAGGTACCTGCGGGAAACATGTACTTTTTATGAAGTGGATTTTTCTTCCTGTGTTATTTTGTGTTCCCAATGAGATTCTGTCTTCTAACTAGTAAAAACTGGTTGCGGAGACCATTATTTCGATGCGGCGATCCTTTTCTGACACTAGAGTTGCGGAGAAGAATACTATTCACACTTTTGCGGAGCTAACTACCCAAGCACGTTCACTTTGCTTGAAATCAGAATCAACACTCCTCATGGCTGCCAGCCAAGCGAGCGGTACGTCCTGTACGCTAGCTCTGCAGTTTCCACTCCTGGCCACCGCCTACGGCGACCCTGCCATTTTGCACGGCCGGTTAGTAAACCAAGACAGCGCGGGAGATACGACTGAACAGTAATTGAAAATTTTCTTAAAGAGAGAAGTAGTTTTATGTACTTTTCAAGATTTCTTCAGCAGTGCAATATGAGTAGATTAAAAATATATTGATTAAAAAAATGAAAAGGTTGAAGATTTATTACTTAACAATTTTCTTAATTCAAAGAAGAACGTGGTCCCTCCAAACATCATCTTCATTTTGAAGCATAGAACAAGCCGGCAAATGCTGTGTGATGTCAGTTTAATCCCGCGACTTACCAAAATTCCAACAGTAATTTAATAAAGGGGCTCCTTGTCCTCGCAAACATCAAGGCTATCTGAAGCATTAGAACTGATTTTGACTTCATAGAATATATGTTCAAGTGACACCTTCTTCTGTTATTAACAATAAGTCATCTTATTCAAGGCCTCTAAGTTGCTGAGTTCCTCTTAACATATAACATATAATATTTATGAATGGACATACTCACCGGTTCCTCTATATTCTATAGGTATTTTTCCTTTCCATTCTTTGTCTTTAGTAGGATAATTGCTTTAAACAGAAATTGCAAGATTTAGGGTGGGGGTTTACTAAAGAATATTGTTATTATTATTATTTATTAAAGTCCACTATTTGCAACTTAGGCTAATTGGGGCGGGTTATCTACAGGTTACCACCTTTTTCTAGCCAGGGTGGGACTTAGGATGTTATTTAATGAATTAAATAATTTCCTTTGCCAAGGCGAGAATCGAACTCGTCACTCTAGGTTTACCATGAGAGATTAAGGTCAACGCTTCACCTCACATGGCTGACCTAACCCCAATAATGAATAAAATACGAATAATTTCGTCAATATTTGAGAGAAAAGCATTTACAGAACAAGAGTTACAGAACATTGTTAGGGCCAATGATAAGAACAAGGAATTATGAAGCTATTTATTTTGAGCGCGTTTGATGCCCAAATTGCGTATTATAGTTACCTAACGTAATCAATATTTAGTGACGAAATTCAATAAATAACATCCTAAATCCCACCCTGGCTAGAAAAGGGTGGTAATCTGTAGATAACCCGTCCCAATTAGCCTAAGTTGCAAAAAGTGGACGTTAATAAATAATAATAATAACGTAATCAAATCACAAAATAAGATGAAAACATTTGCTTCTTGCCGGAAAATATATGAATGCAATCAAAAGACTGTTGTCCAATTATTAGATTCTAGAACCAAATAAAGATTTCTAAAACTAGATCAATGAAAAGTCTTCTATATTCTATATTGGCTCTAACATTTTTTTTCCACTTTATTGTACAAATTTATATACTGTTTGTCGGGCTGCTCAATTACATTGAGATGCTGAAGCACACAGCCACTGAAGTCAATCTCTAGGACAACAGTAAAACAATACATACTGTATTTAGTCAGCTAAATAACAAAAATATTAACTAAAATAAACACGGTCAGCAACCTAAAAGGTGTATGTCACTAGATATAAATTAAAAACTCTATTATTGGAATAACATGATCCGTCGATCTATAATAAGATCACTGGTCAAAGCTAAAATTAAAATATATGGTGGGAAATAATCCCTAAAGTATCAATAATGATACCCTCGACCAAGGATTGAAGAACCTTCTTGTCTATTCCCACCTCGTCAAAAGATAAGATCTGGTCCAAGGCATTTAGTATGAGAGGAGGCATATTCTAAGCGCGTTATGAACCACACGGGTATTGAAGTTTAGAATGTGTAATTGGATTGTCCATTTATGAACTAGTCAAAGCTGAGAGCGATCTAGGACACTTTTAGATCGCAAGGTGACTAATTAGGAATACTTCTGCGAATTTCAACTTGTAAATAATAGAAGGAGACACAGAGAGAAGATTCAGAAAGAGAAAGCAGAAAGTAGAACTGGGAAAGAGTTCGATGAGTAAAACACTCTGTGAAATGCTAAAACTTGTCGTCTCAAGGTCGTACGTGGACTGCCTCTTAAACTTCCTTTCCTAGACAAAAGTTTGGTGAGTTTCCTCACGAGTTTTACCTTACGTTAATTTTGATGCTTTTCATTACCAATGGGAGCAGCTTAGAAATGTAGTCCTTGGTTCTTTCATCTGTGGGCCCTTTTCTGAATGCGCTTAATGGGTCACGAATTGGTTCGATATTCAATAAATTCAAACTTAGAATATTATTCATGTATGCAAAAGGAAAGTGGAGACGGAAGTTTTCGTTTTATTTAAGGCGATTAAAGAAATATCCTAATCCTCGATTATGTAAGATAGATATACCAGTTAATCAAGATAGCATTTTATTATCTTAGCATATTTCATGTGAATTTCGAGATTTTAATTCAGGCTCTTTCTACTGGTTTAGTAAATACCTACTACTTAGTAAAGTACCTTCCTGATATAAATATGTAAAACTTATATGGCAGATATCGATAAACCATTTATTCATGATTTCGACAAATTAAAAGTAGACATTTATTGAAATATACTATCATTGAAAACGATTGTCCACTCCCTCTTTCCATAGATAATATGCAAAATACTACTCAAAGACGTTTCTGATCTTCAATACCAATGTTTTTACTCAGGAGTCGAGGAATATGATGAATAAAGAAAAACGTTTTTTGAAAATTTTGAGATACTAGAGATATAAAATTATTGGAATTATCAAAAAGTGGGAAGAAATTCACGCTTCGGTAGGTATCTAACGTTTTTGTTGTTTTGCTTCACGCGTTGTTTGGATATTGGAGTGGGAGGATGTCTCAATGAATTTATTAAGGATTGGAAGACCTGAAAATTTGGACTGTTTTTTTTTTTTTTAATGTTTTACTAACTTCGTCAACAGAAATATTTAGCTTGAAAAAAAACAGTAAGCTTTTGTAAATTTTCGAATACTACTTCTAAAAGAAAATGGTTGCAGAGATCAAGATTGTAAGTACTCATCGTATATCATGGATCTTCTCCTTTCAAGCAGAAATCCACATAAATATGAGCGATGTGATTATCATATTGACTCCATAATGTTCAGAAGATTTGCCTCAAGGGAATTAGTTATTGACGAGGTACTCATTAAGGGATTTTAGTAAAATTCCTTCAAATGCCCATCGGTTTTATCAAGGAATTGGCTAATATGAAGACCGTACAAAATTGTGTGCGCGTTTGTGTATGTGTAACACTCAGTTTAACCAACCCAGTGATAGAATAAATGGACATTCGAGGAAATGTTTTTGAGGAAAATTGCGTCATGTGATGGGTACAACCTCAATAGCAGTTTCACTTAAGTCATTAGATTCACACAAAGAGAAGGTTGTACTTGGAAACGTTTTTGGTGAGAAGTAAGTATTTATTGTTCCATATTACTCGATAATCGTGATTATATGGGGCGTGTACTGTTTAACCATTAGTATATTTTGTTTGATGTATTCATAAGTGCAATAATAAATCATTAAATAACTAATCCAAATATCTGTTTCTTGATAAAGTGTAACTATGACGTATCAATTAAGTTTTTTTTAAATTGATGTTTAATGGTAAACTCCCTTTTGTATGATTTAAAAGTTGAGTGATCCCTTTTATAACCTAGCTGAACTACCATGTTTTGTACCAATATTGGTAGGATTGTTCCATTCAAGTGGACTATAGACATTAAGGCGATGACTGACAGCCCATTTTACCCCAATCAATTTTCCAGGTGTCTGACTAGATCAGGAAGGCTTTTAATTTCATTCCGGCCAGTAATGTTTCCATTAAAACACATAGACACTAATTTCATACCCATTGGAGTAATTCGATACTCTGCCGGTTTTTAATTAAATAATCCTATTTAGGGGGAAAAAAAACTTTATAATTCTCCGAAATCTCTTATATTAACACTAATAATAATAATGCTAAGTCCAAAATACTTCAACACAGGTTTATTTTATCGAGATAGACTCCCAAGAGAATGATTATTGTTTGACCATGTTTTGAAGTATAAATGGAGCTAATAATAAGGTTTGTTAAAAATTAGTTTCAAGTAAAGTGTTTCAAAGCCGACAGGGAAAAATAACTGAAACTATGAAAATCAAGAACAGAAAAAATCAATGAAGAATTTTCTCCAAAGTGCTCCAATTGATAGAAGAATTCGATGGGCCCCGACGCAAGAATTGGCACGACACAAGAAGATATTTTAGTTTTTCATGGTTTCATGGCAAGGGTCACCAATCAAAAACATTTTTTTTCCGCACAAACTTTATTCATACTGTCCTACAAGTTTGTGGCCTAAATAACACCTCTTCAAGGGCCATGCCTTTTTATAATGACATTAATTAAAAAAATTTAAAGAAACATTCTTGGAAATTTTGTATCCCTGCCCATTGTCTAATATTTCGCAACCAAGAAAATTTTTTTCTTCCTATTCCACTCTTGCCACCTTCGACCTTTCCTTGGAGGATAAGGTACTGGAATTCATAACGTTCTTCTTTCATAATATGTCCCAAGTTGCATATTATTCTACGTTTTATTCCTTATTAAAGATCTTCTAATTGTGCTCTTCGAAGAATTCCTTCAATTATTCTTTCTACCCGCGATACTTTCAGCATTCTTCCCAGACACCACATTCTTCCAACCGAATGCTTCCAATTTATTTGTAGAGTTTGCTTTTAATATCGTCCTCAACACCATACAAAAGAACTGGCCAAACATAACATTTAAGAGTTCTGAATCTTAGTTTGAAGTTTAGATTCTTATTTGTGAAGATTTTTTGAGTTTAAGGGAGGTTGCCCTTGTTTGTTCTATTCCACCTCAAATCTCTAGTTCTGGGTCTCAATTTCCGTTTAACATACATCGTAGGTTTTAAATTTCTTACTTTACAATTTGAGGAACATAGTGACTGCACAGTGATTGGTTATAGTGGCTAAGGTATTTAAATTATTCATGAAAAAATCCGAATAAGTACTCTTATTTTCTCCCTTTCATATATTAAGAAAAAAAAGTATGATTTTTGATGTAGCATTTTTGTTCAAAAATTCAGAAATCCTTGTCTTTAAGTCTATAAATATATTAAAAACATAAGCTAACGAACTTTATAAATGAGTACAACTTTATAAACCGAAGTCTCCCTTAAATATTAAATGTGAAGCATTTAATATTTAGACATTCATAAAGAATATTTAATGCACTACTTTTAGAAAGTTTTTGTTTCTAAATATTTAGGGTGGTTCGTTTCTTTCTTTTTTTTATATTAAACATGTATTTTGACCTGAGGATTTTTTAACTGAAGACTCTGGATTTATGTTTTTGAACATGAATAACTAAAACTTGAGTGTTTATACTCTAAGATATTTAGTGTGAATTATTCATTGAGAGTGGACTGAGGAAGCTGGAGGGAGAATTAGGAAATTCTGGAGTGTAGGGAGATGGGATTTGAGCCCGTACCCGCAGAGAACACCCTCTCATAAAAGCACCCCCCCCCTCTTAATGCTTTTTCTTGTCAGTGCTTTATAACTGTAAGTAGATAAGGGCTTAGTAGGTTTACAGTGTTCTGTTCCTTCAGTTAATAGAAGTGTAGTGTCTACCTCTTCTCTCTCTCTCTCTCTCTCTCTCTCTCTGTCTCTCTCTCTCTGTCTCTCTCTCTCTGTCTCTCTCTCTCCTCTCTCTCACTCTCTGCTTGTTCTATATCTCTCGAAGCCTCTCCTTTCTTCTGTACTTTTGTACCTTTGTTTAGCGAGGATCTTACTCCAAACAATGATTTGAAGGGAGGAAAAAAAGCCAACTGCAAGAGGATAAACTCTTCCCTTTGTTCCATGTACACTTTCAAAAGAGGAAAAAAAATCAAAAAGCGAGATTAACTGAAACATGTTAAAAGTTCTCTCCAAATCAGAGCATTGCAAATTGGAAACAGATCGAGCAAACTTCACATCAACAGAAGGAGAATCGGACACGATTTGAGACTAAAGAACACATTGCTAGGCGCTGATAACATGAAAAACATTTCTTAGCATATAACAGGCATAAGATAATATGAAGTACATAAGAGAAATATCAATAACAAATAAGAATAAAATTACTAATTCAATTTATCACCACACCCATACCAGAAGAAAGTGTATGAAAACGGAACGTCATGCTGGGAAACATAAGCGGAAACCAAGAAACTCGCCAATAGCAGAGCAAGCGTACGACCAAGAAGAGGAAATGATGGTGTCTGGTGTAATCAGAAAGTGGACATGAATCATTCATTACCTGCAGGTGTTTCGACAAGGAAAGATTTTCTAGATCTTGAAGCATTAATAATCTAAATACTTCTGTTGCCGAAGTTGGCCAAACATTAACAAAAATTCATTCCAAGTTTTCAGGGCACCCTATCCTTTAGCAATTCCTTGGAACGTACCTTCACCCCTCCCAATATCCAAAAAAGCAAAAAACAAATCCTTAAATATTCACTGCGTTAATTGCTTCCTCACGTTATGTTTTTCCAATGACTTTACTTCTCTAGTATCTCAAAATTTCCAATTTTTTTTTTTATTGTCATATTAAATATATATATGTGATTGGAACTTTGATATAAGTGACATAAGAAATATTATTATCATTATTTATATTAATTAACTTCACGGGGCTCAGGTTAGCCATGCGAGTTAAAGCGTTGACCTTTATCTCACATGGTAAACCTAGAGTGGCGAGTTCGATTCTCGCCTGGGTAAAGGAAATTATTTAGTGACGAAATTCATTAAATAACATCCTAAAATCCCACCCTGGCTAGAAAAGGGTGGTAATCTGTAGATAACCCGTCCCAATTAGCCTAAGTTGCAAAAAGTGGACGTTAATAAATAATAATAATAATAATTTAACATCAATAAATATTGTTATACAATCATATGACATTCATAAATTTATCTTTAAAAAAAAAAATATATATTTATTAACGTCCACGTTTTGGCTAATTGGAACGGGTAATCTACTGGTTACCACCCTATTCTAGCCAGGGTGGGACTAAGGATTTTATTTAATGAATTCCGTCACTAAATAAATTCCTATTGCCCAGGCAGGAATTGAACTAGCCACTCTAGGTTTACCATGTAAGATTAAAGTTAACGCTTTAACTCACATGGCTAACCTGAGCCCCTTTAATATATATATATATATATATATATATATATATATATATATATATATATATACTTAAAATATTATTATTTATTATTAAAAGTTGCCACTTTTTGCAACTGTGACTAATTCGCAAGGATCATCTGCAGATTGCCACCCTTTTCTAGCCGGAGTGGGACTAAGAATTTAATTTAATGGGGCATAAGAAATAATTAACCTAATTTTCCATAATTAGCCAAAAGTAAAACTAAGAATAAAAAAAATGTTGTTTCCTGTATTTACTGTTCCTTATTCAATCCTCGACCCCAGAGTAAAAACATTGTTATTGAATGTCAGAAACATCTTTGAGTTGTATTTTGCATATTATCTATGGGAAATAGGAGTGGACAATGTTTTTCAGCGATAGTATATTTCAATGAAATTTCAGCTTTTAGTTTGCCATGAAAACATGAATAAATATCTTATCGACATCTGCCATTACATATTCTTATCTAGAAGGGTCTTTACTATGTGGCAGGTGCCTCACTAAACCAGAAGAAAGACTCTGGATTAAAATCTCACTATGTCACATGGAATATGTAATCATAATAAAATGCTATCTTAACTGATATGGCAGTTACCAATGTTCATAATCATTGATCAGGCAACAAGAAGAAAAGAAAATCCCGTTATACTTGCGATTTTCTACAATTATTGCCGTTTAGATGGTTTCATTACACAAAAATTAAGAGGGTAGTTTTTCGTACTTTCTATGTCGCAGCCTTCAGTAAATCCCCACTGGTGCTGTTTTTAATCATTTAAGAATAGAGAAAATGGTAAGATGCGATCATGAGATTGTCATACCTACACGCGGGAAATCTTCTTAGTTTACACAGCCCTTGCGTGGCGGACTTTTTAGAGATTTACTTAACTTCATAAACATCTGAACTACTGAAAATTAAAATTTATAACAAACAAATATTTTTGATAAAAAGGGAATAGTAAGTAGTTCCCTTTTATTGAACTACAACTATGATTATGTGTATAATCTTTATGGTTACGTATATTACTTACATTGCAGTCGAGGGTTCATCTTTAAGAAGAAATGGAGGGCAGACAGAACTTGGTGTCCAGAGCGCAGTCGGATGATCACCCGCTGAGTGCTTCACCAGCTCAATACTTAGTATTACCATTCATATGTTTTGTAAATTAATATAAACCTTTACTTCATTAAATATATAAATATTTATTTTTATTATATATTATACTTTTAGACTAAATAGCCGACTCACATTACTGGCGAAATGCATTTGCATCAGAGTGTGTAGGCTATAATTGATATTAATTGCAATTATTAAAGACTACTAACACCAAGTAAATCAATGATAAGTCTAAGTGTTATGGACATAAAAAAAAAGAATTGAAATATATTAATTCAATTATTGTTGTGACTAAATACTTATCACCAATGATAGCTCAAAAATACATGCTTTATATGAAAATATCTAATATTTCTATTTTGTTGCCCCATAAATATATAAATACACCTTCTAAGTAATAATATATTCTGTTATGTAACATCATTATCCAACAGGTCTCAATTTTGTGCTTCAATGTGCCTAGTGGAGATACAAGTGCGGCGATCAATTGTGCATGATGTGCTTTAAAAAAGGGATATGTTACAAATGAAATGTCTAGGAAACTATTTTCGTATATTAAATGACCTTAATTGTTCTGATGATCAACATACCCACATTAAAAAACAGATAACTTACAAACAAGAAGTCAATTATCTCTACTTTAAAAAAAAACAAATTACAATATAATAGTATGTAAATACCTAATTATCAAATAAAGTTGATAAGCAATTATTTCATTTTACTAGTATCTCTTACGTGAAAGAAAATACTGAAAAATTACATTTAAGTATTACAATACATGGTTAATGGAATAGTTTGAGTGAAATTAATACATTACTCATAGGCATTAGAAATAGTCTAAATATTATTCTGTGGCATTTCTAGCCCGTGTGAGGAACGGGAAAGTGCAGAACTCTTACATGTTATATTACAGGTTAGTTTAATTATACAGATACTGATGTGTCAGGGTTTATTAAAATTATTTAAGGAAATATATTGGGAATTAAACATGAATTAAATAAATGTAAACAACATCTACATCTCTCAATAAACGTATATATCAGCAACCAATAAAAGAGGCTAACTAACACTGACGGTAATCTGACTGGGGCAAAGAACAACGAGAGTGTTTAGGGAAAATATATGAAAAAAATAAAAGTTGCCTGACAAAAAGGCGTGGCCATTGAACTAAAGGGGGAATGGACTGCTCATGTAGTCGGCAGTCACCTGATTTCAGCAACAATTTAGACTGCCTACGCCTCGGACCTAGAACAAAATCATATTTTATTTACAAAAACATATTAAATTAGTGTTGAGCCATAGTCTCAGAAGTAATGTTTGGTGCATGTTGAGTTAAACATTTGTTTTTATATTTTAATAAACAGCATATAATATTATTATTCGTCGTATTAATAATTAGCCAAGATCGCATTTCTTTCTCTTGAAACTAGTAGGCTGTCTAGTTTATAAAATGACTCATGTTAAAATAAAAGGTGAAAATATTTTTCTGAGGTATAGATACAACTTTTCCCACAGTATACAGGTTCAGGAGGAGGATCTCAATTTTCAGAGATTAAAAATTAGGTATAAAGATAGTGAATTAGAATCTAGTTAGACTGAAGAAACAGGAGGTCCTGAAGTAAATTCCATGACAGTAGTATAAAAAGGGAGTTTCTGGCACACTTTTCAAAATACCCCAAATCCCCAAAAAAATACGAACGTACTAATTTTTCAAATAATCACTAAAAATCCATTAAAACATTGATTTTTTTCATAATGTTTTTCAAAATATATATAAAAAGGGGGTTTCTAGCGCAATTTGAAAATTGGAAGCCCTCTTTCTATTACAGTTTTCAAAATTCCCTCCAAATGCTAACGACCAAAAATACCCTAAATCCTCCAAAAAATGCTAACGACCAAAATACCCTAAATCCTCCAAAAATACCCTAAATCCTCCAAAAATGCTAACGACCAAAAATACCCTAAATCCTCCAAAAAATGCTAACGACCAAAATACCCTAAATCCTCCAAAAAATGCTAACGACCAAAAATACCCTAAATCCTCCAAAAAATGCTAACGACCAAAAACCGAGTTTAACTTAGTTTAACTTTTCGAACTTTTAACATAGTTTAACTTTTCGAACTTTTAACATAGTTTAACTTTCGAACTTCTAACTTAGTTTATCTTTTCGAAGTCCATCTATTTATTAGAAACAAACTTCTTACATACCCACAAAAATTCCACACTTTTAAATTTAATAATATGCAACAACATAAATAAAATTTTTAACATAATAAATGGATAATAAGGAAGAATTTAACAAAAGTACTTTAGAAATACTTTATACTAATAAATAGTATTACCAAAGAATTAGAGAAATGTTAAATAGTTTACTAGATGAAGAATACCAAGCAGAATATTTAGATGTATTATTACTTAAAAATGGTTGTATTTATATTACTGTATACGATCCAGAAGAAGATAAATTTAAAGAGTTAAAAGATCTAGATAAAGATGTAAGATTAGAATATAAGAAAAAAATTATTAATTCCATTAACGAATGTTATAAAGAAGACGAAAATACTGGTAGTGGATTAAAATTAATGAATATAAATAGAAGAAAATATAGAAATTCTAATAATTTTGATAACAATTTTGAAAGAATGTCTTGGGAATATTCCGATTAGCTGTCTTTTAAATTTGTAGGATCTAAAAACATTTGGTTGTCGTGAAACGCGTACTACTGAACAATTTTCAGGATTGTTAAAAAGATTGAAGGGGATTCGATACCCATAGAAATTATTCCAGTATCTAACAAACATCGTTAGCATTTTTTGGAGGATTTAGGGTATTTAGATCGATAGCATTTTTTGGAGGATTTAGGGTATTTTTGGTCGTTAGCATTTTTTGGAGGATTTAGGGTATTTTGGTCGTTAGCATTTTTTGGAGGATTTAGGGTATTTTTGGTCGTTAGCATTTTTTGGAGGATTTAGGGTATTTTGATCGATAGCATTTTTTGGAGGATTTAGGGTATTTTTGGTCGTTAGCATTTTTTGGAGGATTTAGGGTATTTTGATCGATAGCATTTTTTGGAGGATTTAGGGTATTTTTGGTCGTTAGCATTTTTTGGAGGATTTAGGGTATTTTTGGTCGTTAGCATTTTTTGGAGGATTTAGGGTATATTGGTCGTTAGCATTTTTTGGAGGATTTAGGGGTATTTTGAAAATTGTTATAGAAACCCCCTTTTTATATATATTTTGAAAAAAATCAATGTTTTAATGGATTTTTAGTGATTATTTGAAAAATTAGTAAAATTAGTACGTTCGTAATGTTTTGGGGATTTGGGGTCTTTTGTAAAGTGTGCCAGAAACACCCTTTTTAGCAGATTTCCCTTAAGGGAAATCAGCTATTGAGGTCGTACTCATGACGCGAGTTTCGAAAAATTTCTTCAAATGTCCATCGATCCTACCCAGGAGATGACGAAAATGAGGTCCGTTCAAAATTTTATATATATATCTATATATATATATATATATATATATATATATATATCTATATATATATATATTTGTCTGTTAACGCTCTAGCGGTCGCAATTTTTGTTTGATCGTTACCAAACTCGGAATTTAATCGTTTTATGTAAAAAGGAAGATCAAGTTCGTTAATGGCTGAAATCGGTCCAGTGGGAGGGGGGGTTTAGAGGGGGGATTTTCGGAATATTCGAAATATCTCCGTTATTATGCGTCGGATCGAAAAATTGTATAGAATCAATCTTATTACAAATTAAATTTACTATAAATATTGTTCTATACATTTATTCCCTATCTTGAATATTAACCGAGATATTTGCATTTTTATTAAATTTGGGCCGGTAACGGATTTTTGAGTTTCCCGCCAAAACCTAGTTCGGCCCTTTGCCGTAAGTGTTGGGCTCTTGTATGGAGATTTCTCTATTGTATTACTTCACGTGGGAAATCTGCTTAGTTTACGCAGCCCCTGCGTGACGGACTTTTATACTACTCATAGCAAACTACCAAGGAGAGCTATTACCTATGAGTAATAGGCAAACATCTGAGACCGGATGTGTCTATGCCTAGTAGAAAGCCCTCCGTTTTAAAAGCCTCACTGAGAGAAAATCTGTAAAACTGTCATACCTCGTTATGTATGAAACGGAAACGTAGTACTCTACAGCGACTGCGGAAGAACCGAATTGGTTTGGGTTTGAAGTGCCCACTGTCATTTGCCATGAAAAACCACGGGTGATGGAGGTTGAGTGAAACACAATATAGAGGACAATATGCCTTTTCTAACTAGGGTATTTCGACTAGCAAATGAATGTTTTATGGCACCCCAGGTGGGGAGGTGAGGCTGGCTGTGGCAAAAATGGCTGGTCGGCCTTAGAATGGACTTGCTGCTATGGTCTCTATTTGGAAAATTTAGCTTATGAGCGTACTGATTGGTTAAAACTGTATGAAAAATCCTCGAAACTTCAAGGACAGTAGCCTCTGATAGTCGGCAATGTTACATGTCTCGTTTTTAGTCGGGTTTATATGAACAAATACCTGCGTTCTTAACCTATTCTCTCCCCGCTTTAAGTAATCTATGCATTTAAAACCTTCCAGTTGTCAGACTGCATCTTCCTGTCTGCAGAAATCCCTCCATCTTGAGTGGACTTTCATCAACCATCGCACTTTAAAACGTCCTACAGTTCGATTCAATACTTTTTCACATTATCAACAACAAGCATTAGTGGCGGCATTATTGTAGAATTTAGTAACTAAAATATTCCGGTGGAATCCCAGTAAGAGTTTAATAAAGACTACAATTTTAAACCTATATATATATATATATATATATATATATATATATATATATATATATAAATGTGTATATATGTTTTTGAAAGTAGTAAAATATTGACCACTGGCTTGTTACAGGGGGCACTCCTAATCTACGGTTGTAAGGGAGACAAAAAACGAAACTAGTAAATAGTGCAATTTATATGCATCAGTTTGGAAAGAATTATACGGAATTATTTGTATATATCTTTACGGTAAACTGGAAAAAGTTTCTTTAAATGTCTTCTGTATCCCCCAAATTGATTGAAGAATTCGTTACTCTTCGTGTCCTGCCTGCCAAATGCCTCCTTCCCTTTAATTGGTTTTCCTTATTATCCAGCTTAGATCAAATAACAGCGAAACATAAAATCTTACATTCCTGGTTTAATGGATTTATTAATAAATTTCATTCAGTAACTGACATATACGAATGTATTTATATTGTTTTCTGTGATAGTTTTCTACACGTAAATGCAAAATAATGCTCTACATTCATCCTTTTTATGCAGTTTTTGTCTATGTTTATACACTTCATTCCAAAATTACGAGCTCCTTTCCAACATATTTCCCCAACAGCTAGATATTTCCCCAGTACAGATGGAGGTAGGTAGTCTCATTTAATGCGAGCTAAATACCTAAAGGAAGTAACTTAAATTTCTTTTCTTTTTATCTGTGTTTGGCTCATTTCACCTGATAGTACCACTAATACATATACATACACGAAAGGACCTTTGACTAATCTTGTTTTTCAACAACATACTTTTAAGACGTTGAAAGGTGTATTAATATATTCCATATGAATTACAAAACTAATACTGAACTCAGATAAAAGATTTAAAATTTTATTGTTATAACATTTTATATCTAGCCACAAAAATTGAGATTTCGTCAATTTTGGTAAGTATATTTTAAGTTCTCAAAAGAAAACATGCATACACTCATGAACGTAAACGACTCATTCATCCTGATTGATAGCTTCTCAACTTAGGCGATATATACATATATGTATATGTGTGTATATATATATATGTATATATATATATATATATATATATATATATATATATATATATATAGACACACACACAGTAGCACAAAAAAAATAGATCTGGACGAAGATTTGGATTCACAATTTTTTTTTTTTGTGACACTAACTCAAATACTGCTGCGAATATATTAAGATGGCCGCCAATGGCATATAGCATTTGGCCCTTCAAGGAATTTTTAACCATCATTTTACATAATGGAGAGTGTTTTCGACTCATTATAATTAGAATAGCCTTTCCACATACACCATTTCTAGAGATTAATATTGGCTTTATAGTCATTCCACACTCTCAGTTTTCAAATTCCCCAATGTTTTAATCTGATTTTCTACCCTCACGAATGTACCTAAATCATCCACAAGGAAACCAATTATTCAGGCATTTACATTCTCATAATTTAATATTATTTGATATATCATCATAGGATTAATTAAAATTAAACTCTTCTCATATTTTAAAGAGGTGTGTTCTCTTCGTTGTTAAATTTAATTGCGTCCATGACACAGAGGACTGTTATTCCTTTTATTTGAAACAAATAACCCTACCTTTGGTTGCCATTACATAGAGAAGAGGCTAAAAAAGCTAATCGAGAGTATGATTAGAGCCTGATGCCCTCTTTCTATAGTAATATCACCTTACTTAAGTGAAATAAAAGTGGATTTTTAAAAATGTCATAAGTGATATGTCTAAAACTCAATTGGAGTTTTATTTGATTTCATGCTATTTGTATTTCTACATACGGCTATTTTTAATGTTACCTGTCTCATTGTATATCAAAAGTTCATGATCCACCGCAATTGAAATAACTTGAAACAAATTAAATCTTTCTTATTTAATTGTTATATTATTGCGGTTTACTCTGGCTAAGAGGCATAAAAAACTTGCTAATAAAAATACCTTTTGGAGTATTATCTCAGAATGAAACATTGATGGGGCTCAGGCTAGCAATATGAGTTAAAGCTTTGCCTTTAATATCACATAGTTAAATCTAGAGTGACGAGTTCTATTTTCGCCTGGGTAATAGGAATTTGTTAAGTAGCGAACTCATTAAATAAAATGCTTAGGCCCACCTTGGCTAGAAAAAGGGTGGTAACCTGTAGATAGCCCGTCCCAATTAGCATTGTTAGCAAAAATTGGACGTACATTAATAATATACATATATCTGAAGATATGTGTCCGTAACGGTTTAAAATTTTAGAATTTATTTTCAATGAAATACAACATTTCGACCAATTACTGTTTATGTATCGTTCTAGAGTTTAGATATTGTACTAGGCAGACGGGGTAGATCAGTTACAATGAGTTTCTCAGATAAAATTCTGATATTTTAAAGTTCTAGGCACTAATCTAAACGAATTGGGCAGATCGAGGAAGGGATGTCGAAAGAAACATCTAAGAAGAAGTGAATGAATAAATTTTGGTTAAGGCTGTAACTATATTAAAGATTTCTATATCGACTTAGAAGTATAAACTTAAACTAATAATTGTACTCTCGGTTTCTTGGGAATTTATAAATAACTCTGGTATATGAGAATGATATTTATTAATTAAAACATTCTTGTATTTTTGTTTCCTCTAAAACAATAAATTCTTGGCGAGACCTGACTTTATTTTTATTGCCTCTAAATACAATTGTTTGTTGTTTTATCATAGATTTTTATCGAAATAAATATTAGAAAAACTGAGGAAATATAATAAAGGTTCACAATGTTTAGATAAAATATATCGGTCATAAATCTGCACTACATCTACGGGAAGTTGATAGCTTATCGATAACAACGATCCCCATCCAACCCCCCTGCGGACTGTCCTTGAGCCACAAAGGAACCCAGGCCTATTTCTAACTGTACACAGCTATTTTTCGCCCAATGGCCGAAGCAATCATCTGTCATTGGCCGAGACCAAAGTCGCTTTCAAGCAGCTTTCTGAATGAATGCCTTAGCCGATTGGTTCGCCTTGGAACAAAATAGAAGACTTTAAATTATTGTATTTGGACTATAGTGTGATGAGCTACCCTACCCACTTCAACTATCTTAAAAAATAAACCCCAATTTTTCACAACCACTCCTTAAAATGATACCCTTGGTATAGCACAAGGGGGCTCACGGCATAGCCTAGGTGTTACCTACACCTGCCGACTATCTTTTCCTTTTAATTTGTTTTTTGTTAGTTTTGCAATGTTTTCGCTGGGACTCAGAAAAAAAAAAAAATAGTGTGATGTATGTGTATATCCCGTGTATATGCGTGTGTACATGAGGTACTTGTTTTTATTTTGCATGCTTGCACGTTTTTCTTTCGCTTAGTTTTCTTCGCATGCCCTTCTTCTACGCATGATTTTTCTTTTGGTCTTTCTTCTTTAGTCAGGTGTAGGGAAAAAAAAAATAAAAAAAAAAAATAGTGTGATGACCATTTAAGATTTTACGATCTTAGCTCGAAAATGTGTACCTGATCAATACCATAATCGATATGTAACTCTTTTATTCAACTTTGAAGATCATAATAGTGGGTGAAACTGGACGAGGAATGTAGTGGGGGAATTTGAAAATTCATATGTCCGTGATTAGAACCAATGTTGTTAAAAATGCGATGCTCCACAATTGTTATTCTATACATTTTTTCGTAACTTATTTATTTAGCGACCTATTCATTTTTCTTTTTATAAATAGAGAATGTTGCTCACGGATTTTAGAAATAGAGTATATATGGTGTGACGAGACCAATAGCGTGCCATACCAGCACGTGGGAAATCTGCTTAGATTACGCAGCCCATATGTAACAGGCTTTATTACACATGAACAACATAAATATCGAGTTTGGCAGCTATCAGTAAAACTTTACAACTCCTAGAGTGGTAGAAGACATATATACTATTCTGATATCAGTTGTAGGCAAGTTCCAGAATTTAAAAAAATATTGCCCCTCCTTGACTTATTTTATTGTAACTCTACATGTTTCACGTACTATAATCAATACCTCAGCAGATTGAGTACGATACCCTTACTACTAAAAAGAGTCAGCGCATGGCCTAGAGAGACATCAACTCATTTTCATCATTTATATGATCGATAGCCATTTTAATGAATATAATCTTAACAGCGGCATACCTTAAGTGAAGCCAGCTAAAAAAGAACAGGTAATTTGCTGGCATTGTGGTAAGTCAACACTGTCAGTAAATGTTACTATGGCATTGGTTAATATTAGCAGTATGATTCTTCGCTTAAAAAGTTGTTGATAATACAATATATTCCCCTCCCCCTTAAAATTTAACGAACCAAATTCGTAATCGGGGTTGAAGGGAGGATTAATGGGTGAAAAGGGTCTGTTGCTAAGCCATTAAAAACAATGGGAATAAGGTGGGGAAATGCCTTTGAGTGGAAATATAAACAGGAGGAAGATGGAGGGAGAGCATAACGAGGGATCCTGGAATACTAATTGCAGAAGGCCTCTCAAACATGGGCCTACAATACTCAGAGAAAGAACTCTCTCGACAAAGGGTATTTAACACTCTCTCCACAGCTCATTTACCATGGGAGAAGGATGACCCAAACATGCTAAAATACTACAGTGAAATGGACAAAATGCCAATGTGGCGGTCAGGCAGATAGTATTCATTTCATAGTGTTGCGAAAACTATGTGTAAGAAAAATTAAACAAATTTAGTCACGTATTTGGGAAGTACGAAGGAGATGAAAGGAGTCTACCGATGGAAGGACTATTGTCACCCGAAGTGTCTACTGGAGCTGAGACAATTCTAGACTATGCTTCTAGTCCCTTCTCGGCCTTCTCTTTGATCTTTGCCACTGAGCTTTAAAACGGCCCAGCCCGTCCCGACAGTTTAGTTTGTTCTTAGCTCTCTGCAAGTGATCTACAGTGTGTTCAGTGCAGCTTTAGTGAACAGTGCGTTTTAGTTGCAGTGCGCTAAATCTTTGCGAAGATCTATGAATCTGGGATAATTCGACCTCGTCTACATCAGTATTCTTCTATACTTTCATCTTGATTTCGATAATTCAAAACCATAATTCCACAACTTCAGTAATTAAGACATTGATAAACCCAATTGGAAAGTAACCAGAAAACTTTTTCTAGTAGCTTAAAAAATATACAAATTTTAAACTTTTACTACTACTATGCGGACTCCCTTCACTTCAGAAAATATTGATACGTTGACTTTCACTGCCTGTGACATAATCAGTAGGATTATCGGGCAGTCTCTGCAGACTGTCCTTAAGCCACAAAGGAAACCACACCAATTTCTATCCCAGCTTTTTCGTTGAACCTCCAAAGTAATCACCTAACAATGGCCAACCCCGAAGTCACTTTCAAGCATCTTTGTGAACGAATTCCTTAGTTGTTGGCTACATACAGCCCCCTAGCATAGCAGGAGCTAAATAGAAGACTTTAAATTGTTGAATGGTGTCTTGCGAATTCGAAAATCTGCAATACACGTTTCCCACTTTTAATTCGTGCTGATTTCCTTCCACATCATTCTTATATCCGCTCATAATAAGACGCCCAATGTAAACTGTACTTAAAATTAAGTTGGACACGAGAAAACCCAATTGGAAAGTAACCGGAAAAAGTGTCTAGTACCTTAAAAAATATGCAAACATTTTTTTTACTAATATAATGCAGACTCCCTTAAAATTTCACTGCATAAAATGTTGTTTCTTTGACTTTTACAGCCTGTGACGTAGTCAGTGGGATTAGCGGGCGACAACTCTGAGAAGGCATGAATCTACTGAAAACAAATTTTACTCCCCACCAATAAATGTAGCCAAAGGTAGTGTGCACATTTTCTGGCTCTTTTAAAATTATTCAGAAATTTCCTCCATATGAATTTGAGGAGGGAATACAATTCACTATTTTAATGTAGTCTATAATCGCAATAACTGCGTCCATTATTTTCCATGACGAATCCAAATTCTAATATTTTTCTATGAAATTATTTCACTGCAAGAATTATGGACCAATCCAATTGGTATCCCCATTTAGAAAAAAAAATCTATAGAACCTCTCCCACTCGTTAGTAAAAAGTAATGCTAACAGATTAATTATATACATTTGCACTTTTAGACTGAAAAGATCACTCGATTCTCAGGTGAAATTAGTTTAATTGAAATTGACTGACATTTATTTAAAAATATACTAATTTTTCTGGGCATAGATATAATAGTTGAAAAGTAATTAACAATAACAATAATACTACCCCTTCTGGTGCAGGTGAAAACCAATTAAAATTGAATTAGCGTATGGGTAATGTAATCCAACAAAACTAAATTAATTGATTAAATTTTATTAAAAGTTTTTCTTATTCTGGAACGAATATTTATACATGTTATTCATAGCATTATGACAAGGGTTTACAATAAAATATTTCTTCCGCACAAACATTATTGATATTGCTCTACATGTTTCGAGGCTTATATTTCACCTCTTAAGGGGCTATCCATTACGTATTCGTTCGTTGCTACTGTCCTCACTGGGGAGGTCGTTTTTAGTCTAGTATCAACCACCTCCCAAGTGAGGACAGTCACAACGATCATAGGTGGGAAACGAGCACTTCAGAAATGGACAGTCCCTGAAGAGGAGTTATGGAAACCACGTATCATGTAGGACAGTATGTATAAAGTTTGAGCGAAAAATGTTTTTTATTGACGACCCTTGCCATAGTACTATGAAGAATTTGTTATTTGTATTTTGTCAACAAGAATTTATTGTTCAGAGAGGATAGAAAAGATTTAGGAGAATAAATAGTAATAATTTGACAGTTCCAGTCCTCCTGTAGGCAGTTAATATCTTGTATTTGTAGCCCCCAATAACCTAGAACATGGAGTTACAGCAGTAGTAGTTTGCACTATCTGTCGCACTACCCTTGTGATCGGGTATTATGACACTGCCACTAACTAATAATGTCTCAAGTGAACGTAAAAATGTTACCCCAGCAATTAGGACATTCCTACTTTTTAGAGCTAATAGTAGGAGGCCTAACCTAAGCGTTAAAATTATCAATTAATCTCAGGCATACATATCATTTTAAATATAAGATATTATTTATAATGTATTCTGTGACTAATATTAAGTCTGAAGAATGCTACTAATTGTGAGTAAATATTAATTTGACTAATGATTCAACTTCTCATTTTTTATGTATAGAACTCACCAGAAAACTTTTTTTTCAATAAAACTCCTCTGAATCAATATAAATATATAGTATTTGTTGCATTCAAAATCCCATTAATACATACTTATATCCAAAAAACATTATACGTGAGTACTTAAAAATATTAATATATTTTTAAATAGAAAATCTTTTACTTGAAGATCTAAATAAACATTTTTTGACATACTTTCCCAGTGCTGCTTTTAATTACAAGATCTATATCGCCCCTCCACATGGTGAGGAGCTATGAAAAGTTGGGGGTTAATATTGACGACTTGAATAATGCACATAATAGCCTAGGGGTAGGGAGTGGTGAAGCGAGAGCAGAGTGAAAAATACCTTCTTGAAAAGCTCCTAAGTAAACCATAAAGTGGGGCTTTCAAGATGGCCGCAACCATTTTCCCTTAAAGAAAATGTTCACTACAGAGGCAGCCTAATGTCGGACATAGGGATATTACACTTCTAAATTGAGCTCGAAATTAACAAAAACCAACAAGAATATACATCATAATAAATACTGTAAACCAACGTTAAAAACGGTTACACTGAGCTTGGTTTCGAGGTAAGTAGTTGTTAATGGAGCAAATTATTTCGTTATTTTAGTCCAAAGAAACTAACCGAGCTACATAATTTCGCTTTTTTCTTAGTATTAATAACTTTTAAACTTTTTTTAATAATAATAAAGTTCTCTGGTAAGCGTTAGTTATTACCCAAAATTGTGAAAATAATTAATTTTTGTCAGTAACACTTTTAATGTCTCTTGCCAGAAAAGCATTATTCCCGGTAATTTCTAAACCAATATAGGTATGTGCCTGTGCATTAATTCAATAACTTACGAACAACTTTATGATTATATTTACTTCTAAGCCCATTAACCATCAAATTTTTTTTTTAAAAAAAAAAGGATGGTTTTGGGCCAAACAGAAATAAAAAATTGATTATTTCTCCATCAGGACCATGAATAAATAAACAAGAATTAAGCGAATCTGTTTTTCTTATGTGTAAAAACATACCTACAAATTACAATTTATACCACATCTTATCCTTTGAATTTTTCTTCCTTTACAACCCCACTTAGGACAATTCTAAATGACATATTTTACTACTAGTTCAAAAAATTTAATTCCGGAGCGTAAGTTTAATACTGTAGGCTTTGCACTGGTATTAGCAAATTTCCATCTAAATATAAAAACACTGAGTGTGATAAATATTGTAGGAAATTGCAACCAGTTTTGGTGGCACATTTTCTATCACATGGAAATTCTAGTTGTTGTTTTGTTTTTTTTTTGAGAGAGAAATGCTTACAAATATTTTTTCCCTCATGATCAGATATATTGAAAAACTCTTCTTTCGGCAGGAGTAAACTAAAATAAAGTCTGTCACAGATTTCCATTGGCTTGCCACTGAGAAATTTGTTTTTCTCTATGAAATGCAATTGCACTCATTTCTCATGTTTCATTGTACTAAAGCACCAGCAAGGGCAAATTCACCTCAACATGTTAGTTTGTATCGTCGTACTGAAGTAATAAAGAAGACAATCAAAGAAGCAGATGATTTTGTCAACGATAGATGTTTCATTTTTTATAAATCCGAATGTTGTTCAATTTATTCATTGCGACAATAATCCTAAACAAATTACAGAACTTATCCTTCCTTAATTAATAATGTACAAATGTTAATATAAGCACAGGGAAACTGGAATAAAACAATACATTTCGAATTTACCCGTGATAACAGGAATGTGGTTAATTTCCGAAATATATATGCCTCAATATTTTCGTTTCATCGACAAATATAGCTATTTAAAGTATAATTAAAACTTCAGTAGCCCATCATGTCTTTGGAAAATTATCTCTGTAATAAAATATCTCCCATTTGAGTGTAAAGAACATCGTTTACAAAATTCCTGCCTTAAATATGAAGATTTCCTAAGTGCAGGAATTAAACACAGATGACGATTTAGAGTTTTCTATTAGCATATGTGATGCCATCATCGCGTTCTATTAACTATTTCTCACTTTACAAATACTATAAAAAATCAGGATTTCTATAAGCTGGACTTTTAGTGACTTAATAGAGAGAGAATCGGTTTGACAAAGATGGGTGGAAGGTATTTACAGATCCCCAAACACTAAAAATTTTCAAAAACTTTGTTAATTTTCGAATTATAGAAGTTAGGTAACATGATTAAACTGAGCACGTGTAATGGAGATATATCGCCCCAATTTCGATGGCTGCAATAAGCATGTGGTCCAATTTCGACTACTAAATAACTTTATCTTTTTGCACCTGAAATATAAAACCTGATACTAGTCAAGTAAGGATTCCGGGAATATTCTGAGGTAACACATAATTTTAATTTTCACAAGAAATTTGAAAAAAACATTGTTCCGAATTTGAATTTTGAAAGTTTATTCGTTTTTCAAGTACGGTCATTTTTTGGTTCCTCGTTATAAATTAAATTACGCAATTGCGAAAAATTAAGAATATAAAAAAATAAAGAAGGAAAAAACCAAGATCAATTTAATTTGGAATTTGTCAAACGATAAATGTAAAAATGTTTATCAACGTATCAAAACCTAAATAGCAACAATCGGGCTAAGGTTTAATCCCGTGGGCTGGTCCACTAGTCAAAACCATCTACAGAATGCACTACTTCGAAATCGTAAGCACCTCGCTTTTATTGCATTATTTGAGGAGGGGGGGGGGTAAAGATTCCTTACAGTTAGTATCTCAAACAGCAATCAAAATTTATGTTGAAGTTTTTTGCTTTAGAAACTTTGAAAAATGTAATTACATTACATCGTCGAAAATTCGGCTTTTTATTTTTTTTTCTGTATTATTTTTACTAATCCTCACAAAAGTCCTACTAAAAAGTAACCTATAACTGTTAGTATTGGTGGCATGGAAGTAGAGAAGAATAGGTAGTGATTTCTCTTGATCAGAATCCAGAACATTCCACTTGAAGCACTATTCTGAATACCTTTGCCGAATGTTTATCAAGTAGATAGTTGCCTGCAGTCAAAGGGTTGAAACGATCAATGTAAATTCCACCGTCATCTGATAGTATTCTCCTCACGTCCATACTGCACAGATATATATAATGACTTACAGCATAGAGATTCTATTCACTGCCAGTGACGTAACAAGGGAATTTGTAATAAATCATCCATAAGTTATGAGGCTCAGATATTTATAAAAACTGAAGAAACTTTCATCGATCAGTAGTAGAACGCCGTACACTGAATCATAAATGGGTAAAGTAGAATAAGGCGATAGATTAAATTTTGAAAAAATTGAATTATTTCTATTGGTATTATAAACGGGAGGGGATTTTTCAAATATATTTCCTCCTTCCAATAAACTTTTTCTATCGTTCTAACCAAAGTAAGAATCTTCTTCAACAAACACGAAGAGGTTCAATACTTGAACGCAATTCACTTTGAAGTCAAACGACGTCACTTTCCACCTTCAACCATAGAAAATCTTGAGATTTGTTAATTACGGGGAAGGGGTAAAATGGCTATTCTACAAATAATGCCTTAAATTTTGGAAATAATCATGAATAACTGTCTCAAATGCATGTACTAATTAAATATGGCTTAGGATTAAAAGATGCCGATCATGTGCATGCATGATCCTTCTACAATGGTGGTTCTAGAACCCTAATGAAACTAAACCGCAAATATGCCCAGTGCATATGTGACGGACGACATATGGCAATATCATATTTGTCTCTAAACTATTGGAAAGAGTAAGACAAAATATGAAAAGAATAATGGTTAGTGGATATAAATACCCCTTTTCAAAATACCATTTATTTTTCGTTTTTACAAATGATTTTGTTATTTATAAATGGTATATATTATAAAAAAGGTAAATTTTGCAAATAAAAAATAATAAAGGACAATTAAACTGTTACTCATTAGCATCGTTATATTCTAACATGTGTTCATATTATGTTTAACCATTTAATCACCCCTTTAACTGACTGCATAATCAGGATGTAATTAATCATCTGATCGGGGTTTATGTAAAGCCTTTCTTTATTGGGATTTTTCCCACTTTTTTACTTTAGTGAAATTGTTCTTGACTTTTCACGACTTTCTAACGCCGCTCCATCTATATAAATGTAACTACATTATTCCTAAACATAAAGAACCACTTTGGTCCCTATAACGGTAATAGCGGAAGTTTTTACTGACAGATATAACATACTAAAACTGCACCAAACTACTAACAAAATAACAGCAGAAGAAGTAGAATACCCAGTACCTTATATGAATTGGACACATCCTGGACTAACACCCGACATTGTAATTATTACTGAAAATACAAATCACTCATACCAGTATACAATTTACACAGACGGTAGCAAGGATGGACAGGACGCTGCCTTTATCATTTTTGTAGGAAATAAAACTGATGATGTTATAAAATGTGAAAAATTTAAATTAGGCAACCATTGTTCTAATAACCAGACAGAAAATATTACCGTCCTACAGGCTCTAAAGTATGTAAATGAAATGGTGTTGCCACCAAACACTTACACTCTACTACACACAGACAGTCAAATGCTTTTACACAAACTAGACAACATGAAAAACCACGACGAACATATAGAACAAATACGACATAATATAACACAATTAAAAAACAGACTGACTTTAATTCACTTCAAATAGGTGAAGGCACACGCAGGAATTATGGGCAATGAAATAGTCGATATCCACGCCAAAAGTGCCTCTAACTGTAGCGATGAGGTAATTTACAATAAAATTACTCCAACTGTGCTAAAATCTTTACTTAGAGAAAAAAGTATGAATTTTTGGCAACGGAGATGGAATCAAACAGATAATGGATTACATCTAAAATTATATATCCCAATTTCAAAAACCAATATCCCACTATCCCAACATACATTTTATCTGACACAAATACTAACTGGACACGGAAATACAAACTCTTACTTATATAGATTCAAACTTACTGACTCAAATACTTGTAAATGCGACAGTTACACTGAACAGACATTCACCCACCTGATTTATGAATGTAGACTGACTCAAGACATACGAAGACAGTTAGAGACTCATATTCCCGGATGGCCTATCAGTCCCGATATTTTATTTTCAAAACACATAAATTTATTAAAAGAAATAGACTACGATATCCTTAAGCTGAGAGAGGAAAAGATAATATAAAATTAATATTATATAATTTTATTGGTTATTTAATTGTACTATTTAATGTTTTTTGTTTTATTTTATCAAGTCTAACTTTATAATTTTATCTACATTTTAATATGTATATGTATTATTATATAAAAAAATGTTAACACTTTTGACAAAATGCACATATAATGTAAGTATGCATGGGATGTGCAGAAAAATAAAATCCCTCCACATAGGGTTATTATGTAGAGGAAATAAATAATAAAAAAAAAAAAAAGTTTTCCACTGAGCTACAAAATTGTTTCTTATATTTTTTGCACTTTTAAATATTAAAAAGGAAAATGACTCAAAAATAATAATAACTCAAATAAATCATATATGTATCATTCTGTTTCATATTTCTATGTTTTAATTCTGATTTTCCGTTAGAAAATATATTTTGCCTAGTTAACATAATGCACGAGAAATATCACGTAGAAATTCATATCGAGTAACAATGAAGTCAACAATGTAACGATTCAAAAAGCTCCAGACTCACTAAAAATTACAGTACCCAACCTTTCGTTTATACGAGAAAACTGAGACCTAAAACACAATAATTTTAATAACATAGTTAAACCAGAGTTTGATTAGTGGCTATATGAACAAAGATGAAAGATGGATAAAATAAATACTAATAGGTATGTTCGAAAGAGTTAGAATTTTTTATTAACCAAATGTTTTTCAATTATATTCTTATCCGATATAAATTCAGTAAAAATTTATGAATATTTTTATGCTGTCATAAAAAGATTTACGGTTATATCCTTTAACGTATAAATCATAAAACTGTTCTGTCCTAATCTTGAAAAACATATTAATTTTTAAAATATTTTTAATAATGCCATGAAAGTAATTAAATTAATGAATGCGACATTCCTTGATTCTGGAGATAGAATTTTACTTCAACGTTTTAATTAACTTAAAAGCATCACATGATGTCCAAACATTTGATGATTTTGTAAATCTTCTAAGTGGATGTTTACTAACTCTAGCTAATTTACGGTTTTGGTTTATTATTATTATTTTTTCAGCAATAGACGTCGTACTGATGACGAATATGAATAGTTTTTTTTTTTTTTTAATTTTCATAGTTTTACTCTCTTACTAGTACATAAGCAATAGGATACGCAAGTGAATGAAATCGGCGAGCGAGTGTTCAAAATAAATGAACGATGGATCTTTAATAAATCATTTATCTGCAAGATAAATAATTAAAAATATTTGAAAAAGGGGTCGATTTTTAATCAACGAATTTCTGCTGGAAGTGGATTTAGAACATTACTATCTACATATAGAGAAATGATAAAGCGAAATTTTAATATGTTTCATTTATTGGAAAAACAAACTGATACATGTAAACACGTATTGTTCAAAATGTCGTTTAATGGATAACTAACAGAGTCTTTAGATGTCTTTATTACATCATTGTGAATCAATAACTTAGTCCAGAACAGGAGTGTGGGCATTTTGTGTGTGTGTGTGTGTGTGTGTGTGTGTGGTGTGTGTGTGTGTGTGTATCATGAATGTTAATAGGTTTTAATGATAAGGGATTCAGATTGAAGGATGAATACTGATAATTAAAAATACATTAAGCAACTGGAATTTAAAACTTTTTTTTAATATATACAAGGTGTGTGTGCGCGCGCGCTCGTCTGTCTGTGAAAAATTAAATGGTCAATAACCAATATATGAAACATGTTCACGTCTGAGTTAAAAGTAGGAGCATGAACCTTTATCAAAATTTGAAGTTCAAAGTTAGTTAACCAACGAAATGTGGCGACGGGAAGAATGGTTTTGGGAAGGCGGAGACAGAAACTAAAAACTGAAAATTTCTCAAGTTAGAAAATTCTTGTAATATCACATTTTTATCATCCTAGGAATAATGTTATAAAGTGTTATGTAATAATGCATAGGATCTACGGACTCGGTTCTACAACATATCTTCATCTGAAGCAGAGGGTCGGATATATTTACGATTTCTTTATTTTCTTTTTTCCTCAGTTCAATATCTCTGATATTAGGGAACATATTTATATAATTCTCTCCCTTTTTACGTCCCATCTTTCGACGCTACTTATATTGTAGTGGCTTATTTAAAATAATTATTTCACACAAATACAAATTATTTGTCTATATATGCAAATATAATTATAATCTTTTCATAATTGTAAAATGTATTTAACATTTAAGTAAGAATATTAGAAACTAAAATGTTTGTAATATTAAGAAAACCAATATATAAAATGAATTATAATGCCAAAAATCCTATACCAGAAGAACAATGAAAACAATGTAATAATAAAGAAAAGAAAATATAATGGGAATACATGTTTGAATATAATGTTGCTAATGTGTAAGAGTTTACTTGTCCTTTATATTTATTTTTTTATATAATTATCCTCAAAATTTACATCATCTATAAATGACATAAAATTATTTGTAAAAATAAATACGATAAGTCGATCGTATTTTGCAACTGAGCGCCTACTAAGCATAATTTTTCATACGTTTTGTCTTAGTCTTTCCAATAATTTACACTCAAATATGATATGGCCATATGTCTGTTCTGTTTGTCCGTCACATATCCACTGGCCATATTTGTGGTTTAGTTTCATAAGAGTTCATAAACTGTCATTGTAGAAGGATCATGAATGCTAACTAATGGGCAGGGGTAGTTCAGCAAATACAGTATGTAAGATGGAAAAGATAACAGGAAACCATATCCTTCCCTTATCACTTGACAAGTTTTTAATTATGTATATATGTTTTATTAATATTTGATTTTTATTAAAATTATGGTTTTAAAACAGTAATATTATATATTACTTTATATATATATATATATATATATATATATATATATATATATAAATATATATATATATATATATATATATATATATATATATATATATATATATATAATGACACTTTAATAATGAGTAAATCGCCTGCGTTGTGGTACTCATTTAAATTAAATAAATTATATATTTCAACTGTAGGCTGTTTTAACACTGAACATCTCATGCCTGGTTTAAATATCATGTTTTTTTTTGTTTCAATTCTTCTTGGGATGTTAGCCTATAGTGGCCCAAATATTATTCTTGTTGTTAGAGTTCTTACTAAGGAGGAAATAAAGGAAGCAATGTGAGATTCCGTGACCAGCGAATGATTCCAACGCGTGAAATATCTGCTTAATATTCCAAGCTCCAGTATGAAAAACTTTATAATGTTCGGGCTTTTTTTCTCCTGAGCAGGGACCATTAGTCACTCAGCTGTGCAAGTTAAATAATTTCATCATGCACTCACTTTGACCAAGGTAAGTAGATCAAATTTTCTTACCTTATTATTTTATTACAATTTCGAAACTAACAGTATCCGTCTGGTATAAAACCGAATAAAGGCGGTTCTCAGACGGCTTGATATTTGTTATTCTCTAAAAATAATGCTTACACTCGGTTTTGAGCAATGGTTACTCAGCTACTTATTGGGAAATTTGAAAACAGAACAGGATGATAACGCGAATTCAACAATATTACCAATAACTTAACAATTCACTGATGTAGGAATACAAAATAATTCACAAACAACCAAATTAATTCAAATTTATCACAATATTTATTGACTTCATAAACACAGACATTATTTTTGTGACGTATGTCATAGATAAAGTTTATATTCCTTTTTTACAACGAAAGTAATAATTAACTGAAACAAAGGGATTACTAAATGTACTTCTGTCTGAAAACATATTTATTTTCTCTACCAACAGTAAACACTAGTTTAAATGTAGGTTCACCATGTGCCACTGTAAATACTAAATTTATGCGAAAATCAACAAGGTTTAAACGTTCACGTGGCAAGAAAAAAAAACAATTTTTAAAGCAAAATGATACATGAGTTTGCCACATTTATCAAGATTATTTTACTTACTTCATTTTTTGTATGAAATGTTTATGTTATTACTTGTATCATATGACTTTATAGGAATTTTATGCAGTATGTTCCTATTTGGAAAACCCGTTACATGCATATTTAGCAATTTCTATATCTGAATAATTTCATAAATGTCCCAAAAATAGTATGTTCACATTATTATAATAATTATTATTATGACCTAACAGTAACAAAAAATAAAACTATTCCATTATAGTTATTTTAATCCAAATGGGTTTTAGATTCTCGACCACTTCCTAAATTAAATCTTAGTAGTTAGCAGTATTAATATTTATTATTATTTAAGGCTTGAGATCGATGGCTACTTTGGTCTTCTTAAAGGTAGGGGTGGGAGAACACGTAAACAAAAAAACAAAAAAATATGAACACAATATAATATAATGAAGAAAATTAAGGGAATGGATCACAAAACACAAAAAGAAACAAAAAACGCACAGGCCTTAGAAAAACAAGGTGGTAAATAAATAAGTAAAAATAAAATAAAAAGGAAATTTAGTAACTTCAATAACTACTATTCATAATAAGAAGCATATAACATACACATTTAAACAAGTCACATAAACAAATATATATACATATCTACACCGACCCTCTCTCACACGCACTATAATAATTTTAGAATATGTAATTAAATATAGTCAAACTGCCCTGTTGTTTTTTCAATATGTCAGAATAGCGCCAAAATGTATTCAACCCTGTCAGTTGTTAAGAAATGCCGTATGTTACAGTAACTTCTGAATCTGCTTTCGGTTAGTAGGTATAATTATTTAAAATATAATATTCATAAAATAATTTATAATGTGTACTGTGTATGATAAAAAAAAAATGCCAAAGCATAAGAATTTTAAAAACAGCCAACCCTAATTCTATATTTCTTAATAGGATTTATAAAATTGGTGTTGAATTTTATCAATTTATTATGTCTTTATGTAAAATTATCATTTTCTACATCTAGGATAAAAACATATCCTATTATATATATATATATATATATATATATATATATATATATATATATATTACATCCGTGACTGCCAATATATGCCAACTACATTAACATGTTTTAAGAGATTACATACTATTAAAAAAAAAAAAAAAAAAACTATTCCTCAAATGCACACTATTTAAGAAAAGTTTCGAATTGCACATCATCAATATATTATTTAGTCTTCAATTACATTATTTCTTTTAACTGGACCATATTCGTTTTTATGAAATGTTTGTGTACCATTCAAAAAAACAGAATCTTGTTTTAATCTTGTACCATTTCAGTAAAATTATATATATATATATATATATATATATATATATATATACATTTATATATAAAATACATATGGATATATTTATTTATTTATAAGCTGTTTATACGTTTTTTTCGTAATTTCGTTTTTTAATAAATATTGATTGGGTTGCCAACACGCACACACACACTCACGCACAGAGAGACACACCATACGCATACTAATATACTATCTTATTAAATAGACTGATGATGCGATTTGCTAATAAGTAACTTCGAAATTATTTTATTTGTGGTATTATTTATTTGTAGAGATCGTTTTACATTCACTCTATATTTTCAAAACAGCCAATAATATATTTATATATATATATATATATATATATATATATATATATATATATATATATATATTTAATTTTCTATTATAGATAATCGTACAAAATGAAATTTCTCATATAAATATAATTATAATAGTAATAGTTTCTGACAAATTTATAATTAGCCTAAAACCCGGAGTCATGTTACTTACTTTCTAGCCAATGTAATGGATATTAAATTTCAAATAAAATATATTTGCATCCTTTTTCCAGTGGAAAGTGAATAGAAATGAATAAAATCGTAGCATCAGTCAATATTTCAGTACGGCAGCCTTAAATCAAGATTTATTTTCTATTAACATTTAATCATATATATATATATATATGTGTGTGTGTGTGTGTGTGTGTGTGTGTGTGTGTGTGTGTGTGTGTGCATCATGTATGTTAATAGGATTTAATGAAAAGGGATTCAGACTGAAGGATGAATACTGATAATTAAAAATAAATTAAGGAACTGGAATATAGAAATTTTTTTTAATATACACAAGGAGAACGAATTAGAAAAATATATAAAATAAAAGTGGGTTGATATCGATCATTTAGGTGTTCAAAAATTAAAACTATAACTTTGTTAATTAACAGAGTAATGCATTTTCTCCAGGGCTGAGCAGAATTTTACTCACCCACGATAAATCTAAATGTCAATCATTATTTCGAAATGTACACTAATGTCACTGAGGAAGTGTGATATTTGGTAAATACGGAGGATTTATTTATAACAGACTGTCTTCAAGATTTTTCATCAAGACTTACTGTTTATGGCAAATTTAGCTTAATTCAGAATACATATTTTCGAACACCTGAATGACTTGAGTCTATACGACATTGGATTATTAATGTTGAGGTTTTATATGTGGCATAATGTGCTAGAATATGAGATATAACAACAGGTTAGTAGACATATGATATTAATGTATGCTAGTGATCGTAATATATCTGAAGGGATTTTCTACTGGGGACTATTTGAATTAACTATACAGAGACTAGAGATAGGCTGACTTACCTAAGGGTATCTTGTCGACGAGGTTTGAAGCGGTGGCGAAGGCTAGCGAAGCCGCTAGGAGGGCGGCGGCTACGGTCCGGCCCGGCATCACACTTACAACTGGAGCAGGGATGCTGCGTGACGTCACCCACCCCTACATCCCCCACCACTCACCCCTACAACCTCCCCTCTCTCTCCATCACCCATCACCATCTCCGTCAGCTATAAACATTGCATTATTTATTTTTCCATGAATCTGTTATTTTAAAGTCAGGGAACCTCCGTGAGCCAAGCTTCGGATGTACTGCTGAGGAATACAATGGGGAGAGGGAAACAATTATTGATTCAAAGCCATTGAATACCATTTAAATAAATTAGGAGACTACTTTCCAAGAAGTAAACAATAACACTTCAACAACCACAACAAACAGATACTTATAGCTGAATTACCTTATAATGGCCAAAAAAGAGGTAGAAAGAGGAGATAAAACGAAGTTAAATAAAGGGGAGTTTGAAGCAGCTCTAGAGACAGCAAACAATAGGGGGTGGGGGGAGAAATTAATATGAAATAAAAAAAAGAGGGTTTTCTTTCTTCAAGTTTCCATTGTGGATGAATTCCTTGAAAGGAAAACGTTGTGCAGGAAGCACAGTGTTTGAAATCACCTTGTAAAAGTTGCACCGAGAAGTAAAATAACTGGTGCTTAATATCCCAAGTTCTGGAAGGTCTGCATCCTACGACTCTAGCTTAAAGAAAACAACCAAAAAGTCAAAAGGTTGGTTGCCCATATGTTCCTTCCAGGAGGCGGCTTATTGGTCCAACTCCCGCACGATACACATAATTTGTATGGTCAAATGAGTTTGACCTTTATAAAAATACTCCTTTATGAACACAACTTGGAGACGCACAGAGCTTAAACATCCGAAAACAGCTGACGCTTTCGTATGTTCTCTTTAAAATTAATAATTTTACGTATCTATTATGTGCCCACTTGAATGATGCAATACCAAGTATTTTATTACGTTGCCTTTGTATTTAATTATAAGGGCTATAATAATTAACTCTCCACCCTTTTTCACACTTTCAATAACTGCAATAATGACAGGAAACTGTAACCGTTGTCATAATTTCTTTCCACACCATCAGCTCATTCTACCACTCGCTAGCACCGCTATAGAAATGCCATTAATATTTTTTATGAATCCCGAACTAATGTCAGAAAGACTCAGTGAATTTCGTAGTCCCATAAAAAAACATTATTGAACCTTATTTGACAGTAGGTCATGTTTTATTTTATGAAAACATCACATAAACGCCCATTGTCCAGGCAGGGGCCAAAAATAGTTCAATAACTAACACAGATATTTAGAACTCTTTTCAAAATTCTTTACAATTGGTATTCTTGTGCTAGAAAAGTTAATTTAAAGTAAGGATTAAATGTTAAGGTAAGTAATCTAGTGATGCTTTAGGGAAAGTGAACATTAGAGGCTCAAGAAATGGTCGTAATTACTAATAGATTACTATTTCTAATAGAAGAAATTCGATTATTTCTCTCCCTCCTCCTTTCCCATTAGGTAATCAAATTAGGGGACATAAATAACTAGATATTACAATAGTACTAAAAATAAAACTTTATTATGAGCTCTAGCCAAAATTAATTCAATGGGAGTCAAAACGGATTAACCCGATGAAATCTCAAATCATTTTTTTTCCCACTATATACAATACTAAACCCTTCCCTATATAATACATTATAAAAGGGTATTGTAAAATGAAAACAGTAGCTTCTGTAAGAACACAATGGTTGCAACTACAAGACGTAGACTTTAGTTCATGGTAATGATCATATACAATACACATACAAAAAGTAAAAAGCTAATATCGTCAAAGTAGCATGATTGTGGCACTTTGAACAGCACCATAATGGGTGAATAACTCCAATAAACACGTACTTCAGCAACCATGGTAGTCCAACTGTGTAGGGAGAAATGACAAACCATGCTTGCTCAACAGTGTCGCGGGTTTAATCTATACACTAATAATTCTTAGAGTACAGCTTTGCCAACACTTTCCAGTAAAAACTAAAAATACAAAACAATAACATAGGGTAAAGGCACCAATTATTGACACTATAAGGAAATTTCTGCGTTTTTTTTCCAACAGATTTCTTATTTGTTGGACAATCCACTTGATTCCAAGTTTTTTATATTGGCCATTTATTTCAGCAAATATTTCGGTCATTGTTTTTCTCAAAATATCAAATTTTAAAGTTGTTTTTCGATAAAATTCAACAGTAAATTTGTCCCCCATTATTGACACCCATGAACCAATTATTGACAAGGAAAATGACCAAATATTGACACCACAATAAATATTAAACAAATATATTTTTGAAATCCAAAATACGTATATAATAGGTAAGTTTTGAACCATCACAAAACGTGGGATCTAGATAAGTAAATATAATAATTATATTAAATATCAGAGTCCCAAAATATGTTCAAAACTAACACAAAGCCTATAGGTACCTAAACACTATAACATTATTTATCATTTTGAGATCGATAAAAAGACTAGAACATATTTATAAATTAATTATGAATTATTTAGAACATTAATTGGCATATTACAACACCCGTATTAGGAACTAATTAGTTTACTGGCAATGACTTTGGAAACAACAATCTCTGATTTAATTTATTTCCAAAAACCAGGGGCTTTGGTAACCGAGCCACGATATTTTGAACTTCTATTATTATAATCTCCTCTTTACTTAAAGTGAAGACAGTTTTCATGAGGTTGTAGGCTTTCAGAGGATTCACGGTCACATTCCCATTTTCAATCTTTAAAACTTGGGAAGCTGCATGGACTTTCTTATTTCTAGAGAATCTATTGACTGAAACGTAATCACCCTCTTCAATTTCGAGTTCCTCTTCTACAGTTAGTCCCTCATCTAGAACATGTCTTACCACGTTCTTGCGATTTTGTCCTCCATTGGAGTCCACCTGCACATGATTATCTTGCTGTGTATCATCTTTTCCTTGCACAACACTCTGCTTTTCAGGTCCTACATCTGGGTCCTCGTGTTCACAAACATTTCGCATCATTTCCCCTTGACCGTCTTCCTCCTTTTTTTTTTTGAGGTTCTACTTCTGCGACCACCTGTGCACAAATAACTTGCACAATTTCATCTTGCCCCTTTTCCCCATTCTTTCTTTCATGTTTATCTGTGTTGTTTTCTTCACCTGTCTGCTCCAGCTCTTCTTGATCCTTCATGTACTTCATCAGGGATAGTCGTTTCGCCAGTAGCTTCTCCTATTGAGTCAATAATTTCCTGTCGTTGCTCACCCAAATCGTCAAACTTATCTCCAAAAATAATGCAATTCGAGAAATTATCAAGGTGTATAATTTCTTGACCGACAAGCCTGGTAGCTTGAGCTTCAGAATCTTCATAATTTTTTTCTGGTTCTTCTTCCATACCACCTGAAGAAATACTGTTCTCGTCTGATTGATCCTGTGCTTCCCATTCCTCTTGGTTTCCTTCTTCTTCTTCGCTAGAGGTGGAAATTATTATGTCTTTCTTTCGCTTCTTATTTGGTTGCGAGTTCTTGTTGTTCTTTAACAGCTGCGCCTTCTTCTTTTCTTTCTCTTCTGCTTTCCTTGCTTTCATTTTCTCTCTTTCTTCCTTCTTTTTAACGCGCTCCGCCGCTCTAGCTTTCTTCTCCTCTTCCTCTTCCCTTTTCTTGTCAATTTTACTTTTCAAATAATTTTTGTAATCTACAGAAGCTACGACACTAGGTATGGTTTCTTTTTTGCGAATGTTCTTTTTTGTATTTCCAAGGGCCTCAGGCCAACTGAGTGAGAGCCCTCTTGAAAGGACTTGGAATAGGTACTTGTGTGGTTCTTGAGCTGAGTGAATTAGACTGTTGGCTTGCCAGTTTTTTAGTTGAATTTGGATGCTGTTCTTCAGGCAGTGCGATATTACCTCATCGAAGCTGATTTCATGAGCGAGACGCTTAATGTCGGGCTCTATGTTGCAGCATCTTCTCATCCTTTTCCAAACCAAGAAGAGTGAGGAATCTTCAATGTTACCTGTTCCTCTGGATGATTCTTTGAATTGACTGACTGTTTCTTCACCGATGAACCTTTCCAGGATAATCAACGACTGTAAGACTGCACTCGCCGAAGGAGGTTTTACAACAGGATTAGAAATATTCTCTTCACGGTTGAAATAAGCAACCGCACCCATGTCCCAGGGGACAAGTCCACAAGCCCTGAAACCATTCTGAAGAATGGATGGTGAAATTCCCTGTAAGACTTCATTTAACAGCGGGCAGAAGTTTTCTTTTTGAGGCCGGTGCAAGGCTCACTAATCCGTTTTACTCGATAGCCGTGCACTTTGGTCCTCCAGCTTTTCTTCAGAGACCGAAATACCGACACATCCATCGGGTGCATGAAGTGGGTGTTTTTTGACAATATGTCAATAAATGGGCATTCACATGTCAATAATGGCTGTTGCAGCAATCCAATTATTGACACCTATGTGAACCTATTACTGACACCCCTGTCAAAAATTGGAACCATACAACTTCTTTAAAAATGACAAGTACCATTGAGTTTGTCGCAAAAAAAATAGTTTAATAATCGTGAAAATCAAAATTGTCTGGCATCCCTATTATTGACAGGTGGTGCCAATAATTGGATAAAAGTATGTTTTCGGGTACCCAATTATTGACACCTCTAAAATTTAATGTTTTTATAGAAATTTACATGTATAAAGTGTCTTCGCATGATCTAACTGTATTAACTAATCGTATGAAAAATAAATGACAAGGAAAAACTAAAAAACATACAAGATATACACGAAAAATGAAGACTCACCCCTTAACCAAAACAGTAAGGAACCGATATCAGGCGAACACTGAGGAGAAAACATCTCCTCCCATGTGGTTAGACGCCAATTGTGACTTGATTTTGGCGGGAACCAGTGCCTAATGTGTTAAATTTTCATTTGTCGCCAATTTTGAATATCTGGGACTCTTCAAACGCTTATTATTCCGTATTAAAGGAGCAAGTGTCCATAATTGGGGTAGTGTCAACGATTGGTGCCTTTACCCTATATATTCTAAAATCTTCTTTTTGAGGTTCAGAGAAACCAACAACTAAAAATAGAGAGAGTGTAAGTAGTCACAATTTATAATTATTAAGGCCTTATTGGCCTTAGAGGACGCCGCCTGTCGCGATGTAACTTTACTTTGATAATAAAATACTAATTGAATGCAACAGATGCCAGCTAATTTCTCCATACCATGTCATTTTGACAGGCGACAGTCCTCACGTGAGCCTTTCACCTCAATTTCGAGAACAAATATTTTTACAAATGTTAAAATACTTATTAGTTTGCGTCCATCGTTATTTTTAGTTTAAAAAAACTAAACCAATTGTAAAACTTTTTTTATTTTAGTAAAACAGTAAGAATGTGTAGTATGTGCAGGCATTCGAGTGTGATTGACTGTTTGTGATCGAGAGAGAGTGGCTGCGTGAGAGTGAGTAGGCGAGTGCGTGAGTACGTAAGTGTGAGTGTTTGTGACTAATACTAAGTACTAAACTTTACTATTTTTAGCAGATTTCCCCTAAGGGAAATCCGCTATTGAGGTTGTACTCATGACGGAATTTTCGAAGTTTTTCTTCAAATGTCCATCGATCCTACCTAGTAGATGACGAAAATGAGGTCCGTTCAAAACTGCATATATATATATACTCCAGGATAAACTCCAGGATTCCATATTGATACAGGGATTAGCCAAATGATGATTTATTAGACACTCGTTCAGACAATTGAGAACATTCTCTCTCATTTATTAAATCAATACAAAGACGTTCAAACCTGTTTCAATTAATAAACGGGTATTATTCAAAGAGTCCAATAAATACGACCACCCTTTGCTATTTATAGAAAGGCCAAACGGGATGTTAATATTTTATCCTTAATAATTGAAATCTATGTTATTTTTTTTTAAACCAGTTACAGGGTGCGGCAACAGCAAAGTATACAGTCCCCCCCCCACTCCTCTATTTTCCCAAACATTAAGTAATTAGAAAAGTCAGTTTCTCCTTAAATTTATTTAAAACTTCCTTTAAGTTAAACATAAAAGTTATTTGAATAAAAAATTTTAGTATTGTGAAGGTTATGTAATCTGATTTGTTAATATAATTTAACCTAACAGAATGGAGATCTTAAATGAGTTGTAGGTTGGCTAAACAGCTCCTATGGAAGCATGGGGATAACTCTCTGTTCATCCACAGCTTATTACCTTTACATCATTGTGAGATATTTAAGCATAGCTGATGATTAAGATTTACTTCTATATTCTGAGCGTATGCATAGAACTCTAGGATATTAAGACTGGAGAGGATTTGAAGTACGACAAAATTGTTATAGTGCAACGTATAATCACTTCTGCCCCCCCCCCAAGTCACATTGGTTTATGTTTATATGAAACTTGATACTAATACTTTCAGTAATATAGTGTTATTCTCCGAAATGTGAATTTGTTTATGTCTCACAATCAAATAATTTGAAAGGATGAACGCTGGAGGAGGGGAGGGTACACCCAGTCTTTTCTGGTATTTATTAACTCCCCCTTAATACACTTTATACCCACTAAGTAACATTATGAACGTACAGTATACTTTCCAGAGTTACAAAAGAGTATTTTTGATAACGGTTATAGCGTACCTAAAACAGCTGTCATTATTATGTTTTGGACCGCTTCTATGGAAAGGAACTTTTACTGATAAATGGTTCGGAAAACAGAATACTTTTTAGAATTATGAATTATATGGTCCATTATGTTTATGTAAAGGCTACATGCACAGGAGACGGGTAATATAAAAATATTAAGGATAATGAAGTCTCACATAACAAATATATTTATTATTAACATATCTCGAGCAATCCCGGCTACTCCAGTATAAACCCTAAACATTGGGACGGGGAAATTTAAAAATGTTGTGCACAGTAGTGCCATGCCAAATGAAATACTATCAGTCCCCATATTTATTTTTAGCTGGTGGTGAGGTTGATGAATGGTTAATCACAAAACTTTTTTATGGCTCCTCACAATTTTATTTCTTATAAACGCTGAGCGCTTTCGGGGACTAAATCCCCATCCTCAGGGCGTCAGAGCGTAGGGCGATCCTATAAACTTGCTACCAGGCTAAACCCTGCCGATGCACTCACTTGAGGGCACAGTTATCCCAACATTCTTGTTTTCGGCCTTCAGTAAACCCCCACATCTGCTAATCCGAGTTTTATCCCACCACATGGAGAAAATCCCCTATATAATGGATTTTTTCTATTAAGGAACAAATGCAAATTTTTATTATTCTCAGAAAAGTCTAGAAATACAAAGTGCATATTAAATTTTGGGTGGAATAAATAATTTTAATTAATATAAAGCCTTTTTTTTAAAAAAAAAAGAAAGAAAAAAAATCATCACAAAAAAAGAATAATCTAAGCTATAGTCAAAACGAATCCTGGGAAAAAAAGAACTCTGTACTGTTAGTAATTAATGATGGGCACTAACTACAGGTGTCGTTGACCGAAAAACAAACTGAGTTGTTACTATGCGGAAATTATTAAGTCCTTTTTTTTTCCTTTCGCGATTAAGATTTAAAATATAATAATAAATAGATAAATAAATAATAAGAATTATACGAACGTTGGTTGAGTCAAAAATAAAAATACTTTTCCTTAGGAACATTTTATTTATTCTTTCCTCTTCCCTAACGCTTTTCCACCTATATTATATTTATATTCTTTATAACTGTAAAGTCCAGGTTAAGTCCTTATTTGCTATTTGGAGGGGATTCTTCAGAAAAAAAGAGCTATTGAGTTTACTCACATGACAAAATTTCTCAAATATCCCTTCAAATCATAGTAAATCAGTGTCAAAACCATAATCAGTTCGAGATATTCAAATCAAACTTAATATTTAAACTTTTATCCGGGAAAGAGAGATCGAGTCCATTAACAGGCAGATCAGATTCCCCAATGGGAGGGTGAGGCTTTGCAAGCCGTAGGTAAAAATAGTTACATGGTCTATCCCTGTCAAGGGAAAACATTAGTTCATGAATTCACTTCCAGAGCGTACTAGTATCGAGGCACTTGCAGATAAGTTAAATTTCCTTTGTTTTCTCAACGTCTATATCAATAAATGTTAATGTTTGTTTCAATTATATATAAGTTTAGCCCCTAAATTAGCATTCGTTAAAGGTTTAAGTTGTATAAAATTAGGTTCCTTACAATAAAGTTTATTATATGTTACTTATTCAATATATACTTGATTTTTTGGAGAACTCAGATAGTGACTTGTATTATTCACCCTCATCTTTCCATAAAATAGTAAATATTTCAGTCTAATGCTTCCTTATTAGGAAATTATCTCTTTAATACTTTTATTTCAGTTTAATGCTTTCTTATTATTACCTTTAAAAAGCTTCCCGCCCTTACAATGTCATCATTTGTTTTTACTAAGGAATTTAGAGAAAAATAATTGCAGTACACTTCAAAGTGAATGAATGACATAGAATAATTATGAGACTAACTCGTACGAAGTATCCGTTATTTGCGAATTGCTGCTCCACTTCAATGCACCAACAGGGACGACATAGATGGAGAGTTTGTCTTCAAGAGAAAGGATCTTTGTTCGGTAAGTAGCAAATCCAGTTTCCAATTCCAGCAGGCCCAAAAACATTTTCGGTACAGTAGCATTGGCTCCTGTGATTAGATGTCTTTCATTTTCAAACTCCATGCGGTGTGAAGTGAATGAGGTGGACAACGAGTTCTCCAGAGTTTCTGGTTGGTAGAGGAATCAATTCATAGGGGTCAATAAAAAGTCCTTAGATAATTTTTTTATTTATCTTAAAGACTGATGGATAATAAAGCGTCAGTCTTCTAAAAGGATTGCTTTTCATGGAGGAGCGCTTTAAAGGGTTTTGAGAACCATAATCATTGAAAAAACTGCAAGAAATTTACAATTTTACAACCATGTGTACCTGTAAATAAAAACGAGTTATCCGCTTTCTCGCCCCTTGAATTCACTTTGAGAATTTCAGGCGTAGCTCAAAAATGAGTAGGCTTAGGATAATGAAATACAATATTCAGGATCCTAGTAACATCTAGTTGTGCACCTCTCCTTTTAATGGAGCACGGTGTGGGGTTGGTTAGAGGTTCTCGAGGAGAGTGAAAATAAAAAATTGCAATTTCCTATATATATATATATATATATATATATATATATATATATATATATATCATGTTGATCCGACGAATTGGTTCGGAGAAATCGCATATCATTTTCAAATAAGATCATTTTAAATATCTCCAGGAAAACATTTTGCATGGTGAATCAAGTAGAATATTTTATCCTATAGAAAACCCATCTGGTTGAATCTACAACCTATATAGTGGTTATGAAACCAAACTTTGTGCTAGAAACTCTTACTTGCACAGATTTCTATGTGGCACAAGGTGCTTAAATCATGACTACTCAGAAATTGTCGCAAGCCACTTCCCTCAGTGATACACCTTCAACTAAAGAGCCTACTGTGCTACCACTAAAAAATATTATTTAGGGTTCTTGTAACCACAGATAAATCATTTTATTCATTAATACCCCATAAAATTAGTATAATTGTACCATTTTAATTGATATTTTTTTGGCTGAAACCAAATATGTTGAACAAGTCAAATAGACCTAAAGGTATATAGAAAGATGGACATTAATGTTGAAAACAGGAAGTAAATAAAATTCAGTCATAAATATTAACACCATTTCAGTAATATTTTGATTTGGTAGGATATAACCAATTGAAGTCGTAATCAATATGCCATTTAAATATATGTCGAATAAGAGAACATACAAGTGATATGAGTAATCAAAAATAAAAACTCAAAAAGTATTGACCAAGATATGGGTAATATCTACAGAATTAGTTGCATTTATCAATAATGCCTGGCGTAAAGCAAACAACACGATGGGTAAAATTACAATGCAGCTGGATTCAGTGTTAATCCTAGAACAGTAGTGATATTATTTCCCACTTAATGGTACTGATACGTAAATTTTACGTGTTATTATTTGAAATTATTCAAAATTTGTTAACGTTTGTGACTATTTTTTTTATTTTATTAAAACATACACTTATCTTTAACAATATAATTAACATCTAATAATGTGCACGGCATTCCTTTCAGGAGCTATGTTCGAAACACGTTCCGGAGGTTATGTGCTCCATTCCTATCCATTCTTACCAAGCACAACCCCGCCTTCTACATTTATTGTGACTGATCTGTTAATATTGTGTGGTTGAGAGGTTTTAGGTTTTTTCGCCTCTGTGTTTCTTCTCTTTCTTCGATTGCCTTGATGTTTTCTAAAATTTTCTAACTCTCATCGCTATCTAGACCCTCTGTGTTGCAATCATTTCCGAAGGCTCATCCTCCTCATCACTTGGAGAATACTCCGGATCATCATCGCTGTCGTATCCTTGTCCATCTATTTCATAATTGTCATATTCCCCACCTGAATCATCGGAGAGTTCTTTCAACAAATTTCTGATTTCTTCATCCGTTGAATATTTTTTTTCCATTTTTCCGAAATTATAAACAGATAATTTATATTCTTTCTATACATCTTTGTCTTTTTTATATTCAAAAATAAAATTTAAAGACATTAAGAGAAAATAAATTAGAATATAAAAATAAATTGGAAGAAAATAAATTGAGAATAATATTAACTAAGTTATGGCATAAAAACGGTTATTAGTAGCAATACGTAAATTTTACGTGCCAAAAGGTTGCGGTTAATAGTATTGATACGTAAATATTACGTGTCGTTTTTATTTCAAAAAATAGTAATGGATGAGTGGGAAGGTTCACTTAGCTGCACTTGGCGGAGGTCAAGGCCAACTGTCTGGAGGGCTCCTAGGGGAGGGGTGGGGGGGGTGGGGTCGTTAACGGCCCTTTGATAACAGTTCAAACCAGATCATATGTAATTTTTACGTTCACTACCATTCTAGGGTTAATGATCTCAAAAGATAAGTTTGCTTGAAATATGGCCACTCGTCGATCGAAGGAGCTATCTTAAATACTCTGAGGAACAGTTGTTGGCTACATTCATTGTTCAAATAATGTAAAAAAAGGTTTAACATCTCTTTTGCTAATTACCGCTTCAGCACATCTCTATAGCCATGTAAAATTGAAATTAAATTCGGTTATTATGAAATGTGTTTAAAAGAAATCGGTTCCTTTCTGTGAACCACTGTCCAAAAAACAGTGAAGATTAAAATATAAATACAAAGAACGTCAAGGGAGATATAACAATCCTCTCGATTTATTCATTCTGTCATGCTTATATACTCTAAAGGTGAAGCTCTACAGAATAAATATAAACATTTATTAAATTAATTTGTAAAATACTGACAATTCGTGTAAAATATGAAATACCAAAATTCCGAAAAATAGAGGTAGTAATTCTGGGAATTTATTTCGTAAAATATGAAAAAAAACAATCCTCAAAAGATAAAAAAAAATCTCAACTGGACATCACAAGACTTCCTTTACTCCCATTAAATAAAATAAACAAAATGGTTTGCTGCTCTTCTTTTAAAATAGTTTTATTTGAATGTAATATATTACTATGATCGATAAAAGTTAGAGAATATAATTTATAGATCTTTTCACTTAAACAAAAATGGATCTATTCCAATATTTTTTATCTCTAATAGATACAAAGAAATCTGAAGTATTCTTTTTCGCCTTCTTGTAAGTCCCATTCCACACCTTTGTCGATTTTCATAAATAGGGGAGGCGAGTGATTAGACGTACAACAGTCATAAGTATTAAATTTCAACATTCTAAGGCTAAGTGGTTTCAGGGAAGGCCAAAAAAGGTAATTTCATTGAAATCTCAATACGGAGAATTTTCCAATGTCAAAACCTCCTATACTTCCAACTATGAAATAAAAAAAAATACTAAGAATCATACTTATAACATACAAGTGAGTCTAGTAAAAAAAAAGTTGCCTCTGGTAAGGAAAATAGCCTCGGGAAAAAAGTACTCGTTCGTGCAATAATAATAAGGAAAAGAGAAAATTAAAGGAAATACAAACTGAAAAATAAGAGAGAGAAAATACGATACAAATATCTAATGGATTATAAAAACTTTGCGTTGAAAGATTCAGTAGAATAAATGTTCATTAGAATGATTATTCATCCATTATTACACAGGGGCTAATAAATCAAATTATTATAATCAATATCAGGTAGATACGCCGCCATTGTTTTAATTAATACACTTTTAGTACAGTCCAAAATACATTGATGTCGGGAGGAATTATGCCAAATTTTCATTCTTATAAACAAATATTAAGATAAGAATCCATCACACTGTGTAAACTAAGCAGATTTTCTTCGCACTTGAATGACACGCTAATTTATCTAAAACTCTAATATTTATTTCTCTCGAAATAAGTACATGTAAAGACAACTTAAAATAATAGCTGTACATGACATGCATAGTGATATAGTCGGTTTAACTGAAAATCCCATCAGTAGGATTTGTGGTTATCTGTAGGACAAAACTAAATAATACAAATCACCCAGTTTATGTAAGTTTTTTTTTTATCCAACGTGGATTAAAAATTGAGATACACATGATTATCTATTTCACACCTGCCATCTCTCCTGTCGTCATTTCGTCTATTTACGAACATGATATTTAGTTTCCCATAAACCGTTAAATATCGAGTATGTAATTGATCAAATTAAAATTAAGACATCAAGAACAGAAATTTTAATTTATGATGTTTCATCGAAAATTACCTGCGTATCCCAATGTGAAAGACCAATAATAACAATAAAATCACTTATGCAAAATCAATAGACAATTGAATGCTATTTGAAAAATAGCGTCATAAGTTCAAACTGAAGAGCTGACTTACCATAAATAAATATATAGAATATAAATAGTGTATATAGGTATAAAATATATTTAGTATTGAAATATTTCTACCAAGATACAGCTTATGTATTAAAATAATATGCTGTCACGCTGGTGTTGTATAATCTACACAGATTCCCCCACCTGCTGTTATACCACGCCGACTACTTCATCGCAAATTCTAGTTTCTACTTCTCACGAACCCGTAAAGAAGATAACATTAATTTTATGCCGAACACAGCCAACTCCACCACACGCAGAACACAAATGCAAATATCTCGGTTAATATTCAAGATACAGAATAAATGTATAGAACAATATTTATAGTAAATTTAATTTGCAATAAGATTTATTCTATACAATTTTTCGATCCGACGCATAATAACGGAGATATTTCGACTTTTCGAAAATCCTCCCCTCTAAACCCCCCCTCCCACTGGTCCGATTTCAGCCATTAACGAACTTAATCTTTCTTTTTACATAAAACGATTAAATTCCGAGTTTGGTAACGATCAAACAAAAATTGCGACCGCTAGAGCGGTAACAGACAAATATATATATATATATATATATATATATATATATATATATATATATTATATATATATATATATATAATTGTGCTGATGTTTTCGACCAGGTTGTATTTATATAGGGTTGTATTTATATAGGGTGCCACCAACATTGACCAAAACTCCGAGAAGAATAACACACTGTATATATATATATATATATATATATATATATATATATATATATATATACAGTTTTGAACGGACCTCATTTTCGTCATCTACTAGGTAGGATCGATGGACATTTGAAGAAAAATTTCAAAAATTCCGTCATGAGTACAACCTCAATAGCTGATTTCCCATAAGGGAAATCTGCTAAAATTAAAAAAAATACTTAATGGAAAACTGCTAAAAATATTGCAATTATTAATATATATATATATATATATATATTTTTGCGTGTTGCAACTACGGCGATTCTCACTATACATGAGCAGGTGAAACTTTGTAATATTATAAAAGTCCGTCACGCAGGGGCTGCGTAAACTAAGCAGATTTCCCACGTGAAGTTTTAGAATAGAGAAATTTCACGAGAGCCAAGCCAGTCAAGGAAACGGCCGAACTAGCTTTTGGTGGGAAAGTAACTCTCGTCCATTAGGCTCCGAGATTTGATCTCAAAAAAAGAACAAGAACACAAAAGATGGACTTACCTTTAATGATAGCAGCGCTCTAAACACTTATTACACCAACACTAAATAGTACCACAGAATATCTATTATTTGTAAGACTTAATACTCCTATGAATATTAAGTAACTTCCTGATAGCAAACAGTCTGAGTTGTAAGCAATCAGGTTAGCCAGCTTTTACCGGAAATAAAAGCAATTACGGAAATATATTTGAATATAGGTTATAAATTTTATTCATAACTATTTATTATATCTAGTACTGTAGATAATAATAAACAAGAATAATTTTAATCACAACCATTCCAAATTTAGGAATCCGGGAAGAAAATAGAAAGGGGGGGGGCAAAATACGATTCAGACGGTTATGAGATTTTCACATGATTAAGGAACAAGCAGGTTAGCCAGTGAAGGTTTACAATAGGTAAGTATACATACAGGTAACACTTCCGTGAATATTAGTGAATAATTACAAACGGCAATGAGAAATCTTTCAGTGAATTTACAATATAAGTTAATAGTCCCTACAACGTAATACGGCTGGATTGTAAACAAACAGGTTAGCCAACCTTGTAGCGCAGTATCGATAGATACGTAGACCGGAAAAACAGACAATTAAAGAAATATATCTGAATATAAAATATTATTTTTATTTTAAACTATTTACTATAGTTAGTGGAGTAATTTGAAATGAATAAAAATAATTTCTATCTCAATCACTCAGATTTTTGTAGTCCAAGAAAAGGGGGGGGGGGCGTTCAACAGAACGTATTTGTTTGTACCTCGTAAAATAAAGCTTTATTGAAAACAATATTTTGTATTTATTGTACCTAATAATAAGGTGGTTCATGAGATATCATAAATATACATACTGGTAACACAACACCACCGTGAATAAATACAAACGGAAATAATAAATGTTTCATACAATTTCAATAACCTGCCCATAGGAACCATTACGTTATAAATGTAAACAAACGGGTCTGCCTGCCTCACACCGGAAAGAAAAACAATTACTGAAATATATCAGAATATAACATATTAATTTTATTGAGAACTATTCACTATATCTAGTGCTGTAATTCATAATGAGTCAGAATAATTGTTATCTCAATCAATCAAATTTTATTAGTCCAAAACCTTAAGACGTGGTGGGGGGGGGAGGGGAATCTCCAGGACATATTTGCATGTATCTCGTATAATAAAGGTCCCTTGAATACAATTTTTTAATTTAAACTTCGAATAATGTGTATTTTTATGTAGCAGAGTATTGTTTATGTAACATGAGTAGAAGTGGCGGTTTACTGATGGCTGAAAACTGAAAAATGCAAATATCTCGGTTAATATTCAAGATAGTGAATTACTGTATATAAAAATATTTATAGTACATTTAATTTACAACAAGATTGATTTTATACAAGTTTTCGATCCGACCTATAGTAACGGAGATATTTCGAATTTTCGAAAATCCTCCTCTCTAAACCCCCCCCCCTTTCCCTGGCCCGATTTCAGCCGTTAACGAACTTGATCTTTCTTTTTACATAAAACGACTAAATATCGGGTTTGGTAACGATTAAACAATAATTGCGACCGCTAGACCGGTAACAGACAATTATATAGACATATATATGACCTCATTTTCGTCATCTACTAAGTAGGATCGATGGACATTTGAAGAAAAATGTCGAAAATTCCGTCATGAGTGCAACCTCAATAGCTGATTTCCCTCAAGGGAAATCTGCTAAAATGTAAATTAGTGGTTAATTTTAGCTTTATAAAAATAGAAATATGGACACCAGATAACAAATTTTTTTTGCCATAAAACTCCAATCGTCTTTTACGGCGGTTTATTCGGCTTATCAAAGAGCATGGAAAAACAACGTTTTCTTACCAATGAAATCTGAACCATTCTGGATTATGTAACTGCTATGGTATAGTGGAAGGGGGAATAGAGGTGAATTTTCGAAAAATCGATATATCTCCATTGTTATACGTCGGATCGAAATACTTTCAGCACCATTCATATGGCAAAAGTTAACGTTCTATGCATGCATTACCTGACTATCTTGATTAATAAGCGAGATATTTACATTTTCAGCCCTTTTTAAACCCCCTCTCCTACTCAGATACGATTATATTATTATATATTGTTATATTATATCATGAGCAACTTTATTCGATGCTTAAATACCAGATATTATTCTCATTGAACTTTTATATTGTGAAATAGTGTCTTTACTCGAAAATGTTTATTTGATCTGTAACATAATCGACATTTAAGCGTATTTTTATTAATATCTCCAATGTTATAAATTTGTTATAGAATTCATCTTGTTGAACTATTGATGCTCTACAATTGTTCTTTTACACATTTCTTTCGTAGATTAAATATTAAGGGAGTTATCAGAACTTTCTTGTTTCAGGTTGTCAGTAAACGCGTTGGTCCAAGTGGTTATACCCATTGAATTTTTATAGATATAGAAAATATATGGGGAGAAGAGAACAATTGATTGCCATACCAGCACGTGCAAAACCTGCTTAGCTACTGCAGCCCCTGATTTTAAAGTTCAATACTATTTCACCAATCGCAGAAGTAAAAGGAACAATTACGGAAGTATTTGACAAATACTGGACGCTTTAAGTACAAAAAATAGGCAGGAAAACAATTACTTGCAATTTCGATTGAGATCCTTTCCCGTATTTTTTTAATGTGAATGACTGTGTATGCATTTGATATATATTACTCATGGCTGCGTCTATTTTTTATGATGAACTACTCAATTAATTGAATATTCTTTTAATTGACATTTTTTTTTCATAAAAAAATTCAAATGATCTTGCTAATGAATCAATAAATGTAAAATTCATAATAAAACTGATTTAGCTCACAAACTATAAAGTATTTACATATTTCATATTTACTGAAAACATTGAGATTGCCATTGTTCTTTTATTATATTCTGTTGGTGGAAGTGGGACTGTAGGAGAATGTTTTATTTATAACAGGGAGTGTGGGCAGAGTTATGATCTATAAAATCGCATCCACGTAGCGAGATATCTCCTAGCACCCTCCCCCCATGTTCCATCAAATACTTTCCACCCAGCTGTTATTAACAGGAATATATTTCGCCCTCAGATAGAGCTTTGTATAAGTTAAAGCTTTTAAGTACTTCAGTGAAACATGAAAAAACTGTAAAAATTACTACTGCAGGCCTCTGAGGGCTTTTGATCGTAATAAAACTTCAGATGGGTTATTATATTTTAGAAGTATTCTTTATAAATATCCTTCCATTGGGGGTGCAACTCATACGCCATGTTTAACAATTGTTTTCACTAGATGATGGCCATGAATACCTTTTATTTATATTTTTGTTATATGTCTATTCTTATTTTGGCGTATGGCCTGTCAAATATTTCTTTTCTATATATTACTTATTTTGATTGGAAGAAAAATTAAAACCTTTCCAGATCACTTCATATAATGTTTTTTATTTGTTTCTTTTTTCCCCCAGTACTCACCTACTCACTAGTAATAGAGTAGAAGAGAATCATTTTTACTACTTCTGTTAAAGGCTTTAAAGAATAATGCGTGCACAAGAATGAATTCCAAACAATAGATGTAATACAAATTTTAGAACAACAATGCAATTACTAACAGAGGTAGTACAAATGTTTCCACACCAATGCACTAGCCAATATCAATTATAGCACATTTAGTGCAACAATAGAAATAGTTACGGCAGATTAAGTACAAACGTTTGAGCTATTGTAAAACTCCATCAACAAATTCAGTAATCATGTCGGCACTATAATACAGTTGCTTATCACATCTACTTTTATTAAATATTTTTGACAATTTGTACGTGATTTTTACGGATTTAAGTTTCGTATTATTCGATAGTAAAAAGTGCTTATATTGCTGTTTTTCAATATTGATATAATACTTTGAAATATGTTCATTTATCAGAGAATTAAAATTAGGAAACAGTCTTATATGACAAGTAATTATTAATCTGTGGGGCTACATTTAGAGAATATTTTCTTTTTTGATATATTCCCAAAGTGTTTTATTATTTGACTTAAATGAATGACTAATATCATTCCATGAAAAATAACATCCTCATGGATTCTGATCTCAAATTTAATACTTGTAGATACCGAGAGATTTTGAAACTAAAGTTCAATCTATATGAGGCCTGTAGTTTTCTAAATCTTCTTCACTTAAATCGTAGATATGCACGAATCTGACTTTTTAAGCCCATTTAGAAAAGCCCAAAGGCACTGTATGAACTCCAAAAGTAGTGTTTATTTTTTTTTTTTTAATCTGAGGCCCTAGTATGCCTTTGCCTTGGTCGGTGAGGATAGGTCTATCAAGCCTAGGGAGGAGTTTCCCTTTTCCTGAGCGGGGGGCTCTAGTTTAAAGGAGGGTGGTGGGTTGAAATAGAGCAAGGTTTTGGAAGTTCCCGGAAACTGGCGGTACCGGGAGGGTTGAAAAGTAGTGATATCGGCTTCTTCTGATTTCTTTATGTTTTAGTCGAAATAAATTATCAAAACAGTAAAGTTGTCACTTGAATTGTGCTTGATATTTCCCTTAATAAGCAATGGCAAGGTCACAGATTACTTTTATACGTGAGGCTATCTGCTTAGTGATGTTTCGTTGTATGACTCGGATCCGTATGCGGATGGAGACTACAGTTAAAGACAGGTAGCGTGTATTAGTAAATTGCTTGTATATTTCAATCTGTATATGAGAGCCGGAGGGGAGGGGAGGAGGTATTTGAGGGGAGGGGGCAAGGGGTAAGGTAATGAAATTCCGATACGCCCCCCTCCCCCCGTGGCATTCCGTATCTCGGTTAGCTGCTCGGGATCAGCCCTTTACCAGCTTCATCTCAATCCGTAGCGGTAAGGGCCATGTCTAGCCTTGATTTATGTCTTCAGCCATACACCGACCTCTTATAATCAAATCTCTTCTCCTTCAAACGTCAGGAACTCCGGAAAGATGAACGATTTCCACCAATATCCAAAGAGGTAGAGCAGAGTTGAAAAGAGAGCTCTCGTGTAACGTCAACATGTACTGTTCAACTAATTGTAAGTGCTCAGAAAACACATGTTCCTTATTTGCTGCATATTATAACAAGAAAATGTGTGAATCGCTTAAATTGCGACACACCTACATAAATAAATAAATTAATTATTTGCCGCATTACCATTAGCGTCATACCTACTATTAAATCTTTTCAACAATCATAAATACATTCGGTGTGCAAGTGGGAGTATTTTATTGGAGCGAGAATGTTTGTAAGGCCAGATGCCCAAAAGCCAACTGTTCTTCACTAACCACTATCGATAACCGAAGTTAATGATATATAAACAACCAAGTAAAAATAAGATATTTTCCTCCATAAAATCATGTAATAAAAGTTGGAAGAGTGTGTTGGGGAGCTATACTGAACTACGCCAAATAAAACCAATTACTTTAAGTCAATGGACACAGGTTGTGTATACATTACTTGTTATTAGTTTATTTACAACCTTTAAATTCTACTGAGGCTAATTAGAAGGGTTGTCTTCAGATTACCACCTTTTTCTAGCCATGTAGGGCTAAGGATCAATGTATATTATCTGTGTGTGCGTGTGTTTATATATATATATATATATATATATATATATATATATATATATATATCTGCCTGTACATTGATTTTTTCTCTCGAAATATCAAGATACTTTTTCGTTTCACATGCCGTAGACACGATATCTGCAATATGTAGCTTTGGTGTCTGCTTGTTTGTTTGTTACCTTTTCACGCATAAACCGAATTTCATGAAATTTGGTATGTATATTACTACTAAACAAACTTAGACTTTATGCTATATTAATATTGTCTGAAACAAACAGGAGTGGGGTTATAAGGGAGGTCTGAAATTAAAAATAGCGATATTTCATTTCATATTGCTTTTTCAGCAAATGTGAACATAACAAACGTTGTTTATTTTGCTATTTACAGTAACTTTTGTAATATAAATGTTTGTCTTATAACTAAGTATAAAGTGAGTTATACGCTAAACACTATAGCGGGAGTCAACAATTTTATTTGGCACAAAAGACTCAACCGAACTAAACAAAACTCGGTATGTAAATTAGCACTAACTTCTCCATGATAATAAGCTGTACCAACATTTCAAGGAACGAATAGGAGAAGAGGTTTTAAGGGATGCCTGAATTAAAGATAACGATATTTCTTTTCCTATTGGCTTTTCGGAAACTGTGCACATGACAAAAGTTGTTTATTTTGTTATTTACAGTAAATCTTTTTATATTTACTTTTGTAGTATAACAATGTATAAACGAGATATACACTAAAACCTATAGCGGGAGTCAACAATTTTAAAGGGCATAAAAGACTGAACTGAACTTAACCAAACTCGATATGTGAATTAGCATCAATTCTTCCATGATTATAAGATATATTAAAATGTTTAGGTTTGAATAGGAAGGGGGGTTATAAGGGAGGCTTGAAATAAAAATTCGCGATATTTCATTTTCTATTTGTTTTAAGGCAAACGAGGACATAAAAAAAGTTGTTTATTTGTGTTATTAAAAGTAACTTTTGTTTTAAACATTTTTTTCGTATAACAATTTATAAAGCATGTAATTTGCGTATAAATATTGATATAAGCAACAATTCTTTCCAATATGAACTACCAGGTACCCCACCTAGTTATTGTTGTTTAACACAACTTTAAGCACAGACGTTGATATGAGATGTGTACATCTCCAAGCCGGAAGCCTAAGCTCTTTGATTGCATTTCAGTGTTACCAAAGACACTCCTTAATACCATCCGTGCTGAATCCCCCCGATGGGATGGGGTGGTTGTCTGTAGTCCCCGGGAGGTCCTCTAATAATTAGCTTCAGCGCCGGCTTCTAGCCACTGGATTGCCTGGAAAGCACTGTAACTACACCTGTTTTTAAGTATACACTAGTCCTTTGTATTTTTGTTTCTGTCAGTTGTGTCGTTTATTGTCGAGCCTTCCTGATAGCTCATTACGAAGAAACGCTTCTTACATATAGCTCATGGTTAACTAAATTAATATTGGAAACTGAAAATTTTTTTTTAAATAATAAAGCGTTTGCCACTATTAACGATTTGTTAACATTATAGGTAAATGGATCATTTCTAATTTCAGTAAACTATTACCAAGACCTGTGAGACCGAGGGATAGCTAGAGAAGGGGGCGGGGTGTGCATATCGATATTAAACTCAGAAATAGTATAATGACAACTAGAGTACCTAACTCACTGAATCATCTATATATATATATATATATATATATATATATATATATATATATATATATATATATATATATATATATCTATAAAATTGTAACCTCTGTCTGTACATTGATTTTTTTCGCGAAATTTCACGATAACTTTTCGTTTCACATGTCATAGACACCATAACTGCATTTTGTTTCTTTGGTGTCTGTTTGTTTGTTTGTTTGTTTGTTTGTTTGTTTATTTGTTTGTTTGTTTGTTACCTTTTCACGCATAAACGGCTGAACCGAATTTTATGAAACTTAGTATGTAAATTACTACTAGCCCAACTTAGACTTTAGGCTATATTAATATCCTCTGAGACGAACAGGAGTGGGGGTTATAAGGGAGGCCTGAAATTAAAAATAGCGATATTTCGTTTCCTATTGCTTTTTCAGCAAATATGCCTATAACAAAAGTTGTTTATTTTGTTTTTTAGAGTAACTTTTGTTATATGTTCTTTTGCCGTATACGGAAGTATAAATGAGTTATACGCTAAAAGCTATAGCGGGAGTCCACAATTTTATTTGGGACAAAAGACTCAACCGAACTAAACCAAACTCGGAATGTGAATTAGCACTAACGCCTTCCTTATAATAAGCTATACTAACATTTCTAGGGACGTGCAAGAGTGGGGGTTATAAGGGAGGCCTGAAATTAAAAATAGCGATATTTCGTTTCCTATTGCTTTTTCAGCAAATATGTACATAACAAAAGTTGTTTATTTTGTAATTTAGAGTAACTTTTGTAATATGCACTTTTGCCGTATACGGAAGTATAAATGAGTTATACGCTAAAAACTATAGCGGGAGTCCACAATTTCATTTGGCACGAAAGACTTAACCGAATTATACCAAACTCGGTATCTGAATTAGTACTAACGCCTTCATTATAATAAGCTATACTAACATTTCTTGGGACGGGCAGGAGTGGGGGTTATAAGGAAGGCCTGAAATTAATAATAGTGATATTTCGTTTCCTATTGGGGTTTTGGCAAATATGCACATAACAAAAGTTGTTTATTTTGTTATTTAGAGAAACTTTTGTTATATTCACTTTTGTTGTATAACAAATTATAAACGAGATATACAATAAAAGCAAAAGCGGGAGTCAACTATTTTATTGGACACCAACGGTTGAATTGATTCCTACAAAACGTGGAATATATAAATTAGCATTAATTCTTACATGGTTATAAGCTATATTAAAATGTTTAGGTTATAACGGGAGTGGGGGTTATAAGGGAGTCCTGAAATAAAAATTCGTGATATTTCATTTTCTATTCCAAACCAACCACGGGTACTAACCCTAAACACTGAAACGGGGAAATTTCAAAATATTTTGCCAAATAAAGTCTTGCCGAAAAAATACCATCATCATTCCGGCTCAAATGAATTCCCGGGCGAAGCCGGGTACCTTAGCTAGTATATATATATATATATATATATATATATATATATATATATATATATATATAAAATTGTAACCTCTGTCTGTACATTGATTTTTTTCGCGAAATTTCACGATAACTTTTCGTTTCACATGTCATAGACACCATATCTGCATTTTGTTTCTTTCGTGTATGTTTGTTTGTTTGTTTGTTTGTTTGTTTGTTTGTTTGTTTGTTACCTTTTCACGCATAAACGGCTGAACCGAATTTTATGAAACTTGGTATGTATATTACTACTAACCCAACTTAGACTTTAGGCTATATTAATTTTCTCTGAGGCGAACAGGAGTGGGGCTTATAAGGGAAGCCTGAAATTAAAAATAGAGATATTTCGTTTTCTATTGGTTTTTCGGTAAATATGCACATAACAAAAGTTGTTTATTTTGTTATTTAGAGTAACTTTTGTTATATGCACTTTTGACGTATACGGAAGCATAAATGAGTTATACGCTATAAACTAAAGCGGGAGTCCACAATTTTATTTGGCACTAAAGACTAAACCGAATTAAACCAAACTCGGTATGTGAATTAGTACTAACGTCTTCATTATAATAAGCCATACTAACATTTCTAGGGACGGGCAGGAGTGGGGGTTATAAGGAAGGCCTGAAATTAAAAATAGCGATATTTCGTTTGCTATTGCTTTTTCAGCCAATATGCACATAACAAAAGTTGTTTATTTTGTTATTTAGAGTAACTTTTGTTATATGCACTTTTGCCGTATACGGAAGCATAAATGAGTTATACGCTGTAAACTAAAGCGGGAGTCCACAATTTTATTTAGCACTACAGACTAAACCGAATTAAACCAAACTCTGTATGTGAATTAGTACTAACGCTTTCATTATAATAAGCCATACTAACATTTCTAGGGACGGGCAGGAGTGGGGGTTGTAAGGGAGGCCTGAATTTAAAAATAGCGATATTTCGTTTCCTATTGCGTTTTCGGCAAATATGAATGTAACAAAAGTAGTTTATTTTTCTATTTAAAATAACTTTTGTTTTATTCACTTTTGTCGTGTAGAAAAGTATAAACGAGATATACACTAAAATCTAAAGCCAACAATTTTGTTGGGCACTAACGATTGAACCGAACTTAGCAAAACTCGGAGTGTGAATGAAGTAAACACGGGATATACGCTAAACGGGAGTCAATAATTAATATTAGTACTCATTTAAGGGGTTTTTAATAAATGAATACTATGACAAATGATGTTATGTTTTCGTCTTATATGAATAGTTCAAAGTATGATTCGGATTAGTGAGGTATAAATCTTCGTCACCCCCTCACCCGCCCCCTCCTCATTTATTTATTTTTTCCTAGAAAATAGCTTTGTTATTTATTTCCAATAGAAATATAAACTATAAGAGCATTTCCATTATTTAGTTTGTATAATGTACCTTGATGTTATTGAAACAAATATGTGCTATCATAATAATTAAACGTTAATGGTAATGTCATTATGACAAAAAACAATATGCGTTTAAACTATATGCGTATATGATATGATATTTTCAGGGTACCCTCTATTATTTAATTCCATCCAGTAGATAAATTATTAAAATAATGTTTTGAATCAATAATTTAAGTAGAAGAATTTTGAGAAGTCTCATGCGGGAGCGGAAGATGAAATGGAGCCTTACTAGATAATTGAGTTTACTAATTTCCCGTCTGGCATTACTGAAAGTAGTTTCCAGTGTGATTCGCTATTACAAATATAATCTTACGTGCAAAAACTTTGCCTTATATTATATGAGCTCGGATTGGCTTTTGAAAGGAAATATGTTCATTTATAGATGATATTTAATTGTAATAAATGCTACCCATGATTATGGTTTGAATTACGAGTATTGAAAAAAGGTGAGTCCAAAAAGTGTAAAGGGATAGATTAGGAACATTATTTTCATTTATTCTTCAAAACTAAAATTTTATTATATCAATCCCCTGAAGTTACCCTTCAGGGTTGGCTATTTCTGAAAACCATTACGTCTTGGATGGAAGTGTAATTATACACATTGAAGTCTTGCTATCAAAATACCATCATTAGTAAGTCAACAATGATTTCCGGGCATCGCCGGTACCTTAGCTAGTATATATATAAAAATTGTAACCTCTGTCTGTACATTGATTTTTTTGGGCGAAATTTCACGATAACTTTTCGTTTCACATGTCATAGACACCAAAACTGCATTTTGTTTCTTTCGTGTATGTTTGTTTGTTTGTTTGTTTGTTTGTTTGTTTGTTTGTTTGTTACCTTTTCACGCATAAACGGCTGAACCGAATTTTATGAAACTTGGTATGTATATTACTACTACCCCAACTTAGACTTTAGGCTATATTATTATTCTCTAAGACAAACAGGAGTGGGGGTTATAAGGGAGGCCTGAAATTAAAAATAGCGATATTTCGTTTCCTATTGGTTTTTTTTCGGCAAATATGCACATAACAAAAGTTATTTATATTGTTTATTTAGAGTAACTTTTGTTATATACACTTTCGTCGTATACCGAAGTATAAATGAGTTATACGCTAAAAAATTATAGCGGGAGTCAACAATTTTTATTTGGCACAAAACAGTCAACCGAACTAAGTAAAACTCGGTATATCTATTAGCACTAACGCTTTCATTATAACAAGCCATACCAACATTTCTAGGGACGGGCAGGAGTGGGGGTTATAAGGGAAGCCAGAAATTAAAAATAGCGATATTTCGTTTCCTATTGGTTTTTCGGTAAATATGAACATAACAAAAGTTGTTTACTTTGTTATTTAGAGTAACAATTGTTATATACACTTTTTTCGTATACCGAATTATAAACGAGATATACGATAAAATCTATAGCGAAAAGTGAACAATTTTATTTGGGGACAATAGACCCAACCGAAATAAATAAAACTCCGTATGTCGATTAGCACTAACGCTTTCATTATAACAAACCATATCAACATTTCTAGGCATGGGCAGGAGTGGGGGTTATAAGGGAAGCCTGAAATTAAATATAGCGATTATAAACGGCTGAACCGAATTTTATGAAACTTGGTATGTATATTACTACTAGCCCATCTTAGACTTTAGGCTATATTAATATTCTCTAAGACGAACAGGAGTGGGGGTTATAAGGGAGGCCTGAAATTAAAAAATAGGGATATTTCGTTTTCCTATTGATTTTTCAGCAATATGCACATAACAAAGTTATTTATTTTGTAATTTAGAGTAACTTTTGTTATATATACTTTTTTGCAGTACCTTGAAGTATAAATGAGTTATACGCTAAAAAACTATAGCGGGAGACCACAATTTTATTTGGCACACAAGACTCAACCGAACTAAACCAAACTCGCTATGTGAATTACTACTAACGATGACCTTATCATAAGCCATACTAACGTTTCTAGGGACGGGCAGGAGTGGGGGTTATTAGGGAGGTCTGAAATTAAAAATAGTGATATTTCGTTTCCTATTGTGGTTTCGGCAAAAATGTACATAATAAAAGTTGTTTATTTTGTTATTTACAGAAACTATTGTTAGTTACAATATCGACGTATACCGAAGTATAAATGCCTTATACGCTCAAAAATATAGCGGAAGTGAACAATTTTATTTGGCACAAAAGACTGTGTATTAGCACTAACGCCATCCTTATAATAAGCCAGTCTAACATTTCTCGTAACGGGCAGGAGTATGTGTGATACGGGAGGCCTTAATTTACAAATTTTATTATTAACAAATCCACAGAAACGACGGGCATTAGCCCTAAACGCTGGGACGGGTAAAAGTCAAAATATTGTGCAAAGTAAAGCCTTGCCAAAAAAATACCATCACCATCCAGCCTCAAATGAATTCCCGGGCGAAGCCGGGCATCTGAGCTAGTATATATATATATATATATATATATATATATATATATATATATATATATATAAATATATATAAAATTGTAACCTCTGTCTGTACATTGATTTTTTTCGCGAAATTTCACGATAACTTTTCGTTTCACATGACATAGACACCATAACTGCTTTTTGTTTCTTTCGTGTCTGTTTGTTAGTTTGTTTGTTACCTTTTCACGCATAAACGGCTAAATCGAATTTTATGAAACTTGGTATGTATATTACTACTAGCCCAACTTAGACTTTAGGCTATATTAATATTCTCTGATACGAACAGGAGTGGGAGTTATAAGGGAAGCCTGAAATTAAAAATAGTGATATTTCGTTTCCTATTGGTTTTTCGTCAAAAGTTCTTTATTTTGTTATTTAGAGTAACTTTTGTTATATATATTTTTTTCGTATACCGAATTATAAACGAGATATAGGCTAAAACCTATAGCGGAAGTGAACAATTTTATTTGGTACGAAAGACTCAACCGAACTCAATAAAACTTGCTATGCGTATTAGCACTAACGCCTTCATTAAAATAAGCCATACCAACATTTCTAGGGACGGGCAGGAGGGGGAGTTATAAGGGAGGCCTGAAATTAAAAATACAGATATTTCATTTCCTATTGGTTTTCGGGCAAACATGGACATGACAAAAGTTGTTTACTTTGTTATTTAGAGAATTTTTTGTTATATACACTATCGTCGTATACCGAAGTATAAACGAGATATACGCTAAGAATTATAGGGGAAGTCAACAATTTTATTTGGCGCGTATTAGCACTAACGCCTTTATTATAATAAACTATACTAACATTTCTAGGGACGGGCAGGAGTGGGGGTTGTAAGTGAGGCCTGAAATTAAAAATAGCGGTATTTTGTTTTCTTTTGCAGATATGCACATGACACAAGTTGTTTATTTTGTTAATTAAAATAACTTTTGTTATATTCATTTCTCTCGTATAACAGAGTATAAACGAGATATACGCTAAAAACTAGAGAGGGAGCCAACAATTTTTTTGGGCACTAACTGTTGAACGGAAATTTAAAAAAAACTCGGAATGTGAATTAGCATTAATTCTTCCATGATTATAAGCTACATTAAAATTTTTAGGTCCAAACGGGAGAGGGGGTTATGAGGGAGGCCTGAAATGAAAAATTGTGATATTCCGATTCCAATTGGTTTTTACCAAGATTTTTTCAAGTACAGTATAGATGATATTTAATTATAATAAATGCTATCTATGATTATGATTTGAATTATTCGCGGTGTGTCAAACACTGGAGAGGGAATGGTTAGAGACTTATTTTCATTTATTCTTCAAACCTAAATATTTTTTGTCCATAAGTTGCCTAAGGGACCCTTACAGGGAAAAGTTCAACTAGACGGGAAGAACAGTTCTACACATAGAAGCATTGCCAAAAACAAAATAAAATCTTTCCGTCTCAAATGATTTCCCGAGCGAAGCCGGGGTAACTTGGCTAGCTAGCTATATATGTATACTAGCTAAGATGCCTGGCGATGCCCGGGAAATTATTGTTGACTGACTAATGGTGCTATTTTTATATCAAGACTTCAATGTGTTCAAATACACTTTCCTCCACGAAGTATTGTTTTTCCAAAATAGCTAATCCTGAACTGTAACTTTTGGGGACTAATGAAACAGAAATTTTAGTTTTGAAGAGTAAATGAAAATGTGTTCCTAATCTATCCCTCCCCATTTTTTTTGAGTAATTCAAGCCATAATCACGGATTAATTACAACTAAATAACATCTATAATGAACATATTTCCTGTTAAAAACCAATCCGAGCAAAACGGCTCGGAATAGTTGAAGCATAGTTTTGTACAAAAGGTTATATTCGTAATAATGAATCTCAGCCGAAATCACTTCCAGTAATGCCATTTACTCATTTCACAGGAAATAAGTGCACTCAATTAACTGTTTTAGCCTCCCGTCAACTTCTGCTCCAGCATGAGGGTTATTAACATTGTATTCCTTAAATTATTTATTAAAATATTCTTTTAATAATTTATCTGCCTGATGGAATTAAATAATAGTGGTACCCTAAAAATAATTTAATTTATATTCAAAACGATAGGCAAGGGGAAGATGGTAGTCCTCCTCGCAACCTAAGTAATACTATAAACAATCATACCGAGTTTAAACGCATATTATCTTTTGTCATAATGGCATTACCATTAACGTTTAATTGTTATAATAGTACGTATTTGTTTCAATAACATCAAGTTATCGGAAATAAGATAATATATTACCCGAACCAAATAGATTGATTCCCTACAAGTTCCGCTATCACTCCTTGTGCAAATTCAGCTTGACTTTCTTTAAATAATGTATAACAAAGTTATTTTCTACAGAAAATATATAAATGAGGAGGGGAGGACGGCATAGATTTACAACCTCACTAATCCGAATAGTACTTAGAACTATCATATAAGACTAAAACATAACATCATTTGTCAATATGCATGTATTAAAAACACTTAAATAAGTACTAATAAAATCAGTGACTCCCGCTATAGTTTAGCGTGTATCCCGTGTTTATTTTAAGTGAATGCAACAAAAGTTACTCTAAATAAAAAAATGAACACCTTCGAAAATACGTGCACGTTCGCCGAAAACCAAATAGGAAACGAAGAAAGGCGATTTTTCATATATAACTTCCCTTAAAACCTCCACTCTAATTCTTATCTCCAAATTTTAATATAGCTCATAATCAGGGTGGTTTTATTACTAAATTTCATATGATGCTTCCTTGAGTTCGGTTCAGTCTTTTATGCCCTTTAAAATTGTTGACTTGAGCTAAAGTTTTAAGTATATATCTCGTTTATACATTAATATTCGACAAAAGTGAATATAACAAAAGCTACTCTAAATAACAAAATAAACAACTTTTGTCATGTTCACATTTTCCGAAAAACCAATAGGAAAAGAAATATCCCTATTTTTAATTCAGGCCTCCCTTACAACCCCTACTCCTGCTTGTTCCTAGAAATGTGGGTATATCGTATCACGAGGAAAGGTTAGTGCTAATTCACATACCGAGTTTCGTTTAGTTCGGTGGAGTCTTTTGTGCCAAATAAAATTCCTGAATTCCGCTATAGTTTTTAGCGAATAACTCATTTATATACACAAAAGTGTATGTGACAAAAGTTACTCTAAATAACAAAATAAACAACTTGTTTTATGTTTATATTTGCCAAAAAAGCAATACGAAACGAAATATCGCTTTTTTTAATTTCAGACCTCTCTTAAAACCCCCACTCTTGTTTGTTTCAGACAATATTAATATAACATAAAGTCTAAGTTTGTTTAGTAGTAATATACATACCAAGTTTCATGAAATTCGGTTCAGCCGTTTATGCCTGAAAAGGTAACAAACAAACAAGCAGACACCAAAGCTACATATTGCAGATATCGTGTCTATGGCATGTGAAACGAAAAAGTATCTTGATATTTCACACAAACAACATATACACAATACACACACAACACACACACACACACACACACACACACACACACACACACACATACAGTAAAACATTTTAGCTGGAGTTTAAAATATTTAATTTGAGAAGGATTATAAAATGTAATACTTCTAAATTTGAGAGTATATGTTAACTTCATGTAAATGTTGGAGTATTATGAGAAAGAATGGGCTATCTTCAGTAAGTGGTGTAAGTCAAGAGGGATCTTTAGATGGTAACGTCTTTTGCAGTTTGTGTCTTATTGTAAGCGGAGCATTACACACATTGCAGTTAGGCATTCTTTTCTATTCAAATAGGTAACCATGGGTAAGGAAAGAATGACCTATGCGTAGTCTCGTAAGGACTACTTCGTCTCTCCGTATAAATGCTTCGTATTTATCACTCCATGTCTTAACTGTAGTTTTAATTTGTCTCAGTTTGTTGTCTGTTAATAACCTGGCCTGTTGCCATTCTTGGAGTATGTTAGTTTTAATGTAGTTTTGTAGGTCGTCCGAAGTTATTTTTTTAATGTCATTTTATGTTTCTTCTCTGATTTGAAAGGCTTTTATTATTATTATTTTTTTAATCCAGCCTCCTTCAGTGTCATCTTTTATTTATTTGTAAAATACGACTAACAATATTCTTGATATTGTTACAATAAGACTAATCAAGAAACACGGCTGCCTTGTAACGAATTCGTTAGTTTTTGCCACGAGTTAGAACAGAGTATAAGGACGCGCTATGTTGACCTCGTACTGTTCGATTAATATTAATGAGACCTCCTAAATATAAATCTTGCACTCCCTTTTCAGCCAGTTTATTTCATTTCCCTCTCAAGCTCACTTTCAGGCATCGAAAAGTTTACTGGAAGATCCTTAGCTACTTGCACGTACAACCGCAGTCAGTATCCCTGCATAATTTAACATTTCTATTAACGGCTTTGTACATTTTGCATTCAACCTTTCATAATCAAAATTTAGTTTCCTCTTCCGGACGAGAATGCTATTTCTGTAATAATTTCACTGGAAATTATTTCCTTTTCCTCCGCAAGCTAATACGAATCGATTGAAATTATTTTTCCCTCCTCCAAGCACTTATCATTTCTTAAAAATTATTCTAAGAATAGTTTTCGTCAATGTTAAGATTAATAAGCCCTTCACGCAGGCTTATTTATACGTGCTTGTATAAATAAAAATCCAACTAGTATGTGGGTTACTGAAAACAAGAAAGAAAGAATAACTAGCTTAATATTTAAATTACGAAAAAATCTAACGAACAATAATTGTAAACCATTAATAGGTTACCACGATTGGATCTATGGCATTTCTCAAATTCCCTCTTCTTCTACCCCTCCCCTCCTTTATTCCTAGTGCTGTTTAAGTCATTGACAAATCGGATTTTTAGTGTTGAATGATACAATTAAATATCATGTTAAGTGTTACCAGTATGTAGATTTATTTATTGTAAAATCTCGTTTTCAGTCTTCATTGAACCCTCATTTCTACTCATTAATTTATTTTATTGAACTATTGAGTAACTGGTGAGACCACTAGCGTGTAATACCAGCTCTACTTAGTTTATGCAGCCCCTGCTTGACGGACTCTTTTTTTCTTATTATTATGTCTTGACTTAAATATTAAGGGAGTTATTTATTTTTTTCAGTCTTCAGTGAGCTCCCACTTCTGTGATTAGAAGTGAGATCTGTAATTAGAAACTTCTTTAGTTTACGCAATCCCGGCGTGGTGGGCGTTTTAGTTTATTTGTCGATTCGATTCATTGTACAGGGAATATGTAATGATAGGACTTAAAAAGAAAGTATTTATTTAATGCAATAGGAATACAAGGAAATCATGTTATGCTCACACCAGATTTTTATTTTTAACAAAAACTGTAACATCTGTATTATATTTCATGTGTTGTTTTGATAAAAGTGAAGAATAGGTTCCTACGACTTTAAAATGTAGCGTCCTATAAGTTGTTCTTCTTAGTTCTGCTTTATAGTGAGGTGAATGGATTAAAGGAAAGAATTTCTGGAGAGTCAAAGGATGCGCAAGAAAAGTTTCCATACGTGGTTGTCAGCGATTCGACTTCTTTCCACCGCTATCATTCAATCACTGCAGTGGATCATTGATTGCGCCAGATTGGGTATTAACATCTACTGATTTCGCTGCTGTGCTTTCCATCGCGAATACTGTTTTTGTAGGTAGTTATGTGAGCTCAGAATATGAACAGAAGCGTAATGTTTCTCGCGTCGTCGTTCATCCCAGACGTTCGACATGGTTTATGGGCGCATACGATATGTCTTCAGGAAATATAGGCATTTTGAAGCTGTCTGGAGTACAGCCGGATATTTCCCGGAATCTGGAGTGCACTATAATTAGAAGAAGAGGCCCGAATCCCAAGCCGAAAGTAGTGAGAAACCACTCTGTCAAGCACAAGGTTATCTATCATTGCTCACAACACTCACTGCCACTGCTTGTCAAAACATGCCTTCTCAACTGTAATACCCAAAAATGCGCTGTGCCTGAAAGAAAAAGGCATACCTTTTATCGATGACGTGGGCGGCCCTCTAGTCTGTGGTTTGGTTTCTTGCAACAAATCGTCTTGGAAAATCAGAAGTGTGGCCCGGTTTTCTCAGCTAGGGAATGTAGTAACACAGCAGGATTGTACATCATGCAAATTTATCCTGGTTTAGACCTTGTAACAGCAGTTGTTAAAACCCTGGAACTAAGCACAGATCCTCTTCCATATCTTGAAGAAAAAGAAAAAAAAAGATGGTGACTTCGACATCAAGAGTTCTGGCAATGTTAAAATTAAACTTTCTCTACTAACAGTTATTGTAATTTTTCCTTTGTTTAATAAATTAATTGATTATTATTAACATGTTATTTTACTAAGAATAGAGATTTTAAAATCTCCCACATGGCGCATATGAAAAGGTTAATGGAAAGCTACCTTCTTTTATTAAAATTATCTAAATATATATAATTGTAAACTCTGTCTACATTGATTTTTTTCTCGAAATATCACTATACTTTTTCGTTTCGTATCGTGTGATAAATAATAATAATCTCTTAAATTGTTGTGTACATTTTCCAAACAGTGGAGGGAGATTGATCCGGGACTTATTTCCATATATTCTTCAAAACTAAAATTTCTAATCTATAATTTCCCTACCTGACTCTTACGGGAAATCCATACGCTTAGGGGGCTCAGGTTGGCCGTGTGAGTTTAGGCATTGGTCTTGATCACCCGTGGTAGACCTAGAGTGGCTGGTTCGATTCCCGCCCTGGGATAAATAGAAATTTATTTAGTAACGGGCTCATTAAATAAATTCCTTAGTTCCACCCTTGCTAGAGAAGGGTGCTAACCTTTAGTCAACCCGTCCTAATTAGCCATAGTAGCATAAAGTGGACGTAAATAAATAAATAACGAAAACCATGCGCCCAGACGGGAAGTGTAGTATACATTGAAACCTAGCCAAAAAAACCCATCATTCAGCTTCAATTCAAAACGCAATGCTGCAATTTGTAGCTTTGGTGTCTGTTTGTTACTTTTTCACGCGTAAACGGCTGAACCGATGTTTATGAAACTTGGAATGTATATTACTACAACCCAATTTAAACTTTAGGCTATATTAACATTACCTGAGCCGAACAGCAGTGGGAGTTAAAAAGGAAGACTGAATTTAAAAATAGCGATATTTTGTTTCTTATTGCTTTTTCGGGAAATATGCACATAACAAAAGTTGTTTATTTTGTTATTTAGAGTAACTTTTGTAATATAAATGTTAGTCTTATACCTAAGTATAAATGAGTTATACGCTAAACACTATAGCGGGAGTCAACAATTTTATTTGGCACAAAAGACTCAACCGAACTAATCGAAACTCGGTGTGTGAATTAACACTAACCCCTCCATGATAATAAGATGCGCCAACATTTCTAGGAACGAGCAAGAGAAGGGGTTGTAAAGGAGGCATGAATTAAAAATAGAGATATTTCTTTTCCTATTGGTTTTTCGGAAAATATGCAGATGACAAAAGTTGTTTACTGTTATTTACAGTAACACTTTTTATATTCACTTGTGTCATATAACAAAGTATAAACGAGATATACGCACAAAACTATAGCGGGAGTCAATAATTTTGAAGGGCATAAAAGACTGAACCAAACTTAACAAAACTCGATATGTGAATTAGCATCAATTCTTCCATGATTATAAGATATATTAAAATCTATAGGTTCGAATAGGAATGGGGGTTATAAGGGAGGCCTGAAATAAAAATTCATGATATTTCATTTTCTATTCAAATTTCATTTGAAATATAAATGAGTTATACGCTAGAAACTACAGCGGGAGTCAACAATCAGTCTGGCTCTACTGTTGAAATGAAAAATGTTTGAATGTTTCAATTTTTGCTTTCCAAAAGATTCATCAACACCTACTTCAATATCTATTTATTTATCATTTTTGGTACTAAAGACGATTATTACATCATAATTGTAATCAAATCACTTTATTATTTAAAATAACTCTTCTAGAAATAGCAAAATTATTCTGCCTAGGGTAAATACTTATTATCTATTAATGTTTTTGTTTTAAGGGCGAGCTGCAGTTCTTTGGTCCCGACCTCTTTGGATGAACTCGTTCTTGGGAAAGGTTACATGTTTGTTTTGTTGACGGTTTCACAGATGTCAACAACACTCTAATACCACTAGAATCAAAGATTAAAAGAAATAAACATGGATCCAGCACTATTAAGGGAAAGGGAATTATTTAAGAAAAGAGCTCTTAGCCAACCTACGTATGTATATCTAGTTTTTAATACTTAAAGCCACCTGTTATTATAATTTTTCTATTTTACAGTTATTTCAAGCAATGCATTGCTCTAAAATACTTGATTCTTTTTAGTTGAGGTGTGCCATTAATGCATGGCATCTCTAAAAATGCTGATATTTAGTCTTAAACATAAATAGAATAATCATAAAATATTAAATGCTTTGACTATTTGCAACTTAAGCAAAATTGCAATAAGCAATTTGTGATATTCAAATACTATATTTCACTGTATTTTCCCTTTTGCCTTTTTAAGCAAGCTTCTTTACCTCCAATTTGGCTGATCAGTTTTAGGAATTTGCATTTCTTTCTTGATAATAACATTATGATTACAAGATTTGTTGAATTTTTAATTTATATTGATGTTGTGAACAGGAAGTTTTTGGTAGTTACCACGAAGTACTGTTTTGACTTCTATGATTTAAATATCATTGAAATATTATTGCCTGCTAGAAACCAGTTTGTATTTTCTTGTTTTAGCAGCAATTTTAAAACTCATGAAAAGATTCAGTTAAAAGCTAAAGCAGCAAAATGCTTTTTATTTTATTTCTTAGTTCCTTTGATGGTTTTATTGGTTTGGGTGAAGGTGACTTTTATTGGACTGTAAGCCTTGTACATTCCAAATGATTCCCTAATTTTGAGAATTCTTACTTTATATTGTATGAATTGATTGAAGATGCCACTATTTCATGTCAGAAAGAAAAATCACCAATATTTCTTGGAAACATGAATCATGAGGATCTAAATACTACTTTTTGTTATTATTTATTAACGTCCACTTTTTGCAACTCAGATGTACTTTGTTGGGTGTTATCTTCCGGATTTCAATATCTACTAAGTACACTTTCTAAATATGTTCCACTTCCGATCTGTTATGTCTAACCAGGTCTGTGAGTAACGTTTATCCCGAAAAAGTTTACCTGGTTCTGAAGATTATTTATTTTTGTTAAAAAAAAAAAAAATAATGTCACCATTTCTCTACACAGAAAAAAAAAAGTCTAAAATACTTGGAAATATTGCATGGTGATCCAACAAGCGGCTCGGCGAAAAACACTACTGTTTTTAAAGGATTATCTATTAATGCCCAGTTTATTCTAGTATGGGACATGAATATTGTTTGTTTTTCTTTTTTGAGAAAAATAATAATCTGCAAAAAATGAAAATGTTTTCAGAAAATAGGTTGTACCAAAAAATTAATTGATATACAAGTTCTTTTTAAGTTAGCTATAAGATATACAGTAATGGCTCATTCACACTTTCTACAAGAACTTTTCTACTTAGCCTTTGTTTACAATGAAACACTAAGTTGAGTATAAACTGTCTCAAATATGTTCTGAGAAGAGAAATAGATTGAATCTCCAAAATCATTCTCACGTATTTATTCAAATATCTGAGTGATGTCTTCTTATGTCTCGTTTTATGAACCAATATATCCTGATGATGGGCCAATACAAATGAGTAATGTTATTCAATTTTCATATCTTGATCCTGATGTATCCTCTCTTGCCCTATTCTCAATCCATTACCGTGTGACTCTTTGATCCAGTTCTTGGGGAGAGAGATTGTCATGTGAGGTTTGTCGGAGTAACTTGAAATCTTAGAGTGATAAGTATCTGTATGTTATTTTTAATTTCATGTGTTCATACCTTAATTGAAATTACTTTTAGAACTTTATCATACTGTGGTCAATAATAATTATCTTTCCAAAAGTAGCCACAAAGTGATAACAAAAATGGTTTAACCGCGTTAAATGATATTTAAATGTTAATTGTACTTTTAATTGCACATTACTTCAGCCTTACCATGTCATTGAGAGAGAGGTATTTCAAGACCATTTTATATTATTATATGAAGCCTATAAGTCTGTTTTTTTTTCTATATAAGAAGGAAATTATCCCTTCACATATTATAATCTTCGGAATAGTTTGAACTCATATAATTTATTCTGTGAAATTTTTAAAACAATTAGGTGTAGAAGTGTAAATCTTTGTCTTATAATCATTTTTTTTGTTTTTTGAATTTGTCGTATATTGTTATTGACAGATTAATTTATATATTATTCTGGCAGAGTTGAATAAAATGTCTTATCTTGTTACTTTAATAATAATATGTAGTGGCTGTTTTAAATAATTTGTGGCTACAAATGGCCCTGAGGCTATTAGTTAATTTATGAGAGTAGTAGCATCCATATTCTAATTGATATAGTCTTTCATTGCAACTCAGTTTCCAAGCTCTGATATTTTTTCATAGTTTTTTATGGGTATTTTCATCATTAGGCATGACATTATCAATTATTTTAGCCATTGTTTTGACTTGTCTATAATTGGTTAGCAGATTTCCTTTAAGGGACATCCATCGAACCTACCTAGTAGATGACAAAAATGAGGTCCGTTCAAAATTAATTTGTGTGTATATATACATATAAATACCTGTTAATGCTCTAGCGGTCATAATTTTTGTCTGATCGTTACCAAAATCGACATTTAAACATTTCATGTAAAATTAAAAATCAAGTTCATTAGCAGCTAAAAATGGAACCAGTGGAATGGGGAGAATTTTGAAAATTTGTAATATCCCCCTTGTTATATGTCAGATTGAAAATTTGTATATAATCAGTCTTATTGCAAATGTAATTTTCTATAAATGTTTTTATATACATATTGTCTGTATATTGAATATTAATCGATATATTTCCATATTTTAGTTCTTGGCCATCAGTAAACCCCCACTCATACTCATGTCATACTAACAGTAAGCTGTTATATTGTCAACCACTTTATTGGAAGCTCAAAAATACCAAATATTGTTTTTATTGACCTTTTACTGTGTGAGGTACATGCAAATGCATTGTGTAATGTCCTAACCATTTAAGATTCTACATTCATAACTGGAAAATGTTTATTTGTACTAAAACATACTCGATTTTTAACTGATTCATTCAACACTAAAGATTGCATTTGGTAAATGCTGAAATCGGACACGGAATAGTGGGGGGGCGGTTATAAATAGGGGGAAATTTCAAAATTAAACATATCTCTGTTACTATGAGTCAGATCAAAAAATGTTATAGAATCAATATTGTTAAGCTATTGATGCTCTATAATTATTGATCCATACATTATTTATTACCTCAAATATTAAGCGAGTTATTAGCCCTTTCTTAATTTCACTCTTCAGTGAACTTCCCATTAACTTACGTGGGAAATCTGCTTAGCTTATGCAGAATACCGGAAGAGGCATTGTTTAAGGAAAAGGACTTTTCTCTTTTGTTCCAAAATCAGTTGTTAGCCACTTACAGCATTTTCCGTCTTTTTTTTTTTTTTTTTTTTTAAAGTTCTAAAAAACACATCTAATGTTTGTAACCATTGAGTTCTGTAAGAGGCTAAAATTTTCATATTACTATATCAACTAACATCGACACGGAGTTTGATGTACTTTAAAATGCCTATATTTAGTGTTGTTTCTTTTTTTATTTCAGAGTTGAAAAAAAAATAAAAAAGGATGACTCATTCCTGGCAGCCAAAGATGACTCAAAAAAGAAATCAAAACCACCATCATCAAATAATTCAGTCAAGTAAGTTCTTAAAATAATTCCCGCACGGTATCACATTATTTTTATATGCATTGTAACTGCTTTTGTTTATTTGTAGCTATAAAAGTATGTCTGGTAGTTCCCAGTATAAATTTAGTGTTCTTGCCAAAATTGTAAAATATATGAAACAAAGGCATCAAGAAGGAGATGATCACGCTTTAAGTTTAGAAGAAATTTTAGATGAAACAAACCAACTAGATGTTGGAAGCAAAGTAAAACAAGTAAGAAGTCATTTATTTATATTCAACAACTTATTAACATATAACACAGTAAATTATTAAATTTTATAATCAATGAGTTATTATTGTAAAGGAAGAAGGTGAGGTAATTAAATAAATTTGAGATGAGTTAGTAAAAATTAATTTGAATGTAATGGACATCCTAACTATTATTTCCTTTGGCAAAGGATAACTAAGGACAACATTTTTCTTGTCCAATCACATTTAAATTAAATTTTTAACATTTTTTAGAATGGTATCGTTTCTTTATATGTAACTAGCTAAGGTGGGTACCTTAGGTGGGGGCCGGGTGGCTTCGCCCGGGAAATCATTTGAGGCTGAATGATGATGGTATTTTCTTTGGGCTTTACTTTGTACAATATTTTTACATTTTCCCGTCTCAGTGCTTAGGCTTTACACCCGAGTCCGGCGTGTTGGGGAAATGTAACACTTTTAAATTATATATTTATGAGACAAAAAAGTTCACATTTCTAAGAAAAACTCTACATTACTAAAAGTATAAGCATCAAATTTTACTATAGCTTATAATCAGGGGGATGTTAATACCAAATCACATACAGTTTCTTTTAGTTCGGTTAAGTCTTTTGTGCCATATATAATTGTTGACTCCCACTGTAGTTTTTAGCGTATAACTCAGTTATACTTTGGTATACGATGAAAGTTTATAACTTTAAAAAAAAAGTTACTCTAAATGAGAAAATAAACAACTTTTGTTATGTGCATACTTGCCGAAAAAACAATAGGAAATGAAATATCGCTATTTTTAATTTAAAGCCTCCCTTATAACCCCCACTCCTGTTCTTCTCAGAGAATATTAATATAGCCTAAAACCGAAGTTGGGTTAGTAGTAATATACATACCAAGTTTCATAAAATTCGTTTCAGCCGTTTACGATTCTATAAAGGACATAAAGACAAACATTCATTTATATGTATATATATATATATATATATATATATATAAAACCTTTGAGTATTATATATTACTTTTAGTACGGATAATGTGATGGTTTCTAATTAACACACAGATATTCTAATAAATTTGACTTATACCCTTAATCTAAAATTATTAGTAGTTTCTTTCACGTAGAAGACATGGATAGAGTATATTCTTGAGTTCGTCCAATAAGAAAATTTACAAGTATGTTTAATATGTTTATTTAGTATTTTATGATGAATGATATAAACATTTTTTTTTAATATAGGTTGTCTATAATAATAATAATAATAATAGTTTCTAGTCTTCCTTACAACCCCACTCCCCTCGACCTTAAGGAAGACTAATATGGCTTATACCCTCAGGTGGCTTACCTGTTATTACTATAAAAAGTATGTGTGTTATTTTTTTCCAAATCAAGTTATTATTTTTCAAATATGTTTGAAATCAGTAGCTGATGCTCTAAAAACTATTTCTAATAATACTACTTACTACTTTAAACTATTTTACAGTGGTTACAAACAGAAGCTCTTGCTAACAACCCCAAAATTGAAGTAAATAATGAGGGTAAATACTTGTTCAAAGCACCTTACAAAATCAAGGATAAGAAGGGATTACTTCGGCTCTTAAGACAGCACGATTTAAAAGGCCTTGGTGGAATCATGCTCGAAGATGTTCAAGAATCGCTTCCACATTGTGAAAAGGCTTTGAAGGTATTGCCATTTATTTTATCAAGTAATTTTGTTTGTATTTCACTACCTAGTTCTGAAGAATGATTGTATAGTATGTTTTTGAAATGAGAAGTTGTTTTGTTTGCAAATACCTTAATTGTAATAGAATATACACTTTATACTTTTAAACACAAACTTTATATTAACATCATGTTCTCATACATCTATCTACCTACAACACATTTTATCTCTCCTATCAACTGAACTCCTAAACATCTGATCTAAATACAACATCTGCCCCCTTAGATGATCCCCTTCTTCTGCCAGTACCTTCCTTCTCCTCAGCAGATCCGCGTGTTTCTTCATGAGCCTTCCTTCTACTTCAACCAGCCAAGTGTTCTGTCCGAGTATTTTCTGGATCACCCCGGGCTTCCAGAATACCTTCTCTTGCCTGTAGTCTAGGGCATAGACTATCTCCTTTGGCCTGAAATATTTTATGGCATTTGGTCTTCCTTCTTCCACACATTTCCTCTTGTTCTCATTCATATTCTTGTTTGTTTCTTTTTGTTATGGACATAGGAAATCCATCTGACACCTGAGACCCCTCCCCATAAATATTTCTGCTGGAGAAAGACCCGCATTTACCCTGTAATTAAAAAGAAAATTATTAAAATTGTCCTCTAAAGATATATCCGACTTTATGTTGGCCAACTTCAAACTATTACAGAACTTGAAGTACCATACCTCGATGTCTATATTCTGTGGATTGAACTTCTCGCATTTGAAACCCGAGTATAACCTTTCTTACGGCGCCACATGGTTTTGCTCATCTTCCTCAAGGCTAACTTTACTTTTACCTTTACCTTTCTTCGGCATGAGTCCATTTACCTCATCACCACTGTTATGTTTGCAAATAACTTAATTGTAATAGAATATACACTTCCTACTTTTAACCACTACCTTTATATTTACATCATGTTCTCATATATCTATCAACCTACAACACATTTTATCTCTGCAAACAACTGAACTACTCAACATCTGATCTACAACAGAAGCTCATTCTCAGCCTGATACAAGGGTATTTTTCTTTCCGTAGTGCAATGTAGGAATAATTAAATGAAGTATATATGCCAAATTCAATTGATTTTTGCTAGAAAATATTTAGAAAATTTACTTTGGAAAAATTGATCGCTTTTGTGAAATATTAATTAAAAGAGTTCCCAGCCCCAAATACGTTTTGATTTGTGATGCCTAAAGTAATTTTTTTCACTTAATAATGAGACTACAAATTTATAACTGTTCGCCGAATGTTCTAATTGTCTAGGGGACTATGGAGTACAAATAAAAAACAACAATTTGGACATTACTCAATATAGCTAGTATTGTTGACATTATTCCGAGTAACATATTGTACGATAGACTTGGGATTGCTAGTCCAAGTCAGATACGGCTGAAAAACCTGACGGAGAACTTCTAGCTTCTGCAATTGGTGGATCCTAGCCGATTTGCTCTCTTTAAAAATGTTGATGTACTTTCTGAATGTTTTTGTACTTTTTAATTTATAAAAACTAAATGTACGCTTATTGTATTTAATTACCAAAATTTAAAACTAATTCATGGGATGTACTAGTATAGCAAGGGGCATGTTCCCTCTCTTAAGAGGAGGGGGATGCGTACATATGTATTGCATGTACACATACATGCATACACAACTACTTTATAAGTGTATTTTGATCCTTTTTAAATTCATTTAGGTCAATAAACTAGATTGTAGAGTGACAATCATTTTCTGAAAATACTGAATAAAATAAAAATAGATTCTTGCGATATCTATAAATCCTTTTTCTCTTTTTACAGAGTTTACAAAATGAAATAATCTATATAGCTCGTCCAATTGATAAGAAAAAGATTATGTTTTACAATGATAGAGCTGCTACCTTAGGTTTAGACGAAGAATTTCAGAAACTCTGGAGGTCTGTTGCTGTTGAAAGTATGGACGATCAAAAAATAGAAGAATACTTAGAGAAACAGGTAAAAATTGTTGCCATTGTTTTTAATGTGTAATCACCAAGAAGTTTTACAGTTACTTTTTATCCAAAAGTCACAATCCATATTTCAAATTTCTTTCTTCACTCTGCATTCATGTATTACTCTAAAATAAATTGATTGTAATTATTATGAAAAATATAGTGACCATTGACGAGTTTGACTCAAATTGAAAAAAAGCTATTGGTTGACATTTATTTAATAATGTCGTTCTTTCTTATAAAATGGGTTATAAAAATAATCAATTGCTTCTAGCTGTTTACTTTAAGTTATATACAACTTTGGATCTTATCTGTTTTTGTGTGAGCTTGTATCATTTTTGAGAGTGAAACTCCTTAATGCACTACCCAAATGTATAAATCTTTGTTTAATAATGAATAAAAAACTTCTTGTCTGAAAGATGTTTTTTCACACTGGTTTACAAACTATCAAAATTTTATTTTAAGTATATAATAAAAGAATTTATTTTGGTCTAATACATAGTATTTTTCAGTGTAAAATTATTTGTTATTAATATATATATATATATATATATATATATATGTGTGTGTGTGTGTGTGTGTATATATTTTTTTTTTTTATTTTATATCAAGAATATCTTGATAGAATTTCTTACTAAGTTAGTTCTTTTTGACGTCCAAGGTTGTAGTGGACTGCTCCTCTAGACATGTGCAAGAATAAACAAAGCTCTAATAGTTTTGTCACAATAACTGCTCAAAAAATAATTTATGATCAGGGATATTGTATCCTTGTCAAATGGAGACAAGTTTCTTATCATTTATATAGCACGTCACCCTTTTCTAATTTTATAACAAAGTACATTAAATAAACTAAAAATCCATGCTATATGTTTAAGAGTGCCCTCAATACTAACAAAATGAATTTATTGAATATAAACTGATATATGTCAGCAAATATTTTTTTATTGTTATTGATTAACATCCACTTTTTACTACTCTGGCTAGTTGGGACAGGTATGTACAGGTTACCACCCTTTTCTAGCCATGGTGAGACTAAGGATTTTACAATACAAATAAAAATAAGAGAGAAATGTACTTACTATCAGTAAGTACTGTTCTTGAAGAGTATGCCTCTACCACCATATTACATCTGCTGTCATGGAGAGCAGTCACGTTTATACCCATTTTCTTGTGTTTATCCCATTTTATACCCTGAGCCTCTGTCTCTGTCAGACCTCCTCAAGGTCATTTAGTCACCTCTGCCTTGGTCTGCTTCTCCTTCTTCCATCTGGCATATCATTTCTTTTCTTTTTTGTACCCTGCCTAAATTCTGTTTTTTCCAATGTGGCCCAACTACTACACACTTTTCAAAAGCTGAGACAATATTTTGTCTCACAATAGATTTCTATATTCAACAGTTCTTCTGATCATGCATTTGTGTTTTCTACCAATCCGTTATATCTTGTATTGTCTCCTGTTTCCCTTGGCGAAGGTCTATGTCTCATCCACTGTTGGTCTAACAAAATTTTCTTATATATTTGCACTATGTAGAAGTAGTTTTTCATTGTGGTTTGTATATTTGATTCCACACTATTGCTCCCCATTATTGTTCGTCACTTAACCAAATCAATAGGACAGACAACAGGTGTCATCAACCATACTCATTCTAATAGCAGTTTTTCTACTGCTTGCAGTCTAAACATCATCACTACAGTGTATTTGGTATGACCAAAACTTATTTTTATTTTCAATTGACACATCTAGGATGAGGTATTTATACTTACTGAAGGCAACATATTGGAGATTTTTTTGGGGTAATATTCATTAAGGTATAGTTACAAACAGGTCCATGTTTGATGCCATCCAGAGAATTTGTTTAACTATGTTTTTGGTATCTTTACTACTGCAGGTAACCTGAAGAATTTTCTCCTCTCCAATTTGGTTTTGGTAAGGGACCTTAAATTATTGAGGTCATTCTATTCCAAGTCCCCCTGGACTAATTATTTGATTTCTTGCTTCCTAAGTACACTGATTATAAAACAGTAGGTGGTTAAATATCTTCATAATTTGGTCCTCTCTTAATTGGCTTAATTAATAAATCAATTGAAAATGTTTTTAGGGTATAAGGTCGATGCAAGACCATGGACTGAAGAAACCACAAATACCTAAGAGAAAGAAACCAATTCAGAGGAAGAAACAATTTAAGAAACCTCGAGACAATGAGCACTTGGCTGATGTCCTAGAAACTTACGATAATGACAAATAGTTTTAAGTGATTTTGTATAATTGTATTTATTACTGTGAATAATATATTTTTATATAGATTTCTTATTTCATTTTTTCACATTTACCTTGAATGTTTTGTTGAACTAGATGATATGTTTGTCATTTTAATTATACTCTATATCATAAGACAGGAGATGAGAAGCCACAGAAATGCCCTCTATTTATTATTATTATTTATTAACGTCCATTTTTTGCTAGTATGGCTAATTGGGATGGGTTATCTACAGGCACCCACTCTTCTCTAGCCAGGGTGGGACTAAGGATTTTATTTAATGTCTGTCACTAAATAATTTCCTATTGCCCAGGCAAGAATTGAGCTCGTCACTCTAGCTTTACCATGTGAGTTTAAGGCTAACCCTTTAATTTACATGGCTTACCTGAGCCACCTCTACTTGTGCCATGGTTTACAAGATGTCTGTTTTATGTAAATATTTTATTTGTATTAAATGACAGGTGATCAAACAAAAAATTAGATGAGTTATATACAAGAGGAAGTTCCTATCTATGATAAAGTTTTTTTTTAATATCATTTGCTAAAAATATTTCTTTGGTATAAACTTCCTGCTTGATACCACAAAACTTTTTTTTCTAGATCCATATCAGCATATTTCCGATGGATCTCTTAGATACATTACACTTATCTTGTATTTTTCCACCACGCATTCTAGAATTGTACTTGTACCTGCTTTGTGATATGCTCTGCACATTTTAGTACCAGTATTATAGGCCGTTCTGTAGAATTTGGAAGGATGGGGATTGTTTTTATTAAATTTGGTCAAAGTTAAATTAATATTTAAGTTATTTACTCTCTAAGGAGGGAATGTCAGATAAGTATTTATGAGCATAGATGTCTGTAAAATGTTAAAATCAATTGAATTTCCGATGTGATTGATCAATGGTTTTGGTATACTATGCTTTACAACATATTTGCTAAAGAAATTGTTTGTTAAAAATTGATTTACAAAAGGTTTATTCAACCCTTTGCTCTTTAAAATGAGTTTTAGACAAATAATGTGCCTATATATTTTAATCGAGGTTCCCCAGCTTCTACACATAGTCTTTCTACAGGACTAGATCTGTACGGCTCAGTTGCAATTCTCAGTCCTGTATGGTGTAGTGTGTCATTTTTTTAGAGCCAATTAATATGCAATGCTTCCAGAGTCCAGTAAAGATCTTGTATTGGAACGATAAAAACTCAGCATTAAATACGCAAAAATTTTGTATTACTCGAAATTCTCAAGAAGTTCAAAATTTTCTTGCACTTATCATATATAAATGGGAAATTTATGAAATTTTCTGTTAAATGTACGTCCTAAGAACTTAAGTGCTTCCAACTTGTTTATTGTAGTTCTGTTAAGAATCAAATGTGGCAAATAATTTTTTCTCCTTCGTGTGAAGATGCTGTATTTAGGGTTCTTACTAGAAATTGTGAAACCAGAGAGTGAGCACCATTTCTGGAGTTGCTTGAGCATATTCTGCAGATGGTTGCGTTGAATATGTAATGCATATGATAAGATCATCAGCATTCAGACAGTAAGATTCTTCTTTGGGGATATATTGTATGACAGAGTTAATAGCTATATTGAACTGTGTTGTCTCAGCACACCTCCCTGAGGCATTCCATTCTTCCACTGAAAAATATCTGATAAAGTGGTAGCTATTCTCACCCTAAATGTTCGATCAGACAAATAGTTATCCAGAAATCTTTTAATGTTGCCTTGGACTCCCCTCCAATCGACTGGGGGAGAATGAGCCTTCTTCTGACACATTCGTAAGTTTTTTCCAGGTCGAGTAACATTTCTAACACTAATTTGCTTCCTTGGAAAGTATTATAAATATCATTCTTCAATCATGCAATATGATACATGGTTGAGTATTTTAGTCTAAATGCACATTTATAAGGAGAAGGTTATTTTTATCTAACAAGAGGAGTGCACGGCCTACCCCCCACCGATTCGAACGAAAATTTTTTAGTGTATAGTGCCTGACCAATTCTGTTAAAGCGAGAGAACGCACTTCTCAAGCTTTCGTCTAAAAAAAATTGTTAAAGTTTGCATAAATATCTTGAGTTGTTCCCAAGGTATATATTCCAAGAAGTCCCCCGTGGCTCAGGGGATAGCACTTCCTTTTTGTAATCGGAAATCTTGAGTTCGAAACTCGCCGGGAGCGACTATTTTTTTTCTTCATTTTTTGCTTCTGTCATTTATTTAATATTAATAAATAAAAATTGTTTTTTATTTTTTAGCGTGTTCCATAAATTGAATTGGTATAAATAAATATTTAATATTATACAAGAAATATATTATTAATTGAAAATATATTTCTATCATCAAGATAACAATTTTATGGTGGATGACAATGGTGTTGAAGAGTAGAATGAATTTTAATACTACATTATATTTTGTGACTCTGTTCGATCAAATACGAGCAGTTTTGGAGACACTTGATAAAATGTTTAACTTGATGATAGAAATATACGTCAGTGATCCAAGGCCAAGCATAATGAAAATATAGCTCTATCGTAGAAAACTGATAACAAATATTTTTATGTCTAGAGCTAGAAAATTTTAAATATCTTTTTTCATTGTAAAATAAAATAATATCAAATAAATTGGTAAAGATAGATAAAACTGTTTAAAAATATTAATAAAATATCTGCGTTATTCTTGATAATTGTTATATACTTACGTTTTCAATGAATAATATATTTCTTGTATAATATTAAATATTTCCTTATAACAATTACATTTTTGACAGAAACCATTCGAATTTTCTTTAAATTTATGGAACACGCTAAAAATTAAAAAAAAAACTTTTATGTATGATTTTATGTATAATATTAAAAAAACGACCTAGAAGGAAAAAATGAAAAAAAAAAATCCAGAAAAAAAAGTCGCTCCCGACGAGTTACGATCTCGATATTTCCACTTACAAAAAGAAAGTGCTATCCCCTGAGCCACGGGGGGCCTTTGAAATACATACCTTGGGAATAACTCAGGACATTCAGGCAAACTTTAACAATTTTTAGACGTACGCTTTAACAGAATTGGTTTTTCATCAGGTACTAAACACTAAAAAATTTTCATTCAAATCGGTGAGTGGAAGGCCGTGCACTCCCCTTGTAAGAACCTCAAGAGTTTGCTCTTGTAATATTTTTTTCTGTGTTTTTGCAGAGGCAATTAATAAAAGATATTGTATGATAGTTTGTGACTAGATTCCTTTCTTTGCCAAATTTTAGACTATTGTTCATTCCATGTGTGAGGGTAAATGCTGTTTATGTCAAATTTATTCTGGTTACCGAGAAGAACTAGTAATCCTTTTTTAGGTCAATTTTGTATCATGTTTGTAATCATGTCTGGTCCTGGTGACATATTATGTACAGTAGATAAAGTCAGTTTTTGTTCATTTAGTGGTTGTTATTAGTTAGTTTTATCGAATATACCTTGGTCTCAGTAGGAGTTTGTATAAAAAATTGTATATTACAATTTTGAGTGCTGCAAACTGACCTGAACTGATTTCCTTAAATGTTAGTGATTATTTTTTGCCAAGACATTTTGTGCTGATACTTGATCAAATATTTACCCAACATTTCTTTTTACTAATTAAAATATGTTTTATTTTATCCATAGGTAGGGTGTATTTGTGTAAGAGGCAATCAAATTTATTTCTTGTTGGGTGATTTTTTGTATATTTTTGAGGTTTGAGGAATACTCATCTCAGCTGCTTCTAGTTTTCAATGAGGTCAACTCTTCCATGCTTTGGAGGTGAGAAGAACTGAGTTATGTTTTAATGTATTCTTGATAAGTATTCCAAGTAGAGTTTTTGTTTTGTATCTAGGTGTGCTATGATAGTGGATCAGGTCTATGTGTCTGTATCTGTATTGGGAAGTGATACTCATCAACAATTCATTAAAGATATTATAGAAGGAGAAGAAAGAGAAACGTCAATGTTAGTCAGCATTCCAGTTATTGGGCATAAATATATGGGAGAGTTAGTATTAAATGCTATTAGTTAAGTTTTAAAAAAATGTCTCTAATTGTTGCCCTTTACTATTATTTACTAGAGAGTTCCACATAGAATACAAAGTATTTACAACTCCAACTACCACCAAAGGAGTTGGCAATTGTGTCAATAAGTTGTAATTGTGTGTATTTTATGTCTCAAGATGTTTCTAGGTGGAATAAATGGGGCATACTGTAACTCGGAATAGGACATGCTGAGACTGCTTCTGATTACAGTGTTGTTCTCAGCTGAATTGGTTCACTATATATGTTATCTCTAACAAATATAGCTACCCCTCCCCATGCTCTCCCTTCCAAGAAGTAATCTTTTCTATAGGTTGTCTGCACCATATTTGCTGAATTCCTTACCAGGTGTTAAGCGTGTTTCCTGAATAGAAACTACAATGGGGATTTTCTTTATGAATTACTGCAGATCACCTATTTGCTTATGAATAGCATTTATGTTCCATTGCCATAGTGTCATTTCTGAAATTTATGAATAACTAGCTAAGACACCCGGCTTCGCCTGGAAATTCATTTGAGGCTGAATGATAATGGTATTTTTTTTTGGGGGGGGGGCTTTACTTTGTACATTAGCTATCTTTCGTGTTCTATAACATTGTTGAACCCTTCTATAGTTTTCCACATATACCTCATTTATACTTCGTTATACGGCAAAAGTGCATATAACAAAAGTTACTTTACATAAAAAAAAAATAAAAAAAACAACTTCTGTTATATGCATGTTTGCCGAAAAATGAATAGATTACAAAATATCGTGATTTTATATTTCACACCACCCTAATAACCCCCACTCTTGTTCGTACCTTGAAATTTGAATATAGCTTATAATCAGGGAAGTATTAGTACCAAATCACATACGGAGTTTTGTTTAGTTCAGTTGAGTCTATTGTGCCATATAAAATTGTTGACTCCCACTATAGTTTTTAGCGTATACCTCATTTATACTTTGGTATATAACAAAAGTTACTCTAAATAACAAAATAAAAAACTTTTGCTATGTGCATATTTGCCAAAAAACCAATAGGAAACGAAATATCCCTTTTTTTAATTTCAGGCTGCCCTTATAACCGCCACTCTTGTTCGTCTCAGAGAGTACTAATATAACCTGAAACTTAAGTTGGGTTAGTAATAATATACTTACCGAGTTCCATAAAGTTCGGTTCAGCCGTTTACAATTCAATAAAGGATATATAGACACACATTCATTTTTATATATGTATATATATATATATATGTATATATATATATATATATAGATAGATAGATAGATAGATAGATAGATAGATAGATGTAAAGAAATGATTCGACTATAAAACAAAGAATAAAATATAAAATAATCAAAAATTATAAAATAGATAAAAAGAAAAGGATTTTGTTCTTGTCTTCACATCCACTTCCTTGTAATTTTGTTCTAGGTGTATCTAACTTCTTGTAATGTCCTCTTCTGTTCCTTGTAAAACTCTTTATTTTGATAGGTATTTTCTGAGTATTCTGTCTTTTCTTTCTCTTTTGTTGGAGTCCTTATTTCTTCTATTCTGAGAACTTTATCTCACTTCTTAGTTTTATCTGTGTACAACCTTTGGGCTAGGAGGGCTATATTACAAAGTAAAACAGTAATATACATGTAAAAAAAAATTACAACAGATATTTACTCGTCATCACTTTTTCTTTTTCCTGATTGCTAAAAGTCTATTTTAGTATTAAATTTGTACATGTTAACTTTAGATGGTGTAGATTAAAAAGGAATTAATTTAAGGCGAATTTCAAATATTTATATTAATTAGTACACAAAATTCTTAGGTGGACAAAAATTAGGCCTAAGTATGTTACTTCAACAGCATCCTTCCTAAACCAAACTCCTCTAACATTTGTATTTTGGCATTACAATTTAAAAATTTTGAAACAAATAAATAGGTTTCACGAGCCCATTGTTTATCAATCAATTGTATTTTTTTTTTTTTTTTTTTATCAGATTAGAATTAATTCAATTTAAGGAAAATTTGTAAGCAATATTTATGCTCATTTATTTTCTTTTAATGAAAAAAAAGAAAGATATATATTTATTTTTTTAGTACATAACTTTTCTTTATAAAAGCATAGCATATAGTTTATATAATTACTAATATGTACATAAATATATCACAGATTTGAAAATATTTGTATAATGAATAATACAAAAGCACATAAATAGCCAAGGTATTTGAAATAATTTTTACATTATTACTAGACAGTGTTCACATTATGCTATATTGAATTGATGACAAAGTATTAAACAAAAACAAAATGTGATCAGTATCAAAAATATTATTTTAACTAATTGACAAAATTGTACAATGGTAAAAGTGTTTAAAAACATTAAAAATATGCAGAGTCTTGGACATGTGAGAACTTTTTAATTTGGAAATTGTCTTTAATGAACTATGAATGTCATTGTCATTTTCACATCTCTTGATGAGATCATCCCTTATTGGAGTCCGAAGGGCTGTTTTTACGAGTCATTCTTTTGGAAGAGCACTATCACTTTTCCCTCGAGCATAGACTTTCACCGATGACTTTCCCCCTCCTAGCATTCTGTCGAGTAGTGACTGTTTGTTTCGTCTCCTCACACTCATTACTTCTCTACAAAAAAATAAATAGCAATAAATGGCTTATTTTACTTTGAAAGGTAAGGTGTACAGAGGTTGCCTTTAAAGACATGGCAATAGCTTTTTAGTGTGAGACTACAAACTGATCTTATTTCTGTAGGTACTATTATTTTTTTTTGAACAGATTTTATTTAAGGGCAATAAGCCAATATATCATGATACGTCTTATACTAAACAGTTTTCATCAGATCTTTGCTGTTAATAAAACATACATGCAAATATATTTGATATTACATCATCAAAAATATATTCTCCATGTGTTAATAACAGGGGCTACCAACCAAATTCCTTTCTCCATGTAGACTTTATTACATTTTTTTTTTTTAACTCCTGTGTTTCAGTGACCTCCCCAGTGCGGAAAGTTTGTTTCAATGAGTGTACAAGCTCTTCGTAACTAAAAAGTATGGCCCCTGCAGAAATGGTATTTAAGTCACAAAACATGTCAGACATTTATTAAGAAATTCTGCATGGAAAAAAGGAGTTTTTTTTTTTAGTAATCCTTGCTATTAAAATATAAAGAATACTTGAATTTTGCATCAGAATATAAAGTATGAATGTATTTTCTAGAGGCCTCAATTTTTACTCCAACTTTACTAATTTGGTACACTCATAAAACTAGAGAAAAAAAAATTGTTAATAGTCATAATTCGGCCAATTAGAAAGGCGAAAAATTAAAAATCCTAAATGTCTTGGATGCTATATATCCTATTTAAAAATGCTATACAATCAATTGTGCTGTTCTATACTTTTTTTCTATTAAATCAAACATTAAGGGACTAATTTTTGTTTTTAGCTTTTAGTTAAATGCCTCCTACTTAATGAATTATTTAAAACAATTTTATCACTATTCATCTCATATACAACTAATTTCTTAATGATGGGTTTAGTGAGGGACAAAACGGATTATTCTAATAAAATATGTAAAACAAAATAATCTATCTTAAACTGTTAACTGGAAATTGATTTTTGACTAAATTCGAAAAATATAAATAAATGAAAAGCAGAAAGTTTATTTTTAACATTTATGAAAGATGAAACCAAATTATATAGATTAATGGGAAATTCACCACTAATTGCATCAAATTTACAGCTGTCAGTGCTGATGGCTAGCTCTGAAGTAGACAAGAATAGATTACTGCAAGCCCTAAGGACTTCATAGATCAATTTTAGTTCAAGCTAACTTTGCATCAAATACAATTTTTATTAGTAGAAAAATAAAACAAAACAAATAAGATATAAAAATAAATAATTGAAAAAGTGAAGCAGCTTTGTTACCTAACATTACCGCAGACAATGAAAACAGACCTGAGGTTGATAGGAAAAATGTCACTAGCAAAACATGCTTTTGAAAAGTATTTTGACTAATAAGCATGTATTATGAATACTAAAAAAATGTTTCATAAATTATTCATTTGGGACATACTCCTTTATAATCTATAAGAAGAGAATATAATCTATTTTTACAGAGCTAGGGATTCAGAAACAGAACTCTCTGCCACAAAATCACCCAAAAAAGTTAGATTAAAAAGAAATCAAACATTGTAGGTCTAAATGAGGAAGAATTTCACCACAAATGTATTGTGGATGGGCCAAGACATCGTTTTTGAAGACTACACGCAGCTTGTGGATTCAGTGGGTAAGGTAATACGAAAAAACGGACTTCTCATTGAATCCAATGATTGCAAAGGGGTAACTTTCGGTCTTGACGATGATGTTGACTAAGTCCATATAAGGTTAAATTGATATAATTTAAAATATCATTGTCTCATTAAGGATGTCCTTATATAGCGAAGAGTTTCATTTTCTTCAATTATAAATGTATATTTACCTACAAAGCTCATGGAAGGCCTCAGCAACTTGTGAAACTTGTTCAGCAGCAGTTACTTCACTAAACCAACACTCGTAATCCTTTGCCAGAATCTCCCCTAAAACTTAAAGTAATCTCAGAACTCTGTGTGCTTTCAAAATGGCTCTAAAGTATGATATTACTGTATATTTTTATACTAATTGGTCAGGATAAACTTAGAGGTGACTTATACTGAAAATAATATTTTATATTTATGTACCTTTTAAGTAATATGTGTGTAAATATTGTGATAACAAGCTATATCCATCTTTCATTGATCTCCACCCTCAACTAAGCCATCATGGTAAGTTTTACTATTATTATTTTGGAGGAGGAGGGTGTAATGTATTTATTGCTATAGAGCAAAAAGGACAATATAATAAATTTGAAGGACTATATTTATGATACAGATTTAATGTTGTGATTCGAAGTGCTCCAGAATTAAATCCTAACTGGTATTTACTAAGATGAGACAAGATATGCTATTGGTTATTCAAGATCATTTTTATTATAAAACACCTTTTTAAGGATAAATTCCTTCAGAGTGAGAGTTACTATGTGAGATTGAAGGCAACGCTTTAACTCGTGTGACTAACCTGAGCCCCTCATTATAGTGATATAAATTGCATAGGTCATTTTTTTTTCATGGCTGTTCGGCTTTAAGTATACTTTTGAAAATCTTCAGGACTGATTATCAAAGCATTTTTAAACTATTATATAATGACAACTATTAGAAAGCTTGGACAACAAATTAAATAGAATATATATATATATATATACACATACACCAGTGTTAAATAAAAAGTTTATTATAGATATTTATTGGGCATCTTGTAAGTACAGAATAAAGTAAATTATTTCAAATTAATCTACTACCAACCTTCATCAGTGCTGACTTGTCTTAAGTGCACCATGTCTCCTTTATTGCCTACTAAAGCAACCGGTATGTCACATAGAAGTTCCTTTACTTTCCTAATGTAATTGAATGATATCCTATCGGTAATGGAATAAACCAGGAGGCACCCATCTGCCCAGTTGAGTATTTCATTGGTGGGCACTTCATTTTCATTCTAAAAAAATAAATTGATTCCATGAATTAAGGTATATTTATACTGATATAATTTTTTACTTGAATATTAGAGGCATTTAAAAAGAGTAACAATCATTTATAAAACACATATCCTGTTCAGGGAGTTCCGAAACCATGATAAATGTGTAAAATACTTTGACTACCGTATCATATAGAATTTACAGATTGAAATAGATCAAGGAAGGAATGTAACTTATTTTAGATATTCCTTAGTTATATTTTAAAAAACTTTCTATGGATGCTCTGTAATTTCTTCTAAATTGTTGTAATAGAGGTTCTTGGATTTTAATCTAGGTAGATTTTGGACTAAGGATTTTATTTATTGAATTCCGTCACTAAATAAATTCTATGACTATTGTTTAGGCTTTTTTAAAAAAAAAAATAATGAGCCTTAAATGTTGCATTTTCTCATCATGACTCCAATTGACAAGCTATACAGAAAACAAAAGACTAAATGAGTTTCCCTGTAAGGTTAATTTGGAAAAAAAGATAAAAAAAAAAATTTTTTTACACTGAAGTTTTTATTGTTAAAATGTCATTTTCATATTAAAATATATTTTCAATCCAACGCTTTTCAATCATTTTACTCATGGTCAACTCTAATAAAAATGTCTAATATCGAAATTTGCTCATTGATTTGAGCTTGAAATGCTGGTTTTGATAAGTACAGATTTAAAAAATATGGAGGAGCTTCTGTAAAGTACTCTTTTTTTTTAAAAAAAAAAAAAAAAAAAAACCGCAACTAACCTCAATGGAAAAATGGCTACAAAAAATGTAATTATTATTTTAGAGTCTTAATGATAATATCAAATGAACAAAAAAAAGAGAAAGAAAAAAATATTGAGGAATGGTTTTCTGGACACATTTGAATGGCTTGAATCTAATGATAGTTAATAACAATATATAATACCTTGGGACAGGTGTCCAATATTTCAAAAAGAATTGGTTCTCCATCAACCATTACTTCATGCTTATACTTCATATCTGAAATAAAAATAAATAAACCCTTATTATTACAAAAGAAATGAGAAAATGATGTATAAAGTTATTATAATCAAGAAGTATTGAGAATTTAATCAGATTCATAATTTTTTATTTAATGAGTTCAAAATAAATGGGCCTGATCTAAAAAAGTAGATTAGCAGACAATTTTTTTTTTTTCTTTACACTGCGAACTCATTCAAATTCGAAGTGTCTCTCCAGGCTTACAAAAACTTCTTGAAATTTATACTAATTACCCCATGGCTCCATGTATCAATGAAGGGATATACAAACTGCAAACAAGTGGAATGACATATCGCTAAATTGGCTGTTAAATATACTGATTAGTTTTAGTTTAGCCTTATTACATTTATGCTATTAAGAAGGATGTAAATAAAAATTAAGAAAAATGGTTAAACACAAACTTCCTGTACAATGACGTTAAGCTTTCTGATATCTGAATTATAGAGACCAGATGAATGTGAATATTTACATACATCTGTAAGGCACTAATAGGGATAGCGACCCATCAAAATATTAGATGGGACAAAGTCGTTATTGCCAGTTTAAAAACTTGGCAATAGTATAGTACTGAGCAAATAGTAATATTGAATTGAGCAGGAACGTACAGTATTCGATAAAATAATCCACTCATATTCATCATGTATTAAAAATGTCCTGTAACACGGAGGTAATGAAAAATTGTTTGTGAACATTTTATTCACTTATTATACCCTTTCATGGAACACTAATCAATTCTATTTAGCGACTGGAAGTTGGGAAAAAGAATGTTGAAATTCATAGATTTAAACAATATATTAAGTTGGAAAAATACATTTCATACTAAATTGTTATTTTACATTTTTCTGATAAAACGATGTTGACAAACATGAGTTTTGAGTTCAAAGAAACTATCGGTGGTAGTAAAGTATAAAATAGTGCAAGTTAACAATACATTTCCTAAATATGTATAAAAATATTTCTCAATTCTATTCAGTCATTCCCATGAAATACTAACAAATTCTATTTAGTGACCGGAAGTTAGAAGTCAAAACTTTGAAATAATTATTCTAAATAACATTTTAGAACCATAATCGTTACACTAAACACAATTCTTCCTTTATATTTTCTGAATAAAACCAGTATTAATAAAGATATAAGTAATTCCCCTCCCCTCATAGTTGATAATTTGAATGCTCATATAGACTATTTTGTACCTTGGAATAATTGGCTCACAGATAAATTCATTAACATTTCCCTAGCTGTTATTGAGTGATTGTGTAACAAACATGTGGACAGAGAAAACATTTTTAATTTTGATACCATTGTTCTTAGAATGGTCTGAAATATGACAGAAAAAAAAATTATTCCCAGGTTAAATTAAATATAATTTCAGACAAAATCTTTAGTTTTATATACTCCTATATACTAGCAAAGCCTACAGACATCCTGCATGATATTTCAAGTGATTAGGATATTAAATTTAATAGTATTATGTTTAAAACAAAAACTACTTTTAATAACACAAAAAACAACTTTTGTTATGTGCACGTTTGCCTAATAACAAATAGAAAATGAAATATCACAAATTTTTTATTCAGGCCTCCCTTATAACCCCCACTCCCGTTCGAACCTAAAAAAATTAATATAGCTTATAATAATGGAAGAATTAATGCTAATTTACCTATAGAGTTCTGTTAAGTTCAGTTCAATCGTTAGTGCCCAATAAAATTGTTGTCCCCCACTTTAATTTTTCAATTGTTAATAAACAACTGTTATTCTGTGCATATTTGCCGAAAAACCAATAGGAAACAAAATATTGCTATTTTTAATTTTAGGCCTTCCTTACAACCCCCTCAACTCCTGCTCCATCTGCCGGGATTTGTGAATCGAAATTATCCGGGGCATCACCCAAATGCATACAAAAAAAATCATTCAAATCGGTCCAGCTGTTTAGGAGGAGTTCAGTGACATACACACGTACAGTAGAATTATATATATATATATATATATATATATATATATAGGTTTATAATTAAAATATCTTTATAAAAATTGTCAGAAGATGAAAAATTCAAAAATATTAACCCTAAGATAAAATACTTTAGAAATAAACCTAAAGAGACATGAATGAGTGAAAGAAACATTTTAATATTGCTGTGAACTCAGCCTAAACATGCCTACGGTGAACCTCTTCTAACCAAGAATTGGATTCCACTCTCATTCAGGCTTTCCCTACCTAACATCTTGTAATATCTGTTCCTCCAAGAATCACCTGTAAATCTAGGCCAGTTTGTTTATTTAAATTTTCTTGTTTAGGTTGTTTGTCCACTTTGATTTCCAAACTTTCAATGATATTCATTATCTTGCCCTTATTTAGTTCATGTAACACAGGCAAAGTTTGCCTCTTGTGCTTCATGTGTCACTGCCCCGTCCTTGGTGAAAGAAAGTGACAAAGAGAGGATTGGACGGTCCGAGGAGCAGAGAGTCAAAGGAAAGAAAGTCCTGATTAAGTGATGTGTGCAGGTTTAGAGCTGGAGGAATACTGCCTCCTGCCCCGAAAACCTCCCCATTGGGTGCAGCAGGTGGGGGCGGGGTAGCAGGGTAGGGGGAATCCACACTCTAAGTTAACCTAGTGTATTAAGACCAATGGATTAACACACATGGCCTCGAATTTCCCAACATCAGGGCTATATTTTTAAAAACCAAATTAACAATCCTTGAATGAGACAGACAGTACACATAATGAGATAAAAATAACACAAATGGTGGAATTAATAATACTTATTTTTAAATTTTCATAATATTAAAAAATATAGGAACTTGCCTGCCTGATGATCATATTCTCCAATGTACCTTTTGGTCAGGAAACGTACAGTCAAAGCTGAAAAGAATACAAAAAATTGTTAACTAAATTTCAAGAAAACATGAGGAATTGAAAAATGAATGGGGTTGTACAAATTAAGCGGATTCCATGCAAAGGAATGACAAACTTATCACCTTACAGGAATAAAAATCACTAGATTAGGAGCAGGGATGGAGGCTGAAAAACAAATGACAAATAATTCCGTTAATTTTCCTGTTATAGAAACATTTATGGACCAAAAATTGTAGGGTATCATCTTATTAGTGGTAAATGTTTTTCGGCGAGACGAAATAATATACACCAATATTTACATTTTCCCCTTTACATTTAAAAAGATTACTCCTCCAGGTCGGATTTTTGCTATTGAAGGAATTCATCTTCACATTTACATAAAATGTCTAAATATCGGGTTTGGTAGCAATTCAATAAACGTCCGTCACGCAGGGGCTGCGTAAACTAAGCAGATTTCCCAAGTAAAGTTATACAATAGAGAAATCTCCATACGAGTGCCGATAGAAAACGGAAACGGCCGAACTAGCTTTCGGCGAGAACCATAGCTCGTCCGTTACACTTAATAAAAATGCAAAAATCTCGGTTAATATTCAAGATAGAGAATAAATGTGTATAACAATATTTATAGTGGATTTAATTTGCAATAAGATTGGTTCTATACAATTTTTCGATTCGACTGTAGTACCGGAGATATTTCGAATTTTCGAAAATCGAAGTTCATAGTCGTTATGAGCTAAATTCGGACCAGAAACAAGGGAATTTTAAAAGGGAGGAAATAAAAAATATATCCGATATTATGAGCCTTATAAAAAATATCACCGAACCAATATTTTTTGACTATTGATGCTCCACAATGTTGTTCTATACTTGTACCGTAACTCAAATGTTAAGGGAGCAATTCATACTTTCTGGCATTTACCCTTCCTTACTGGCATTTACTCCTTGGATTTTTACTTAGAAATAGAAATTATTTGGGGAGATGAGATCGATTATGTTTCATACCAGCACGAGAGGAAAACTGCTTAGTTTACGCAGCTTCTCCTTGACGGACATTTTTATTTTCAATCGAGGGTTCCTACAAATTCCATTTGTTGTTCCAGTTCTCGGGGTTTCATCTCTCGTGTTATCTCACATTTTTCGATTTTTATTCTAAAGTTGTCTATAGTGTCCATTCCTTCTTTGGTAATTTTGGCTAGTTCCAAATCTCTTTTAACAATTTGAATCCATTCTCATTGGAACATTGGAGTAATTTTAGCTTTTTAACTGAGCTGAAAAGTCCTGTCGGTGTGTTTCTCCCAAACAAAAACGTTTGTTGGAACAAGAATGTGCTAAACTTATAGAATTGTATTTTCTAATTGTTTTATATTATTGAGCCTCTTCAAAATTCTGTGGTGCCTCGAATTCAGCCTATTAGTTAAAAAGTAGTATTATCCTCAGACATTAACTTTAGGGCTTATCAAAATCATATACAACATAATCAGTGATTGCTATCCGAAATTAACCTCTGTATGTGCTGTGTAACTTTATGCATTAAGCTGATATCCTTTCATTTGAAAGGCTAGTGGAAGAAAGCTTTTTGTGGTCAATTCTTACTCTGAGCAGCTGAACGGAATGTTACTTTTCAACCTGATTTATGTTCCACAACAGAGAGAAGCAAATAAAATGTGGACCAATATATCTGTTTAGGCTCCGAAGTAGCTACAATAGGAGTTCCTATCTGAGAAGGCCTAAATAGACGAGAGCCAGAAAGATCCGAAAAGGGAGATCCAACGAGGAAGAAAGATTTAGTGATGGGCGAATCAACATGGAAACGTGGAATCTCTTGGTTATTATTAGTTGGCCAAGTAACCAAACAGTATCTGGGACACTGTGTTCGCCTCATTTCCTACACCATTACTCAAGGTCTGACCTTAGCAGGCGTTCTAACTGCCAAATAGTTCACCTTGTTTATTAAGTTTTCAGCTGATTTGTCCAGCTGTTTGAGTTCTCTTGTCATAACAAGACTCCATTTTCGTCAACCAGATGGGAAAATAATTAGCTTAGATCAAATTTTATGCTTTCACTCCCTAGCCCCTGGCGTTTTGTTTCCTTGTAAACAACTTATTGAGTCAGTGATCCCATTAATTTTATTCTTATCTCAGACGAAACCTATAAACAGACATGATTTCCTGTTTACAGGGATTTGACACATAATATAAAGATCCTAAAAATTATTGAAAGTATTTTAACCTTTAACTGGTGAGGTGGGGTCTACAAAACCCCAGGTGCCATTATAAGTTCTAGGAATCGTCCACCTTTTCCCCTCCCTTGGGAGACTTCCCCTCCCTTGACTTTTCCTGTCTCGACATGATTCACATATGGTGCTTATTCCCAGTCAGTTGTCATTTAGCGTTTGGTCAGAACAAAGCTATTGGGGTCCAACAGACCCCACCTCACCATTAGTGTTTTCTTGAAGAGTTTTATTTGTTTTTTCTAAAAAAATGTCACGTGAAAGAGTGTTATTTAAAAGTGATGATCCAGAGTTTTCAAGAAAGATTTTAGAGGAGCTCAACAGACCATTGGATAATGATTTGCCCGTTTCTGATTTGGAAGATAGTGAGAATGAAGGTGAAAATGCAGACTTTATTTTCAGCGATCATGAAACTGATTCAGAACAAGATGAGGTAAGTGACAATGAATCTGATACGGATAATAGACATCCTAGTGATGTTTATAGGGGGAGAGGGAAAAACAGAATCCCATTCATTTGGGGCAAACAAAAGCCTAGACTTCGAGGTAGGGCCCCAGCTCATAATATTATTAGTCACTTACCAGGATTACGAAATGAAGCCAATGCATTAGTTACAAGGGATATAAATCCCTTAGGACTGTGGAAACTGCTTATACCTGACTCTATGATTGAGAAAGTTGTAAATTATACAAATATTCACTTAGAAACCTATAGAGGTAATTTTCAAGATCCAGACCGTACAGATTTACGATACGTAGACATAGTTGAAATGAAAGCCTATTTAGGTCTACTTTTGCTTACTAGCATATCAAAATCTGGAAGAGAAAGTATGAGTTCGCTCTTTTCTGCTGATGGACATGGGAGAGACATTTTTCGGTGTACTATGTCCATGAAAAGATTTTTTATATTGACGGTCTGCATTAGATTTGATGATCGAAATACTCGAGAAATGCGGAGACAGCAGGATCCAACTGCAGCTGTAAACGAAATATGGGCTGATTTTATATCCAATTCCCAACGTATGTACAGTATTGGCCAAAATGCATGTGTCGACGAGATGATCGTTCCCTTTCGGGGCAGATGCAAATTTCGAGTATATATGCCGAATAAACCGGCGAAATATGGTATGAAGGTGCTCTGTCTTACGGATGCTCGAAACAATTATCTTTTCAATGCGTATTTGTACGGTGGCAAAAATACAGATGGCATTGGGTTGTCGAATGAAGAAAAAAAACTTGGAATCCCAACACAGTCTGTTATCCGTCTAGTAAAACCAATTGGAAATACAAACCGGAACATTACATGTGACAACTGGTTTATGTCAATGGAGCTCCTACGAGAGTTGAGAAATAGAGGGCTTACAGTTCTTGGCACTCTGGGGTCAAATAAACCTGAAATACCAACAGAATTTTTACCTAATCGGAATAGAGCACCTGGAAGCAGCATATTTGGTTTCACTAGCACAGAGACTTTAGTTTCCTATGTGCCAAAAAAAAATAAAGCTGTACTTCTTCTAAGTTCCTGCCATCATGACGATAAATGTGATGAACTATCAGGGAAGCCTGATATCATAATTGATTATAATTCCTTTAAAGGAGGAGTTGACAATCTCGATAAAAAATGTGCAATATATTCATGCAATAGAAGAACACGCCGTTGGAGTTTGGCATTATTTTTTGCATTATTAGATATAAGTGCAAATAACGCCTATGTATTATTTTCAGATAGCCGGGAAAGGGTTCAAATGGATCGGTATCGTTTTATAAAAACACTGGGTGATTCCTTGATATAGGAACACTTACAGAGGAGATCGGTAAATCTCAGACTTCCTCGAGACCTCCGACAGAAAATTCAAGCAATATTGGGTATAAGCCCAGAAGTTGCTGGTCCTTGTCTCCAGGAGGGTCCTCCGAAGAAAAAAAGATGATACATTTGTCCTAGGAATAAAGACAGGAAGACAGCAAAAGTTTGCACAAAGTGTAAACAAAATGTTTGTGTGGAATGTTCGGTTCCCTTATGTAAAATTGTGTATAAACAGCAGTGCATATTTTCTATAATATTAATGTTTTTTATTTTTTTCATTATTTGATGTTTCATATATATTTTAAGGTCTAATAAAATAACTTTTTTTGTTTTTTAATTCAAGTTTTTGTTATTATATTATGTATATTATGTATGAAAATAAAAATTATTATTTTGATTGGTTTAAACTAATTTTTTTTTTTTAATTATTATTTTAATTTATTTTTTTGTCTAATTTAATACAAATGAGTTTAAAGAACATATTTCAAAATATTAGAGATTTTTTTAAAAATTACAGAAGTTGTAATGAAAGGAAATATTTCTGGGGTATGAGAGACCCCACCTCACCAGTTGTGCATTTAAATTTCACCTCACCAGTTAAAGGTTAAGTGGTGCCTGTAGACCCCAACGTGTTACTACGAAACGATATCCAGATATACAATTCAGGATATTGAAATAGAACAAATGCATTTTAATATTACCATTTCTACTAAAGATCGACTTATACTGCAAATGGATTCGTTGTTATTTTGGCTAATAAAGTTGCTGACAAAGCACTAATGTCAGCTTTACAAATCTGAAATTACTGAAAGTTACTCTAAAATAGGAAATACTCTCCTTTAACATTTAAAATAAATACTTTCTTTTAAGAAATAAGAAAATAACAAAATAGAGGACTGTACTTTAAGGCGTTCATCCCCGACATTATAGAATATTTGAACAAGAAGCATAAATCAACTCAATTTTTAAATATACAATTATTAACTGGACATGGTTGAATTCTAATGTTTAAACTTTAAACCACACCTACCCCACTTATTTCTCTACATTTTTATCTCAAATTATATTACTAATTCGTATTTGTACTATTTGTGAACAAGACTGTAGAATACACTTTTAAACTTGTGCCTTAGGCTTCCATCATCCTCAAGCCAGAATTTATTACAGAATTATATTTTTATTTTAACGCTTCCTTCGTTTTATTTTATTCCTTAGTTTTATATATAGCTATATTTTATACTATGTTTTAATAATTTTGAAAACATTTTTCTTTATTTTAATTTAAGGAATTGAAAATAAGTGATACTGAGCATCATCGCCTAGTTGCGGAGCTCACCAAATAAATAAATAAAAAAATTCAAGTGTTAACCTGGCAAATAACTCATTATGCCCTTCCGACTTCTCTACGGAACAGATGTATACTCATCTCATCTATGATTGTAGAATCTGTTTACAGACGAAACGCATCGATTGGAAATATCAAAAGATGGCCTGTTGAGGATAAACTTTTATTCTTGAAGTGTTTTAAGAAGAGTGGAAAATTTACTTAAGAGTTGTACCAAAAAAAAGGAATATTGGGATCACAGTTACTAATACTATAAATACTATTGTTAAATGAATTTCGAAACTTTTATCAGACTAGTTTGGTCATTGAAAGAGATGTTGTTAAGTCATTTGGCTACAAAAATCACATTTCAGTTTATCCGATAATTAATTAATTATGGTTGTGCTGATTGTATTTTTGCGTTTTCGGCTATCAATAAAACGGCAGTCCTAACAATGCTAGTCGCTAAAAGTTATATCACTAAGGATTTCATTTCCAGCTTCAGTTTTAAATAATTCCACATAGGAAACATGGATAGGTAGAAGAGACACAGATTACAATGTGTTGGTTACTTTTCATGGCTCACTTTGACGTCGTCGTGACATTCCTGCATGAGGAAAATCTGCTTAGTTCCCCATTAAACACCAAAAATATTTACAAAGGAAAGTACTTTTGTGTAATATTCAGTTTTAAGTCCTTCATTCATTTAAAAGAAGGGAAATTATTTTCCCCTCAAACTTCATTTATACTTACCACTTTTCCCAACTCCAGGAGCTCCAATTACTGCAACTTTGACTTCAGAGAGTGAAGACTTTTTTCTCCTGATCCCTCGAATTGTGTTAGACGTCATCCCCCTCTGAATCTCCTGTAATAATCCAGTCTTCTTCTCGCGGTCTGTCCTAGGCAAAACAGTAATCATTATCAAAGTCTGTCCTAAGCAAAAGAGTAACCATAATAAATGTGTTTTAATGCAACCTCCTATGAACATAGAGCTTACCTATTTATGTTTTAATATTTTAGTTCTTAAAGCCATACCCTTGTCTAACAACATGTTTTAATTATTATGTAAGTTTTATGAAATCTTAATGTGTAGCTTAGCATAACCGTGATGACTGCAATATTATTTAGCCTGCCATCACTGAATGTATGAGTACGTGGATTTTTATTTTATAGCTATTGAATTCAATGTTTAAAAGTTGAACTAAAAATTAAGGATTAAAAGTAAAATTAACCGACAAAATTGGCCCAGGAGTAGTCGATGTTAAAATTAAATATCTTTGCTTACGCAGCTGATCAAAAAATGATCTTAAAAAAAGTAATGCATTAAAGTTGTTATTACTCTATAAGTTATAAGAAGTTCTTCATTTTCATACTTTAGTAAACACCCAACTCTGTTTTAGCTTTTACCTACTTTATTACTTATCTAACTTGCTATTTCGAGGCTTGTTTACATAGAGTATTAAACTCTATTATAAAATACCAAATCTGAGTATCATTTCTGCGGGTGGGAAATATATTTAGTTTAAACAAATTCGTGTGGCTCATTTTTAGGAGCGACATAATGAAAGACTTTGTCACTCAGGTGCTTTGTAAACTAAGCAGATTCCCGTGCTGTAATACACCCTGATTATGTATTGTCGAATTGGATCCTCTAGTTCTCCCCTCATAAGAAGCTTGTGCACACTACAAGAGGAAGAATAGATTTTATGTTGGACATAAGATGATGAGTGATACAATTTTTTTAAGCAAAATTTCCATGAGTGTGAGTTGGGGTCTGTACAAGTGGATTAAAGGCTGAGTAAGAATAATACAAATACCTCGTTTAATACTTGAGTTAGAGCACAACAATTGTAGAACACTAAATGATTAATATTGATTGTAGAGTATTTTTCAGCCCCTAAAAATATACGAGATATATCGAATTTTTTATTTTAGTCACTCTAAATCCCTTTTAGCAGATTTCCCTTAAGGGAAATCAGCTATTGAGGTCGTACTCATGACGCGAGTTTCGAAAAATTTCTTCAAATGTCCATCGATCCTACCCAGGAGATGACGAAAATGAGGTCCGTTCAAAATTATATATATATATATATATATATATATATATATATATATATATATATATATATACCTGTTAGATCGCTAGCGCGCGCTATTTTCGGTTGAGTGTTATCAAACTCGATATTTAAGCGTTTTATGCAAAAATAAAGATCAAGTTCGTTAATGGCTGAAATCGGACCAGTGGGAGGGGGGGTTTAAAGGGGAGGATTTTCTAAAATTTGAAATATTTCCGTTACTTTACGTCGGATCGAAAAATTGTATAGAATCAATCGTATTGAAAATGAAATTTACTATAAATAATGTTATATGCATGTATTCTGTATTTTGAATATTAACCGAGATATTTGCATTTTTCTGTTTTCAACTTCTGAGACGAGATCGGCCAACTTCGGGTCTAGTCGTGAGTTTCCGTCCAGAGCTAGTTCGGGCCGTTCCCGTAACTGTTTGACTCTCTATTTTGAAATTTCTCTATTGTAAAACTTCACGTGGGAAATCTGATTAGTTTACGCAGCCCCTGCGTGACGGACTTTTTTTATCTTGGTCAGATTACCATCAGTAAGACCTTATATTTTTAGTTTAATATGATTCTGTAAAATATTATGTATAGTATTCATCATGTGGACATTTGAGGCTCTAGTAAATACAAACTTCATACTTAAGGCATTGGTCTCAGTCTCACTTGGTAAACCTAGAGTAGTGAGTTCGATTCTCACCTGAGCAAAAGGAATTACTTTAATGACGAACTCATTAAATAAAATACTTAGTTCCACCCTGTCTTGAAAAAGATGGTAACTTGTAGATAACCCTACGTGAAATAAATAAATAATAATGTTCATTGAAGGCGTCACATCGAAACTTTTGATATATGTCTCATAAAGTTCGCATAAAAAAAAAAAAAAAGTTTGGAACAAGACACTGCATGATATATTGGGTTATTTTCAATATGAGATAATATGACTGGAGGAGTGGAGTATTTCTGAAGGGCCAAAACTAAACCAAAATATAAACGGCTAGGTTAATTTTCAAGTTAGAGAAAAAATTATAGAACAGCAGTTGTAGAACATTAACTTTATAATAAAATTGGCTACATAGCATTTTTCATCCTTACTTCATCTATTTTTCATTCATAATGACTGAGATATTTCGGAATCCACCCCCTCCCACTAAACTCCCGTCCCTGGCTTCGTGGTCCGGATTGGGCCGTTAATTAACTTGATCTTTTCTTGTACAAAGAACGCTTGGATATAGAGTTTGGCAAAAATCAAACAAATATTATGCCCTCTAGAGTGGTCTACATATTTCGGCCCTCATTTTTGTCATCTTCAATCTGGATATTTTATATTTACTTTTAGGGAAATATGATAAATGTTATTTCGGGATTAGTACTATAAATAGCAATTGCAAAGGAGTCGCAGCTGCGGATTCCCCTAGAACTTTTCGGAATTAAACTAAATCTCCCTAATGTTGCACTTTTATGCTTAGCCGTGCTCGGTGAGTTAGGCTAAGTTACCTGGCCCAATTTATCTATTCAAAATTTTATATCTCTTATTAAATGGAGACTGCTGGTATGGGGAAACCCAAAGGTACAGCGGGGGCAGAGGTGGGGGGAAAAAAACTTTAAATAGCATTTTTTTAATAGCACTACTTCTTTTGAAAAATTCCATCTCCGGGAAATTGTTATTTAACTCCCTAATGTAAATGATATAGAAATAGACATCTTTAAATAGGTTCCAGGATGTGGGTCAATATTTTGACGAATCATCCTTTCTGACTTGAAGACAATGCAAACATTGTAGTAAACAGATTTCGGGCGGATGTTAAATTACACTTGCTTGTTTGTAAAATCTTGTTTTTAACCAAACTCCTGACAGAAACCAGAGAGGTCATCCAGTTAAAGCAGTTTCACAAATAGCAATGTAGTTCATAAATAATCCAGTCTTTACTAGAACAGCTTGGGTAAATTTATTTCATGAGCAAATTTTCATTACTTTTAGACAAACACAAAGAAAAATACTTATTTATAGATGTTCTAGAGAAATATAAGTAACGTAAAGTCAGTTCCATAAGTAGAAATTTTTTTAGAAGGTGTAGGAAGACGGAATTCAGTTTAACCTCTCAAACTTGTTTTCTCACTCTCTTGAGAATTTGTCAGCACGGTTAGGACGGGGGCTCTTAAAGACATACATTATTTTTTTCCATTACTTTTGTTCTGCATATCACTTGAGGCTCGGTTACTTGAAAATTAAGTTTATAATGACGTACGGGAAAACATTTAGCGCTTCAGTAAGTCAAAATGAATACGACTGATATTGAACGTCATGTAAGACTTTCTTAAACTAAACAGATTTTTTTTGGTTTTGAATGAAAACACAGGTTACGTGTAAATCATATACTATTCTTTACCCACACCCCTCTTAGTTACAATTCTATGTAAGCAACACAAGAAATTTAAGTTGGATATAAATGATTTAGTTATATAAAATAATAGTCTTGAATGAAAAAAATAACATGAGGACTAGTGAGGGTTCACTGAAGGCTGAAACTACGAAAATATAAATAACATATCTCCGTTATTGTTCATGTTAGTGAAAAGTGATAGAAAATCAATTGTTCCACATTAAATTGTCAACAACATTGTATTTGTTATTAATAATGTTCGATCTAACTTATAACAACAGAAATATTCCATCCCTTATCTAAACTCCCATTCTTTCTGGTCCGATTTGGATTATAAACGAGCTTAATCTTTATTTTTATAAGAAACGTTTATCTAGTTTGGTAAGGATCTAACAAAATCAGCCGTTGCAAAAGTGCTTATCGTCATTAATGACGTTATATAATACTGTTTTCTATAGTTCCCATAGTAAGAAAGAACGCTATGCAAACATTAAGCATAGCATTAGATGTCTAATCGTTTATGTGAGCATTTTTCGATGAGTAGGAGGGAGGGGGTACCGAAGGCTGACACAAAAAAAGTCCGTCACGCAGGGGCTGCGTAAACTAAGCAGATTTTCCACGTGAAATTTAGTAATAGATAAATATACATACTGGTAACACAACACCACGGAAATAAGAAATGTTTCATCCAATTTCAATAACCTGCCGACAGGAAGCGTTGGGTTAGAAATGTAAAGAAACGGGTCTGCCCGCCTTACACCGGAAAGAAAAACAATTACTGAAATATATCAGAATATAACATATTAATTTTTTTGAGAACTATTTACTATATCTAGTAACTGTAATTAATAATGAGTCAGAATAATTGTTATCTCAATCAATCGAATTTTAGTAGTCCAAAACCTTAAGAGGGGGGAGGGGGGGGGGGGGTCACCAGAACATATTTGCAGGTATCTCGTATAATAAAGGTCTCTTGAATACAATATTTGGTATTTAAGATTCAAATTATGTGATTTATTATGTAGCAGAGTATTGTTTATGTAACATGAGTAGAAGTGGCGGTTTGCAAATGGCTGAAAACTGAAAAATGCAAATATCTCAGGTTAATATTCAAGATAATGAATAAATGTATATAACAATATTTATAGTGCATTTAATTTACAATAAGATTGGTTCTATACAGTTTTTCGATCCGACGTAAAGTAACGGAAATATTTCAAATTTTAGAAAATCCTCCCCTCTAAACTCCCCCTCCCACTGGTCCGATTTCAGCTATTAACGAACTTGATCTTTCTTTTTGCATAAAACGCTTAAATATCGAGGGTGGTAACGATCAAACGAAAATTGCGACCGCTAGAGCGTTAACAGGCAAATAAATATATATATATATATATATATATATATATATATCTATATATATATATTTTTGAACTGACCTCATTTTCGTCATCTCCTGGGTAGGATCGATGGACATTTGAAGAAATTTTTCGAAACTCGCGTCATGAGTACGACCTCAATAGCTGATTTCCCTTAAGGGAAATCTGTTAAAAGGGATTTAGAGTGACTAAAATAAAAAATTCGATATATCTCGTATATTTTTAGGGGCTGAAAAATACTGTACAATCAATATTAATCATTTAGTTTTCTACAATTGTTGTGCTCTAACTCAAGTATTAAACTAGGTATTTGTATTATTCTTACTCAGCCTTTAATCCACTTGTACAGACCCCAACTCACACTCATGGAAATTTTGCTTAAAAAAATTGTATCACTCATCATCTTATGTCCAACATAAAATCTATTCTTCCTCTTGTAGTGTGTACAAGCTTCTTATGAGGGGAGAACTAGAGGATCCAATTCGACAATACATAATCAGGGTGTATTACAGCACGGGAATCTGCTTAGTTTACAAAGCACCTGAGTGACAGAGTCTTTCATTATGTCGCTCCTAAAAATGAGCCACACGAATTTGTTTAAACTAAATATATTTCCCACCCGCGTTAACGAACTTGATCTTTCTTTTTACATAAAACCCCTAAATATCGAGTTTGGTAACGATTAAACAAAAATTGCGACCGCTAGAGCGGTAACAGACAAATATATATATATATATATATATATATATATATATATATATATATATATATATACAGTTTTGAACGGACCTCATTTTCGTCATTTCCTGGGTAGGATCGATGGACATTTGAAGAAAAATTTCGAAAATCGCGTCATGAGTACAACCTCAATAGCTGATTTCCTTTAAGGGAAACCTGCTAAAAGACACATAATTCCGGTAATAATCCCAGCTAGAGAACAGTATATGAACGAACAATTGTAGGAAATTATTGTTACTATTATTTTACAAACATTGGTTTAATAATAAGATTATTAATAACAGAGATATTTTGGATTGTACTTTTTAATCCTTTCTTAACACCTACTTTTCCTGGTTCGATTTCGGTCATTAACAGTAAATTAAAAAATATAATTGTTTTCACTGCAATGTATTTAACAAAATATCTTTATTTACTCTAGTCAGAGATCAGTTATGTCTAAATTATCTTCGAATTACTCCTGTCTACAACAAATGAAAAAAATTTACTTAATGAACAAATAAAATTTACTTTCAAATTATGAAAATAAGAATCATCAAAGCAGATTATAATACATGTTTCTAGCCAGTAAGGCACAAGACATTTTATTTATTGAGTCGATTACCTAATAAATTTTCATACTCACAAATCTCAAGAGATTCGAACCCACTGCTAGAAGCCATAGATAACTATTAAGACCGTACATCATGCACATTAAATCATAGTTCATTCAAAATAGAAATATTTTACCTGGAACATGGCACTGTACCTCGCTGCATATTCTGACTATCTCTAGCATTTCTAGTTTGCCGATATACATCTATACATAGAACTATTATTGGCACTCTAAACACACTCGATTTTAAAATCCACCAGCTGCATTATTATTTGCATTCGTAAGCCAAAAGCAGGACAGTTAGAAATAGTGTTCAACTGTTGCACTCTTGATCGATTTAGCTTTTCAAAAGCTGAACAGCTGAATAGTGAAAAATAGTCAACCTTATTAAAATTGTTCAATAGTCGTACTCCAATCTATTTATTCAATTTTAATTTAATTCCTTTTAAGTATTTGTTTTTACTTAATTTAGATACTAACGTGGATTCATGTGGAAGCATGTTTGGCTTTATTACTTGCCATTCATAAATGCTATCAAATTATCGCGGCACGATTTTCAAAATATGTCCTCAAATGTCAATCGATCCTACCTAGGAGATGACGAATATGAGGTCCATTCAAAACTGTATATATATATTCTTCAAACTTTATGGCAAGAGTCTCCAATAAAAAAAGTTTTTTTCGGTGTAAACTTTATTGAAACTGGCCTAAATGTTTCGTGGCTTATTTGCCACCTCTTCACCTGACCACTTGACCTCTTTTTGTCACCGAAAAAAATTGTTATTTTCTTGGAGGCCCTTGCCATAAAATACGATGAATATATAAATAATATCGGGTCACGAATAAGAAGAATATATGAATATATGAATATATATATATATATATATATATATATATATATATATATATATATATATATATATATTTGTCTGTTACCGCTCTAGCGGTCGCAATAATTGTTTTATCGTAACCAAACTCGATGTATAAGCGTTTCATGCCTAAATAAAGATCCAGTTCGTTAACAGCTAAAATCAGGTAGGGGAGGGCGGGGGTTTAAAAAAGAGGGGGATCATTTTGAATTGTCGACATTTCTTCGTTATTATACGTCGGATCGAAAAAGTGCGTAGAACTAACTGTTGTAAATTTTATTTTTACATATTTTCTCTAAGATTAATATTAACCGAGATATTTTAGTTTCCAGCCTTCAGTAAACCACCACTCCTACTAATTCCCTAATAATAAGCAGTTAAGACATGAAACACTTTATTCTAATCTTAAATTCCAAATATTCTTTCCATGGGATTTTTATTATGCGAGATACATAAAAATTCGTTGTGCGATGACGTCTTCAATTAAAGTTTTACGGTTTTGCCTGGAAAATGCTCATTTGATCTGTACCATACTCTAAATTTAACAGTTATATTCAGTACTAAAGATCATATTTGTGATTGGCAGAAATCGGACAGGTAATAGGAAGGGGGGTGAAGGGGTAGAGAGGGAGGAGAATTCAAAAATCCAAAATATCGCCGTTATAATGAGTCAAATCGTAAAATGTTATAGAATCAATTTTGTTAAACTATTGAAGATCTGCAATTGATGTTCTATGCATTTTATCGTAACTCAAGTACTAAATGAGTTATTTGTACTTTCTTGTTTTCAGCTTTCAGTAACTCCCCCCCCCCACCCCATTCATTCATTTTTGATACTTCTGGTTAACTAAGATGGCAGACGAATATAATTCGTGGAGTAGCAAATGCACCTAATTTTTGGATATATTTTGTGTCCATTAAGGTAGGAAATAAAAGAGAATGTTGACCTGATGCTGACCGTTATATCTAATACATGATATTATATGGACTACTTGGTATGCTCCATGTGTTCTTCTTATCCTTTAATGTATTCCAGAAGGATGAATAAATCTTAGCAGCCCCCAATAAATCTTGTCATTCGACTTCTCATGTGCTGGCCTACAATACCATAGCCCTACCTTCTTCATGTATTTAGCGTTCCCAAAGGAGCAAGTCAAGAAATATTAGCCTACGATTGTCCCAAGTAATGAGTCTTAGAACAGGCCCAGTTTGAGCGTTCAGATTATTAGCGTGTAAGGGGGGTTGGGGTTGAAGGAGGGGGCACTTTTAGTCATGTTCTAACATCGGCCGTGTGATAAGCAGGTTAACATTATTTTCTGAAGTCGGAAATTAGTTTAACTAGTTACTCAAAGTACAAATTAAACGTTTAACATCAAAGCTAGGAACAAATCAGAGGAAAACTTTTCAAAGAAAAAGTCGCTGCTTATTTGATGAGGGAAAATATTTTTTTATGAATATGGTTTATGAAGCTAAATAATTAGAGCTTTGGGAAAGTAGGCTTTTATCACCATTTACCTCAGAAATGGAAACGGTCTTAGAAAATAATTTGGTCTAATGCGAGTATGACATCTGGTCCAAATTGTACCAAAGTTTGGTATACGAACGAATAACCATTATCTATTCTGCAGACTCTAACTTGTTCCACATAGCAGTTGTGTGAATTGGGGTTGGGGTATCGGAAATGAACATTAATGTTCAGCGGTATCATATCCTAACGATGGTAAATGTGGCAAACGCTTGAGTCTTTACAGGTTTCTGCTTGAGAAATATGTATCTTGCTTCAGAACGTCACTCAGCATTGTATTGCTCGGGCATAGCTAGATACTCCATTCCACAAATAAAAGGAAAACCACCGTAGGAAATTCTAAAGACTATTTAAAAAAGTCCGTGACGCAGGGGCTGCGTAAACTAAGAAGATTTCCCACGTGAAGTTTTACAATAGGGAAATCTGCCTACTAATGACAGTAGTAGTAAGGAATCTCTAAACCAATTCACGAGGGATGAACAGTCACAGAATAAATGTATAGAACAATATTTATAGTAAATTTGATTTGCAATAAGATTGATTCTATACAATTTTTCGATCCGACGTACGGTAACGGAGATATTTCAAATTTTCGAAAATCCCCCCCTCTATACCACCTCCCTCCCTCTGGTCCGATTTCAGCCATTGACGAACTTGATCTGCCTTTTTGCATAAAACGTTTAAATATCGAGTTTAGTAACGATCAAACAAAAATTGCGATCGCTAAAGCGTTAACAGACAAATACATATATATATATATATATATATATAATTTTGAAAGGACCTCATTTTTGTCATCTCCTGGGTAGGATCGATGGACATTTGAAGAAATTTTTCGAAAATCGCGTCATTAGTACGTCGTCAATAGCTGATTTCCCTTAAAGGAAATCTCCTAATAATATACTTTATTCGTAGTTTAATCATAATCTTCTCCTCATATTATTAAAAATGCCTTTAATTACAAACAATACTGCATAGAGGAAATCCGGTTCAGATGTAAATAATCCTCAGTTTCATAGAAGCCACTTGCACTCGTTGGTTATATTACACACTCATATAAAGTAAGAAGACGGAATGGGTTCCTTGATTCTGCGATATGTTTGAAATAATTGAATTCTTTGAACTGATAAAACCCTGATATAGAAGCTTTAAAACATAGCAGACTCAAACTAAAATTAGAAGAGCTGTTTCTGACTTAAAGCACACACAAAACTCTCGTAAAATTTTAATTCTCTTTCATGCTCTTTTACAAGCAAGATTAATGCCGCCGGGCACCCGACTATTTCGATGCGGGTAGTAAGAATATTTCTAAATAAGCAGTTAGGTCTTTACTTCATGAGATATCGTTCAGATCTGTAATAATAATTTAAATGAATGGATTTTTGAGAAAACCATTATTTATTTTTTTATTTTTTTTTAGAGGCTAATGAGAAAGTCTGAGATGCTATTAATTCTTTCTTCTTATACTGGACCATATTGTTGCGTTTTATTACAAAACCAGTAATAAAACGTTGTTAATAAGAGTTCTTTTGGATTGCAAAATTAAACACACACAAGTTTCACAGTTTATCACTGCACAATTTATTTCACAATGCACAATACTCTTGATTATTACTACTCACAGTATTACACTGATAGTGTCACTGTTCTTCTGATTTCACAGTCCAATAATTCACTTTCGGTCACTGAAATTCGCAAAAGACGGCACTGCACTGTCCTTTAATTCGCGGCACTGCACTGTCTTAAACACGGCACTAAACTGCTACTTACAGTCACGGCACAACACTGTTCTTCTTATAAAAACACTTTACCGCACTGCACTAAGTCGTACTGTAGCACTGATGTGACCATCAAGACGTCTGACCGTAAACTGAATGTGGGGTACTGTGAGACTTCCTTTTAAATGCTTGTAGAAGTGTCTAGGCATAGAAGGTTCCAGTCCTTCCTGGAAGGTCCCTAAGTAGATTCATCATTCCACTAGTCTTTGTTCCTCCTCTCACGCGGCTCTCTGTCTTTGTGTATTCGCCCACTCATCCGATTCTCGCAACAATATATTTTTATATATTCTTCAGATTTTATGGCAAGGGTCACCAGTTAAAAACATTTTTTCTCCTATGCAAACTTTATTGAAACTGCCATACATGTTGCGAGGCTTATTTGTCAACTCTTCAGGGGCTAACCCTTTTAAAAAAAAAAAAAAAATGAATAACATTAATATAACAAATCCCATAATAATTCATTTACGAGATATTGTATTAATAGAGGCCTACATCTATGATATATTTATTAAATCTAATTATAGAGTGCTACTTACATTTCTGAAGTGCTCATTTCCCTCTTAATTCGTTGCGATTGTCCTTACTCGATTATTTCGCGTCATAATTTAAAATCGATTGATTTAAGATCAAATGTTATAGAATATATGATTGATGTATTTAATTACTGTTTTTTTTTTTTACTGTCCTTTTTCTATTTTTTATAATGTGAATATACTCTTTTATTTTTCGTTTAGTATTATTTCTTTTTTTATCAATTATTTGAACTTTTCAAAATTAAAGGATTCTTGGAGTTAGAATGATCCGTCAAAGCAGTTTTATTTTCATTATTGTCCATACTGTTTACATGCTGCTTTAAATTTTTATTCAGCAGCAGCGAGGATTCACCAATAATTATTAAGAGATTTGTTAAATTAATATTATTATTTTTTTTATTTTCCTTGTCAGCCAAGAAAAATGTAGGGAAGTTTCAATAAAGGTTGCATCGGAGAAAAAAATCGTTTTTATTGATAATTGCCATAAAATATGAAGAATATATTAATTCTTTATGCCATATCATCAACAGATTTATTTATTAAGGGGGATGAGCTGTTTGAATAGCTAATTAACTCATTGCATGGCTTTAAGAAAATTTCTACAAATGCCAAACGATCGTACGTAGCAGAACGCAAAAAGAATTTCACCATATGTATCTATGTAGCAGCCTGAATATTTGTTTGATGGTAAGCCGTCTCAATATTAAACGTTTCATGTAAAATTAAAGATCAAGTTTGTTGAGGTTGAAATCTGAATATGACCGAGTTTACTTACAGGTTAAAATTGTAAAAATCACCATAGTCATATATCGGATCGAAACAATTATTTGTAAGCAAGTAGTTACAAAGTAATGCCTTACAACTGTAATTCTACAAATTATAATGAAATCTATAAGGGGTTTGTTTAATTGAATGGTAAGTTTTAAATATGGAATGAGGCGACGATGATTATGTCAGGTGAATTTCTTTTCTATTTTTCTGTTGTCTGTGGAAATAGAAATGGAAAACTAATTACAGCATTTGTTCGACTATGCTGTAACTACGAGGGCGTATTGAAAAGTAAGGTCTCCTATTTTTTTTGTCATAGAAAATTTAATTTATTTACGACTTTGGTTACATCGTTGGAAGGGTTGAATATTTACCTATTTTTCTACATATTCACCTTGACGATCAATAACTTTTTGCATTCGGTTTACCAGCTTTTTAATGCCGGTGCCGTACCACTCTCCCGCCGCGTCACGAAGCCAACTGACTACTGCTTCTTGAACTTACTCATCTGACTTGAATTTCTGTCCCCCAAGGTGTTTCTTGAGAGCGGGAAACAAGTGGTAGACGCTGGGGGCAAGGTCCGGGCTGTAAGGAGGGTGGTCGATGGTCGACTACCACTTGTTTCCCGCTCTCAAGAATCACCTTGGGGGACAGAAATTCAAGTCAGATGAGGAAGTTCAAGAAGCAGTCGTCAGTTGGCTTCGTGACGCGGCGGGAGAGTGGTACGGCACCGGCATTAAAAAGCTGGTAAACAGAATGCAAAAAGTTATTGTATTGAATATGTAGAAAAATAGGTGAATATTCAACCCTTCCAACGATGTAACCAAAGTCGTAAATAAATTAAATTTTCTATGACAAAAAAAATAGGAGACCTTACTTTTCAATACGCCCTCGTATATATATTGTTTTCGTCATTGACGTCATTTTCATGAGTACAACCTCAATAGCCGATTTCTATTAAGGGAAATCTGCTAAAACAATTATTGAAGAATACTATCTTTCCAGCGAGATCGGTTACAGAGCATTTTTCAACCCGATTTCAAATTTATTATTAGTATTTATAACGTCCTGCTCTGCTTCTCCGGTCATTCATGTAATCTTCAGTTTTACGTATTTTATATCAGGGTTGGTAACAATCAAAAAATAGATTGTTAACAGGCATATTTGCGATGGACTGATTCCATGTGAATAAATATACGTAAAAATAAAATTTTTACCGATCGTATTATCTTCTCCTAGGAACAACCAATAAGAAGAGTCCGTCACGCAGGGGCTACGTAAACTAAGCAGAGGCTGCGTAACTTCCCTCGTGAAGTTAAACTATAGATAAATCTACATACTGGTAACACAACAACACCGAGAGGATTAAGTGAATAAATACAAACGGTAATTATACATCATTCAGTCAATTTTAATCTTAAATGTAAACCAACAGGCCTGCCAACCTCTTACTGGAAAGAAAACCAGTTACTGAAATATATCAGAATAGAACCTATTAAGTTTCTTGAAAATCATTTACTATGTCTAGTAATGTAATTTATAATGAATCAGAATAATGTTTATGTGAATAAATCAAATTTTAGTTGTCCAAAATCTTAAGACAGGGGGGGGTCACTAGAACATATTTGCTTGTATCTCGTATAATAAAGGTCCCTTGAAAACAATATTTGGAATTTAAGCTTCAAATAATGTGGTTTATTAAATAGCAGTGTATTGTTAATGTAAGATGAGTAGAAATAAGGGTTTGCTGAGGATTGAAAACCGAAAAATGAAAATATCTCCGTTAATATTCAAGATAGACAATAAATGTATATAACAATATTTATAGTAAATTTAACTTTCAATAAGATTGGTTTTATACAATTTTTCGACCCGACGTATAGTAACGGTGATATTTCGACGCTCTAAACCCCCCAACTTCTACTGGTCCGATATCAGCCATTAACCTATTTGATCTTTCTTTTTACATAAAACGATAAAACGCCTACAATTAGTTTGGTAACAATCAAACAAAAATTGCGATCGCTAGAGCGTTAACAGAGAAATATATATCTGTATATATATATATATATATATATATATATATATATATATATATATAATATCAAGTTTAGTAACGATCAAACAAAATTTGTGATCACTAGAGCATATATTTATTGTACTTGTGACATATTTTATTTTATTATATTAATATGAGTACGATCTCACCTAAAGGGAAATCTGCTAATAGATATTTGAAGATTCAAATGTCGCTGCATGAGTATAACGACAATAGCTCTATTATTTTACAGGAAATATGCTAAAATATTATGGAGAAGAGAATCATCGTAGTAAGTATAGAGAGTTGGGAGCCAAATCACATAGCTTGTAGAATGACTCAACCGTGGTATTAGCATTTGTCAGGCTATACATTTATTCTAGAGTTTTATGTATTCTATTTACAAAGTGTAGTTGGCTATGTCTACCAGCTCGTCTCCTCTGTATTTTATGTTCTCCCAGGCCTGTGGCTAAGGTATTACAAACTGGGAATGGCTATATCTCACGACACTAGTGCCGCCTTTATACCCCTCTTACATACACACCGATCTGAGGAATTTTAAAGTCTTAATTCCGAAGTTGTCGAATAATATAGGGGTTTCTGCATTTGTATTCGCACTTTGTTTCTTATAAAGGAAAACAGCAATCGAGGTTGTACTCACGTAGTGTATATGTATACATATGGCAGACACACACACACACACACACACACACACACACACACACACACACACACACATGTATATAAATGTATATATATATATATATATATATATATATATATATATATATATATATAATAAACTATTCTTAGTAGTCGTAAAGCTCCCAAGACGGATGGAGCGAAGTAAAGATGGTTCATGTTTGGGGATCTTATTGTATTAGTAGATTTTCCTTAAGGGAAATCAGCTACTGAGTTTGTACTCATGAATAGATTTTTCAAAAAATTTCCTGAAATATCATTTATACATTTTCTACTGGTGGTGAGGGTTATGAATCATGTTATTCAGGACACAGTTTTGTAGCACAATTCATTTTTAAAAAAAACCAAAAGCGCTTAGCGCTTACAAGATTTGCATCCCCGACATCAGAGCTCATGCAGAATGGATTGGCAAAGTTCAACACAGTAGGATCTCTCTAGGCAAGCCTTACGCGCTGATGATGGGATCTTGGAAGCGCTAAGGGTTATACAAAAATAACCTGATTCCTCAAATGTCCATCGACTCCACCTAGGAGATGACGAAAATGAGATCCTTTCAAACTTTTATACATATACTTGTCTATTACTGCTCTAGCGGCTGCAATTTTCATTCGTCATATCGTTACCAAACTCAGTATTTAAGTGTTTCATGTAATACGCTTTGGCGATCTGAAATTGGACCAGAGAAAGTTTAGAGGGGCAGGGAATCCGAAAATGTAAAACATCTCCGTTATTATGAGTCGGGCCGTAAAATGTTATAGAACAAATCTTGTTAAACTAACTATTGATTGACTAATCATTGTTGTTCTATGCATTTTTTTGGTTACCCAAGTATTAAGCGAGCTATTCATACTTTCTTGATTTTAGCCCCCCCCCCTACCAACTTACACTAAATAGATATGGAGAATATATGGTGAGATGAGATCACTAGTGTGCCATACCAGCACGTGGGAATATGCTTACTTTTTACTTTTTTAATCGTCCCCTAGGTACTATGAAAGATAATGTAGTCATAAATGCTCGTGCATATATAAGTGCTAATGAATTAGATGAAGAGGAGATTCATATAGAATACATGTTTTTGAAGTCAAGCCAGCTGGCTCCTGTCCTTTGGAACCCGTAGGAATAATAACAGTAGTTATTGAAATTAGCGCGCATCTCATTTGCAAGGATGAAGTACCTCTAATTTCCTGCCAATAGGCAGGCAACAACTGCAAAGCATCACTGGATGTAAGGCACACAAGACTGACTTACCAACTAGACGATTAGGGAATGGAAATACGCTTAATAAAGAAGAAACGATTCCAAATGGAAATCAATCATGTGGGGAAAAAATTCCTTTGAAATCCCAGACAGAATACCACTTCTTGTTATGCCTTATTACGCGTCTTATCTACAGAATATTCATTCGATAGTGATAATAACGATATAGGCCTTCTTATTGTGGATTTTTAGCAGATTTACCTTTAGGGGAGAGGATTTTACTCTGGGGCGATTTTGAAAAAATGTCTGCAAGCGTACATTGATCATAGAAGATGAGGAAAATGAAGTCCATTTAAATTAAAGATATTTTGCGAAGTAAATAAGTATAGGCCAGTTTAACTCACTCAACTATATTTTTTATTTTTTTTTTATTTTGGAGCGTTCGCAGCGAGGCGATATTGCTCATAAAAAAACAATTTATATAAACAAAATACAAAAATGAAAATAGAAACAAGAAAAAATTAAATAATACAAACTAAGAACGCAAACAAATAACAAAACTCGACTAAATAACAGAACGCAACAATATAACAAAACACAACTAAATAACGGAATGCAACTAAATAATAGAAAGCAATCAAATAACAAAACAACGAAAAACAACAATAAGCACAAAACAACAAATAAAATAAATAAACAAAAACAAAACATTAAGTTCAAAACAAAAAATCTTGTAAGGAAACTAGATAATTAAAAACTATAAAGACTAATAAAATTACGTAAACAATTATATACTTTCAATGGATAAAAACTAAACTAAAATCAAATAAATATAAATTAGTATGTACAATAAAATGAAGATTTCTAATATCTAAAATATTTACAATCATATGCTCTCACTTTCTTTATCACACATACAAACATGCACACACACACACACACACACACACACACACACACACACACACACACACACGCGCGCGCGCACTTCACTCAACTATATTCAATCAAAAAAATAAAATATGAAAAAATTATTAATGCAAATCGAATGTCAATGGCCGCAATTTAGACTCCGGTTGTCGCAGTTTATAGAAAAACGCACAATAACCAAAACGTGGTTCACAACCCGAATGCCGTAAGGAGACTGTATAGAAACAAGATACTCGCGAACATATGGCAATTCAAAGACTAACTGTCAAGGTTATCTATTCACGAGTACCTCGCCGCTACAACGTCATCGATTAAGATTTTATTTTCCAACTCGAAAATGTTTATTTGATCTTTACCATACTGCCTATATAACCTTTCTTGTCAACACCTGTGTATGTACCGCCAAAGCGAGTACTTCTGTCAACACTAAAGATCATATTTGTTAGGGACTAAATCTGACCAGGTATAGTAATGGTTTAGAGAGGGCGTGGCATTTTAAAATGCAAAATATATCTGTTGTTATCAGTCGGATCGGAAAATGTTATATGACAGGGGTGAGCAACCTTTTTAATCAACGGGCCAATTTAAATTTTAAAATTTTTTGGAGGACCGCACATAAAGTTAACTCTTATTAATAATTTAGAAAACTTAATTTATTATAAACATTAGAATAGAAAAATATAAAAATTTAAAAAAAAGTAAAGATTTCATATAACAAATTTTAATGCAAATTAAAAAAGAAAAAAAAGAAAAAGAATTTACTTGAAATTTTTAATCAGACATTTGGTACTGTTTTAGCAGATTTCCCTTATGGAAAATCAGCTATTGAGGTTGTACTCATGACGGAATTTTTGAAATTTTCTTCAAATGTCCATCGATCCTACATAGTAGATGACGAAAATGAGGTCCGTTCAAAACTATATATATATATATATATATATATATATATATATATATATATATATATATATTTGCCTGTTACTGCTCTAGCGGTCGCAATTTTTGTTTGATCGTTACCAAACTCGATATTTAGTTGTTTTATGTAAAAAGAAAGATCAAGTTCGTTAATAGCTGAAATCGGACCAGTGGGAGGGGGTGGGTTTGAAGGGGAGGATTTTCGAAAATTCGAAATATCTCTCTTAGTATACGTCGGATCAAAAAAGTACATAGAATCAATCTTATTGCAAATTAAATTTACTGTAAATATTGTTATATACATTTATTCTATATCTTGAATATTAACCGAGATATTTGCATTTTTATTAAATCTAACGGACGGGTGACTTTCCCGCCAACAGCTAGTTCGGCCGTTTCCTTAACTGCTCAACTCGTGAAAATTCTCTATTGTAAAACTTCACGTGGGAAATCTGCTTAGTTTACGCAGCCCCTGCTTTAGGGACTTTTTTCGGTACAAGCTAATATCAGCCGGAATTGATAAAGTAGCTACACGTATGCAGCTTTATAATCGTGCATCAATCAGTCTTGATAGGTAGTCATTTTTGATTCATTTCATGGTCGAAAATAATTGTTCTTAAACACACGTACTTCCAAACAGAGACATCATTTGCTTTGCATTTTTCGTCAAAAGCGGAAATTGCCCAGGGCTCACATACGATTCATGAAAAATTTTAATGTTTAATGAGAAAAATACATTTTTTAAATCGGCATTATTCTGCATGTCAATCACTTCCCTATGAAAGTCTTCGGGAACTCTATCCATTTCGATATTAAATGCCGAGGAAAACATTTTCATGCTAACCAATGTCTATATATTGTGCGTATTTTTAAGAAGTAGTAACGTTTTCTTTTTCTAAATAAGGAAAGTGAGACACATTATTTTGCAAAAAATGCTGTTCCCACCATTTTAATTTGCGCTCATAGCCCTGAATTTTATCATGGAAATTGTAAATAAACTGTTCTTTGCCTTGAAGTTCCACATTAAGATCATTGAGATGCTGAGTCAAGTCGATAAGAAACCCAAAATCTCAACTCCATTCTTTATTACCAAAATGAGGAAAGGCTCCATATCCAAGAACAATTGTATTTCGCTTTTTAACTAGTATACTCTTTTTAGCATTGCACCTAAGCCAACGTACTTCGTTATTGAAAACCATATCGTCACATTCAGTTTCTAAATCTTTCAGGAATTCTTTAAATTAATGGTGATTTTACGCGAGAGACTTTATAAGACTGACTAGTTTAATTATTGGTACTGTTGGCAAACTCAATCTTTTCGCACACAAATTTTCCTGGTGAATTATGCAGTGGTTAACGAGTGTTCATTTGCGTTTCCGAGATGATATTATGGATTAAAAATTTGAAAGTTAAAACAATTTGATGGAAAAATTAATGTTGAATAAAAAAATCTAATATTAACTATTTGACATTAATATTGCACTCACGCCTTTCAAGAAACACAAGAATTTCTAATATTGCTAATTAACAGCTTACCAGACTGATCGAGTGACGCAAACACAAACAAGCACAGACGCGGCGCGTTCGTATTGAATGTTTGAACAAGTCGCCGACAAGTGAGTAACTCGTCACAAAACATGTAAGGGCGTGCGGTAAGCTTTTGCGGTAATAATAGAAAATGTCGGCACCAAAATGTTTTGGCGGGAAGCTTTTTAAAGGCGAGAATAAGAGAGAGCATTAGACTGAAATATTTAATTTCTATTTCTATTGGAAAGATGAGGGGAAATAACACAAAGAACTATTTGAGTTCTCCTAAGAATCAAGTATATTGAATTGATTAAAACTACACATAATACACGTTATAAATAGAGGTTGAACAAGAAAAAACTTAACTTTATAAACTAATACTAATTTAGCGGCAATATATATATTTATATATATACATAGAATGAACGATAGGTCCTATATTGTGTGAGAACTCATTTGATAATTGCGCAAATAATGCTAGCATTATTAAAATAGGCACCTGCGGGAAACGAAAACGTTCCTAGAAGTGGAGTCCTCCTTCGTTGCTATGTTCTGTGTTCCGTAGAAGATCCGATTTCCAGCAGGTTACGGTGATCTGCACAGGATGACAGCTTTGGGGGAGATGAAACAACTGACTGACTCTATCATGGGTGAATTCCAACTGCGGTTGTCTATGAAGCGGTTATCTATGAAGGGATTATCTGTAGCGGAGGAAGAGGGGCGAAGCCCCATTGGCCGTAGAAACAACCCCCAACGAGCGTCCAAGACCAACTGACTGTATCCTTGTAACCATGGGGGGTGCCATTCGGCAGGTGCGCAGATCAAAAATTTTTGCGACTTTGGCGCATGACGTCACTGGGCTGAACTCAGCTTTGTTTACATCGTGAGCATCGTTGTGTTTTTAGTTAATTGTTTTATTTTCTATTGTTACAAGTGATTTTTTTTTCAAAATGAGTGAGTGTGCTATGGCAACATGTTCCAACAACTCTAGGAGAACAGGCAAGTCTGTATCTTATCACCGGTTCCCGAAAAACGAAGAAATTAAGAAACAGTGGATAGTTCTGTGTAGACGAGGAGATTTGAAATTTAATCCTACTTTTGCTCGGGTTTGTTCAGAACATTTCAGTGATAGTGATTACCAAAGGAATTTACAAGCAGAATTGTTAGGCTATGTTCCTAATAGATTGATATTAAAAGAAGAAGCTGTGCCGCATCTTAATTTACCAGTATCGTCCGTAAGTAAACAAACACCTACTACCTCTACTTCTGACTCAAAATGTGAAACATCTAGAGACTGTAGGAGTAAAAAACGTGAAATAACTCAACGTGCCCTGCGTCACATTAATGAGATTTCTCCCAAAAAGCTGAAAAGTGATTTTTCATGTAATACAGAAGAAGTTGATTGTGATGGATGTATTCTCTTAAAGGAAAAAATTGCTGAATATGAATCCCAATTAAAGTCCTTGCTGATCCAAGTAAAAAATTTAGAAAGTAATAACTTTAATTTAAAAAAGAGAGTTACTAAATTGCTAACAGTTATTTACCAGATAAAAATGCAAAAAGAAGAAAAAATGCAGTGAAAAAAGAAATGGAAAGGATTTGTTATCCAATATTATCCAAAGCTCAAATTCAGAGCATACACTCAAAAAATATCAGCAGCAACTGTTTTGGACAAGACAGACTTCATGCGAATGGGAGCTTTTAAAATGTAAGAAAAGAATAATTTTCTTGTAGTGTTTCCTATAGACACTATAGGAGTATATTTCCATGCTCCATCATTAATGATATAACATGTTTCCTTCGCAGTTATTTATTCTATGGGACAGTGCGGTTTCAATGCATACACTCAAAAAATATCAGCTGCAACTGTTTTGGACAAGACAGACTTCATGCGAATGGGAGCTTTTAAAAAGGTAAGATTTAAAATATTAGAAACAGAATAATTTTCTTGTATTGTTTCCTATAGAGCACTATAGGAGATTATTTCCCATGCTCCATCATTAATGATATTACATGTTTCCTTCGCAGTTATTTATTCTATGGGACAGTGCGGTTTCAATGCATATGCTCCAACATCTGTGCCATTTTCTTCACAAGGATGCTACTGGAACCAGGGATTCCCTGCGGCTCAAAATGTTAGCATATTTTTATTACAAGGAGGACTACATGCCAATGACAGCTTTTTTTTAAAAAAAAGATAAGTTTTAAAGTCTGAGTAACAGAATTATCTTCTTGTAGTGTTTTCTATAGAGCACTATAGGAGTTTATTTCCCATGGTCTATCATTAATGATATTACATGTTTCCTCCACAGTTAGTTATTCTATGGGACAGTGCGGTTTCAATGCATATGCTCCAACATCAGTGCCATTCTCTTCACAAGGATGTTACTGGAACCAAGGATTCCAGTGACTAAATATAAGCATCTTTTTATTACAAGGAGGACTACATGCCAATGATAACCTTTAAAAATCTTGTACCTATATTGACTAGCTGAAGTTTAAAATAATTTAGTCATTTTTAACTGGGTATCATTGTTTATTGCTTGGTTAATCTCAATTTTATTAACTTTTATTTGTTTGTATAATAGAAGTCATTACTGTTTTCATGTTTTGGAGATTTCATCTTATTATAGTAAAGTTTTACTTTTTGTTGTGCTAATTACCTAGAAAAATTACGATTTTTAAATGTAACCCAACATATATAAATTCTAAGGAACTATTATGTATTTATTTTTAATGGAATCTAATTTGTACATGGTTTATTTGAAATAAAATATATTCAACTAAAGTAATTTGTATCATTTACAGACATATACCATTTTAACAATTTTTTATTCGCCAAATTAATCAGAAAACTGCTTATATTGATCGTATTTCGGCTTGTCCGCCAGGAATCTTTCAGCCCAGTGACGTAGAGGCTTGCTGCATTCTGATTGGCTACTCGCGAATGGCGCTACCTTATCTTATACGTACCTTGCTTGTAACTAGCCGATGCCTTCTTGAGTAGTTTCCGCTGTAGGCCACGGCCTTGGTGATCTGTATATGTGTGGCGGGTTTGTGAACTCAGCGAGCGCGGGAGATTCAAATTGAAATGACGACTGAACAAAACATTATTTCGGTTTAGTATGTACTACCATTACATTATAATTAATTTTTTACAATATATTGATGCGAGAAAGTCGATAAAATAAATTTAATTTTAGAAATTCTTGGCGGCCCGCATAAACATGTTGGCCGTGAGTTGCTCATCCCTGTTGTATAACCAATCTTATTAAACTATAATCTACAACTGTGGTTCTATTCATTTTTTCATAACTCTAATGATATTCGAGTTATTCGTAATTCCTTGTTTTCAGCCAGCGCCCCCCCCCCGCATCACCCCTTCAACTCCTTGTTTTTTAGCAGATTTCCCTTGAGGGAAATCAGCTATTGAGGTTGTACTCATGACGGAATTTTCGAAATTTTTCTTCAAATGTCCATCGATCCTACCTAGTAGATCACGAAATGAGGTCCGTTCAAAACTGTATATATATATTTGTCTGTTACCGCTCTAGAGGTCGCAATTTTTGTTTGATCGTTACCAAACTCGATTTATGTAAAAAGAAAGATCAAGTTCGTTAATGGCTGAAATCGGACCAGTGGGAGTGGGGATTAGAGGGGAGGATTTTCGAAATATTTCCGTTACTATACGTCGGATCGAAAAATTGTACAGAATCAATCTTATTGCATATTCAATTTACTATAAATATTGTTATATACATTTATTCTCTATCTTGAATATTAACCGAGATATTTGCATTTTTGAAATCTGGGCGGATAACGGATGAGAGTTTCCTGCCAAGAGCTAGGTCGGCCGTTTTCTTAACTGTTCGGCTCTCGTGAAAAACTTCACGTGGGAAATCTGCTTAGTTTACGCAGCCCCTGCGTGACGGACTTTTTTTACATAGGAATAGAGAATATCTGGTGAGATGAGATCACAAGTATGGTATACAAGCATGTGGGAAGACTCCTTGGTTTACGTAGCCCCTGCGTGGCGGATATTTTTGTATTCATCTTATACACGGTTAACATACGTTGAAATGTGAAAAAAGTCATATAAAATCGTAAAATGAAAAGAATCTCAATTAACGATTTACAGTTCGAGAAATATACTAAAGGTTGTTTTCGTCTCGAACCTGTTAATGACGTGTACAACAGCTGTCATCAATAATAAACGCCCCCTTTGATATTTTCAATTTCACACTTGCAGAGCTATTTCTGGCAAGGTTGTTATTATTGACTCGAGCCGAGTAGTTAAGGATTAATTTGTTTTGGTTGGTAACCCTAGAGCAGAGCTCATCATGTTCCTCTTGGAGCAGGTCCATCTGGGGAACTGAGTGGACGCCTTCACAAATGAATATATCAACAGTCTGTCAAAGAGATTTACGCAGTCATTCCTCTCTTATCATTAGGGCAACTTTTACTACTCCATTATAAGTCTGACGTTTCGGTCCAACTAAAATATTTTTTATTCGCAATTTTTAGCAGATTTCCCTTAAGGGGATCCATATATATATATATATATATATATATATATATATATATATATATTTGTCTGTTAATGTTCTAGCGGTGACAATTTTTAGTTATCAAACGGGATATTTACGTTTATTCTATGTAAAACTAAATAGTCCGTCAGGCAGGGCTGCGTAAACTAATCAGATTTACAATAGAGAAATCTGCATACTAGTAACAGCAGTAATAATGAGTCTCTAAACCAATTTCACGGGAGCAGAATAATTACGGAAACGGCCGAACTAGCATTCGGCATAGTCCCAAATAGAAACGAGATCAGTGCGCTATCCGCAAACACTTAATAAAAATGCAAATATCTCGGTTATTATTCAACATAGAGAATAAATGTACATAACTATATTTACATCGAATTTTCGAAATTCCCCCCTCCCTCTAAACCCCCCTCCCACTGGTCCGATTTCAGCCATTAACGAACTTGATCTTCCTTTTCACATAAAACAATTGAATACCGAGTTTAGTAACGATTAAACAAAAATTGCGACCGCTAGAGTGTTAACAGACAAATATAACTATATATATATATATATATATATATATATAGTTTTGAGCGGACCTCATTTCGTCATCTGGGTAGGATCGATGGACATTTGAAGAAATGTTTCGAAAATCGTGTCATGAGTACAACCTCACCTCAATCGCTAATTTCTCTTAAAGGAAATCTGCTAAAATCAGGTTCGTTAATTGCTGAAATCCAATCAGTAGGAGAGGGAGTTAAGATGAGGGAATTTCGAAAAATTTTAATATCTCCGTTATTATGCGATGGATCGACCATTTGATGCGTTGGCAAGACCCTTGTTTTACTTGCTGCTGTGAAAACCCTACAATTAAACGTTTACTTACTATCCATGCTCCTTTCGAGCACCGCTTCCGGTCGTTTATTCACATAAATAAAAGGAATTAGGATTTCTATCTCATTGACTCAGCTGGGGAGATTATTATTTATTTATTCTTCGCATCGCGTTCGAAGTGGGAGTAGAGATCTGGGATACGGGTATTATAAACAGGAAGTCTTCCCCCTAAGATAGTAGTGGCCCCTCAGCACTAGCATCTATACTTGGATTAGCTTATTTCACACCGTCTCCTACAAAACATTTTAATAAGTAATAATTAAAAAGCCACACTTAATTCGTTTTACAATCATACAGACATTTTATAACTATGACAGTTTAGATAGGTTTAGTGGTGAAGAAAGAACTTAACAGAAGCAAATTTTATGAATTGTGTTATGTTATACATTGTCAAAGTATATTAGACGGCCCAATTCTCAGAAAAGTCATCCAGGCTGGTTTAATCCGAATCATTCTTCCAAAGTACATTGCTCTGTTTATTGACTAAGCAAGAAATGCTAAGCATGTCTGAGCAGAACTTAGATTCCAGCATTTTGAGTATCCTCTAGCCATAATAAGTATAGTGAAAACAACGAAAAATGGTAGGTGTAATATGTGAAACTGTAGATCATCTAATCGAATCATACATTTTATTTGAACTTTTTCTATCCAACGTATAATAACGGAGATACTTCAAAATACCCCCTCTCATTGTTTCGATTTCAGCCATTAACGAACCTGACTTTTTATTTTACATGTAATCCTTATATTTCGAGTTTGTTAACGATCAAATAAGAATTGCGACAATCAAAGTACTGTAAACTCAAGCATGGGCTGCGTAAACGAAGCGGGTTTCCGTGGGATGACACACTAATAGTCTCATCCCACCATATGTAGGATGCGCTTTTATTGTCTTTCATAAGAATATACTCACAACAAGACGTACTTAAATACCGACTAGGACCTTTATGTACAAACAACCAAGCTGAAGCGCTTGCATTAATGAACGCACTCGAATATGTAAAACTAAATAATAAACAAATTACAGAAGTAACTATAAACACAGACAGCAAGGTAACAATACAAAAATTAATGAATACAGACATACATGACCCATTGACAGAACACAGTAGGCAACTAATTATAGACATTCAAAACAACAATACAAAAATATATTTGACTTGGGTCAAAGGACATGCCGGACTTTACGAAAACGAATTAATTGACAAAATTGCAAAAAATGCATCCAAGGACCAAAACATTCCCATAACATACTCCAACATAACAAAACAAAGTCTACAATACACGTTACGCACGGACACAATAAAACAGTGGCAGGAGCGATGGGACAAAACAGAGAAAGGAAAGCATTTAAAAACATTCATCCCAAATATTGAGGAATACCTCAACACCTGTACTGCTACTGACTTTTACTCCACACAAGTACTCACTGGACACGGAACTACTAAATCTTACTTACATAGATTGAAAATACTAAATGACAAAAACTGCCCCTGTGACAGAACGAGTGAACAGACTATAGAACACCTCATCTATACTTGCACACTGACTACACAGTTACGAAACACACTCCAACAAACACTTATCAAAAACAATGACCAGTGGCCAATAAATCCAAAGTATTTGTTTAAAAAATACCCATTAGTATTTAGGCATTTTTCTAAAGCATTAATAGAAACAACGGACATCTTAAACATCTTACTTAAAGAATAATAATTTAAGTCTTCCTTAAATTTTTTTTCTTTCTTTTAAACGCCTACATCAAGAATAATGCAATAGAATAAGTGGGATAACTTTCTTAATGAAGTGAAATTAACATGTTATTGGATTGTTTCGAATTTACGATTATGCGTACTAATTTTTATTACTTTGTTTGTTCTTTCATTATGTACGTTTTTTATTTATCTTTTTTTGTTTTTCATTTTTTTTCTTTTTCGTTTATTTTTTTTTATTTTTCTGTTTAATTTATTTCTTTTATTAACTTCAAGAACAAATTTATGAACATTTCTTGTATACAAAACACTAGGTATTATGAACATACATGTTATATACTGTAATAATATGGTACATGTAGTAAATAAACGCCCTTTGTGCATGGGTAATGTGCAAAGGAAAATATAAAAAAAAAAAAAAAAAAAAAATCCCACCATATATTCTCAATATCTATGTAAACATTTCGATGGGTGTAGAATAGAAGCAGGGGTATATTAAAGGCTAAGACAGAATCTACGTATAATAACGGAGATATTTTAAATATTTGAAATTCCTCCTCTAAGCCCGATTATATACCGAGTTTGGTAACTATTAGCATTATACGGTTAGATCGTTAACAGACAAATATATATATATATATATATATATATATATATATATATATATATATATATATAATTTTGAACAGACCTCATTTTCGTCATCTACTAGGTAGGATCAACATTTGAAAAACATATTTCGTAATTCGCGTCATGAGTACAATCTCAATAACTGATATGGGGAAATTCAGTATACTTGACATCTACCAATTCCCATTGCTAATTGTGGCGAATTTCATATATTCTAAGGATCAAGACTTCCCAGTTACATTTTATTGAGCTGTTTAGAACAGTTAAGAAACTCTCGATTAATCAGAGTAACAAAGAATATTTAATTATTTTCTTAAAAATCGTTAGTTAAATTTCCTTTTATTCTCAGCACTAATTTAATTTTCAAGCAATATTATGCTTCATTTTCCATTATCATGCCTTTCTTTTCAGTATACCTCGTTTCTGCCCATTCAATTATAGGAATTTGTTTAATTAGCTCACGATTATTGACTTGACAAACTCAGTGGATGTTTAGTAAGGGAGAAAAAAAGGTTTCCTTGCTGAGTCTTGCTAAGCAGGAATCTGATAATAAGAAATGTTCGCTGTTAGGACTAGAAACGTGTCAAGGCGTGGACACCTAGATGTAGGACATAGTAGTTCGTCGACTGAGTATATTTCGCTTATTTTCAGCTCACCTTCAGTCTATTTTTGTTATAAATCTTTCTGCCAAAATAGTCCATATGGACATAAATCCGGCCAATTGTTATTCGCGTCCCTAAAAAGATTGCTATCACTAAAAGATCGTTATAATTTTTCCCGGTATGTGAAGAACTAAAAGGGAGTCTTCTTTAAACAGAGCATTGCCATCAGAAAGGAGTCTATCAAGATAGAAATGTTAAATATAAGTTTAGACTCACAAACACATTCAGCCTATTCATTCTTATAGAATTCCTTTCCACAAGGTCAAATATAGTGGCTTTATTTCATATATAGATGTAGATTACATTATATCAGATCAGCAAAGACTCAAAAATATGTACGCTTCAAAATTTTCAAGCATGAAATAAAGAAACCTTAATTCTACAAAAACACTTGAAATCCATTATAATAAATGTTATATTTATAAGACAATTTTATTATTGATTTAAAATTTTGGATATTCCTAAGAAATCTCAACAGCTGTAATTACAGAAAATGGGCAACCGAAAAAATTGAGTTGATTGGTATTGGGGTTGAACATATGGACAATTTTAGTGAGGTGTGCTACAAAATTTAATTAATGCAAGAACTCGGGGGACATTTAAAATGAAATAACTGTTTACCAGTTTATTATATCCACAATACTGGTATGATGATTGTAGGTAGATGTTTACTGGGGAACATGGAACAGGTCCGCCTACGGGTTAAATTTTATGTAACCTATTGCATTCCAAAAGATGTCACCTGTGATCTTTAACTAGTCATTTAGGTTGACCTAGACTAGCTGCCGACTCCCGACCCTGATTATCCCGAGGTGAAATTCTTTTTTTAGGGTCTGTTGTCATTGACAAGGACTCTTATATCATCGTCATTTGGCTGTCTGAATTTAACTTTAATATCTTTATCACAGGTAAACTTGAATTAACGAAATTATTGCTATTATTTTTAGGTGATTTCCTTTACCTTAAGGTGTCTTCTTGATTTCATCATTAATAAGTTGGCAAATTTATCATATCATAATTGTTTCATAGGTTCTTAACAGTTATCGCTGAAACAGTAGTATAAAACGTTGTGAAACCATCGTTGCCACAAACAGTTGGAAATAGTGTTATGACAAATTTTAGGGGAAGAGTATTTCAAGAGGATTATAAATTATCATGTGCACAATTATCTTCGATACAAACGTATTAATGCCAAAGTCAAATGAACTCTGGAAAGGACGCGTCTTACCTCTTAAAGATTTGAAGTATTTAGTGATGCATAAATTTGTTTACTGATATATAAGAAAGTACAATGACCACACATAAAATACGAGAAACAATGTTACTCTGTCGCTGTCTACAACAGGGAAATTCTAAAAATAGATAGATGTCAAATCGGCATCGACACTGAATCTATTCCGGTCGAAGAGGCATTGGGAGACAGCTAGAGAGAGGTTAGGATCTCTGGAAATAGATTTGCTGACTCAACATGTATTGTTGTAGGAATCTTCTGTTATCCAGATTTAGGAATAGTATACTCAGAAATGTCTTATTTAAAAGCATTTAACAATTTCTTTTACTGCTGTTTCAGGTGCCTTGTATATAATTCTTCTTGATATATTTTAATAAATCGCGCAAGAGAACAGTTAAGTTGCTCTAGGGTTATAAATGAATTCTTAAAGCTCAATTTTAGCAGATCTAAATTAAGGGAAATCCACTATTGACATTAAACTCATGCTACGATTTTTTAAAAATATCGTAAAATCTCCATCGATCCTGCATAGAAAAATTACGAAAGTGATTATCGATCAAAATTACATATATAAAATAGTTGCCAAGCCCGATATAGACGCATTCCAGGTAAAACTAAAGATCAAACTTGTTGACCGATGAAATGGGACCAAGGGGGTGGTTTAGACAGAGGGAAAAGTCGAAATATCTAGTTATTATTATTATATCGAAAAATAATGTATAACGAAACGAGTTGCAATTTTAATTTTTTATAAATGTTGTTCTATACACTCTTGCTATGTCTCAAAAATTAACCGATATATTTAGGAGAAAGAAGAAGATTACTGTTTTTTTATTAGTTTGTAGCGGCGACGCACGTACTCGTGAGTCGTTCGCTATCAAATATGATAACCACGCGGTATAAAAAATACCAGATGGTTTTAAAATATGTTCAGTTAGTAAAAATAGTTAACCGGATTGCGAGTGCAAAGTTAGAAACGCGAAAGAAAATATCTAGTGTCTAGTGCTAACTGTGACTGAGTTGTGGCTATTCAAACTGGACCATAGTGAATAGTGAAACTACTAGACTTGTTACCTGTAAATATTTTATGCCAAGAAGTTTTTATTGTTTTTAATATACAACTTGAAAAGTGCACAGAACTATTTATTTCACCCCACTCAGTCCACTAAAAGTTGAAGTAGTACGTAAAATTACCACAAGATGCTAAGGAGGCACCGAATGGAGGGACAGAAGCCCAACGTAGTCGACCGGTAACAGTACAGCTAAAAAAAAATAGTGTGAACGACCCCTGTCTGGAACTAAGTACCTGGTGGCATATTCCTTTTACAACACCTCCACAGGCCTATGTTCTTGGAGGAAAGGAGGAACCTAATACGCAAGGGACATTTAAAAAGAAAGGCACACCTCGAAGGCTACATGATTTAAGCAGATTTCTCACATGTTGGAATGTCACAATCATCTCATGTCACCATCTATTTTATTGTACATGCTAAAAATACAGACTCCTACTTTCGTCCAGGATAAACTATACTTACAACTCATCATAGGTGTATAATCCTTCGGTCCTCGCGTCTGTTAGTCCTTGCCTGTCTTCACGCTAAGTGAGTATCCATTTGTATTCTCCATCCTCAATGATGGTTAGACGTTAAATTAGAACCAATTTGTAAAATACAGTAAAAACCGTTAGAAAAGACGTCCATTACTGATCCTGATTCTGTGAGTATTTAATCTGAACAACCCCCCTTTTATAGCAGCTCTAAAATATTCTTTCTTATAAACACCTCGATTATGTGATAGCCAATTAATTCTTGTTCATAATTCACATATTGCACAGCTTGCGATAGACTTGAGATGGCACTCTCACACGGAAAATGGCTTGCTAGGTGTAATTGACGGTCATACAGTATAATGATGATACCTACTAATTTGATAATAGTATAATCACGCGCGTGTATATACACATATACATGTGCATATACATATCCACACACACACTGGTACCAAACCACTACTTTATATGTACTCCTAGAACCTTCCCACTACTTTATATGTGCTGGTAGAATGTACCCACTACTTTATATGTGCTGCAGGGACCTACCCACTACTTTATAAGTACTGGTAGAGTCTACCCACTACTTTATAAGTACTGGTAGAGTCTACCCACTACTTTATATGTACTGGTAGAGTCTACCCACTACTTTATATGTACTGGTAGATCCTACCCACTACTTCATATGTACTGGTAGAGTCTACTCACTATTTTATATGTACAGGTAGAATCTACCCACTACTTCATATGTACTGGTAGAGTCTACTCACTACTTTATATGTACTGGTAGAATCTACCCACTACTTTATATGTACTGGTAGAGTCTACTCACTTCTTTATATGTACTGGTAGAGACTACCCACTACTTTATATGTACAGGTAGAATCTACCCTCTACTTCATATGTACTGGTAGAGTCTACTCACTACTTTATATGTACTGGTAGAGTCTACTCACTTCTTTATATGTACTGGTAGAGACTACCCACTACTTTATATGTACAGGTAGAATCTACCCACTACTTCATATGTACTGGTAGAGTCTACTCACTTCTTTATATGTACTGGTAGAGACTACCCACTACTTTATATGTACAGGTAGAATCTACCCACTACTTCATATGTACTGGTAGAGTCTACTCACTACTTTATATGTACAGGTAGAATCTACCCACTACTTTATATGTACTGGTAGAGTCTACTCACTACTTTATATGTACAGGTAGAATCTACCCACTACTTTATATGTACTGGTAGAGTCTACTCACTTCTTTATATGTACTGGTAGAGACTACCCACTACTTTATATGTACAGGTAGAATCTACCCACTACTTTATATGTACTGGTAGAGTCTACTCACTACTTTATATGTACAGGTAGAATCTACCCACTACTTTATATGTACTGGTAGAATCTACCCACTACTTCATATGTACTGGTAGAGTCTACCCACTACTTTATATGTACAGGTAGAATCTACCCACTACTTCATATGTACTGGTAGAGTCTACTCACTACTTTATATGTACTGGTAGAGACTACTCACTACTTTATATGTACTGGTAGAATCTACCCACTACTTTATATGTACTGGTAGAGTCTACTCACTTCTTTATATGTACTGGTAGAGTCTATCCACTACTTTATATGTACTGGTAGAATCTACCCACTACTTTATATGTGCTAGTAGAACCTACTAAATACTTTATGTGTACTGGTAGAACCTACTAAATAACTTATATAATATATTCAGCTATCATATTGCGTCGAGGAATTTTAAGCCCTTAGCATTTCGAAAAAAAATTTGGAACTTTAAAACCTTGAGTTTTACATTGTTCGTTTTTCTAATAACTCATAAAATAAACATGAAATAACAATGAATGTTTTCAGGCACAATTAATACATAACATGAATACATCTTAGACCACAATATAATCATCACTTCTTAACGATTGAATAGCACGAGATGTTGGCCTTGCTACAAATATGCCTTGTCAATACTTGGCAATAGATATGTCAATAGGCACCAAAAGATTTTGGAATAAACCCAACAAATATACTTCACGTTCAGGGCTTTATTTTCTTTAAAATTTAACTTTCTGGGCAGGTGATTACGTGAATATATTTTTTTTCTGGAATTTTTAAGTATACATAAGTTAATTTTGGTCGGAATAATACTAAAACAGTTTCGATTATCGTTTATATTATTATTTCTTAAATGCAGTATTAAAAGAAATCTCTAAGCATAAGAAAATAAATTTAAAAAAAAATTATTGATAACACAAGAGCTCTTTTGAGGGTTGTGTTATACAGTGTCTGTTATAATTAACACACTGCATTAAAACATTTGTGAAACTTAAGTTAGTTATATGAAAGCTACACTTAATAAAATAAAAAAAAATATTTTTTAACGATATAAACATAAATGGTAAGAAGTTGTTAATTAGAGAATGTGTGAAACACAAAATCGTGGGTATCTATATTATTATAAATTACATGGAAAAATATTCCTATACAACCTAATTTCTTAATAAAGTAACCAACTAAATTTGTTGATCTATCATTTTTTTGTGGATCAATCGAGTTATTTCTATTTATTTTGTTTTCAGCTTTGAGTAAACCTTTACTCCTAGTGATACGAATTTCAGTTAGAGCAACTGAGTATGTGTGATTTTTCGTGCGTTTTGTGAGCTTCCAATAATTATGTGCACCAATGAAATTTAGAAATTCCAGTGATCAGTGCTCGTACCAATTACATTATGATTATATTGACTAAAAATTATTGAGATTAGAAAAAGTAAGTTTGAGAATTCTTAAACTAGAACAGATGAGAATTGTAGAACTAGAATTAGATGATATGAATTAGATTAAAAGTGAAACTATTTTCGGAATGAGCTAGGTGATTCAATTTGGGTCAACTAACCTACGAAAGAACTAATAAAATAGTTTTCAAAGAATTTCCACCCGACTACATTCATTTAATTTCTGAATAAAACTAAGTCACATTGGTTTATAGAAAGTGAAAATTAAAGCTAGTTTTCAATTCAGAATAACTTGTTGCTGTAGCATGTAAATTCTGCTTTCTTTTATGTTAAAAATAAAATAAAATAAATACATGAAAGCAATGAACTTAGTACAGTAAGATAAGCTCTAGATCTAGACTTTATTTACATATGAAAGCCATTTATAATTATTTATCGCTCTTGTGTTGTCGTGGAACAAGGCTCCAGGCACTTTAACACGGCTTTCGATCCAGAGAATTTAATAGAAGTCCTATCTGATGATGGACAGTAAAAGTGGACTCGTTGGAGAAAACTAAACTCTCTCATTCTGCCTACAACTTATAATTAAAGATACTAATTTTAATCCATCCAAACTTTCGTCTCACCGACGAAGATAGAAGAATTTTGTTTAATTCTATTAAAATTCTTAATTTTGATGAGTACAGGATTATTGAAATTTTATTGTTTTTATCATTTTAGTTAGATTAATTTTGGCGTAGGTCGATTTTGTGGCAGATATTAAGATGTATAATTTATTAATAGTTGTATAAAGATCTTAATAACTTTTTCTGGAGGTTCCTAATAATGTCAATATTTTATTTCATTCCCATTGTTGCATTAGGTTCTTGAAAGAGACAAATGAAAAAGTATTTTAGGATTGATTATAGATTATTTGTCATTGGAGGCTCAGATTAGCCATGTGAGTTAAAGCGTTGGCCTTAATTTTACATGGTTAACATAGAGTGGTGAGTTCGATTCTCGCCTGGGAAATTAGGAATTTATTTAGTGATGAACTGATTAAATAAAATCCATGGTCCCTCCCTGGATAGAAACGAGGTAACCTGTAGATAACCCGTCCTAATTAGCCGTAGTTGCAAAAAGTAAGTTAATAAATGATATAATATTTGTCATTGGGTTTCACCATGAAGAACGTTTTTCCGTAAATAATAAGTACGTTTACTAAAAACATTTTTGTCAACATCTAAGTAGACACACTACTAACTTGTAGATCTAATTGTTGGGAAAATTTCACATTTTGTACTGAGTTTGAGAAGTGCTGTGACATTTTTATTTTGGTTAACTATATATTTTGGGCAAAGAAGGGATAGTTGAGGCAATTACAAACTATAAGCGGATGCTTATTCAACTGCCCCACCTTTTCTATAGCTTTTACCGTTTGAATATTCTCCACCAAATAGATGAGTGCGTAAATCGAACACATTGCTCAGAAAATACTAAGAACGTTTTGACCAATTCATTAAGGATCATTGCCAACTTAAGTTTAAAAACATTCATACGAAGTATTAAAATAATTAATGACAGTCTCTAGGTCTTTTAGTAAGAATTTACAATATCTATAAAAGCGCCTAGAAATTAACTAGAGTTTAGATTATAGTATTTAGCGGTTGTAATGATGAGACCCCTCTTCATGCTAATTACAAGAGAATAGAAGCAAGATCAATCATTGTGCATTGATAAATTCAAGAATGAAGTCGATACATATTCTTCTATAGCTTAGCTCGAAAATGACAGATATACAGGGTCTTTCAAAAAGAATGAACCGATTTCATTAAGCTCTATCTTATTAACAGACAGTAATACAAGATTGCAATATAGACACATGTATTTAACATGTGTTGAATTTTTAGGGTATCATCATCACCATCATGTTCCATTTCCAGCATCGCATCACAACTTGTTCTGCTGCGATGCAGTGTAAAGCACCATAAATAAATCTTTGAAATCAGTATATTTTTTTTTAATGACCCTGTATAATTATTTTACAAAAATCCTATCTGTCATTGCGCCACACTAAAATCTACAATTATCATATTACATGCTTACTTACATAATCACACTTCTCGTCAATCTGTAAATGGTGAGTAGCAAAAATATTTGAAATTCTTCATCAAACTGCATCTCGTTCTTAGTTCCCAACAGCGCCATAGAGTTTACAGTCCGGTCGTTAGATTCTATTCTATGGGCATTGGTGTTTATCCAGGTGAAAGCAATTAGGGTTTCCTTTATTTTTTTAAAAAAACTTGAAAGGTCAGAAATAGAAGTTTAAAATGACGATAATCGGATTTCCATCGCACGGCTTCGAAAGAGTGTTTTTTTTTAAAGAGGTAAAAAAAATTAACCAAAAATAAGAAGCTAAGATTGTGGAAATAAGACAGTGGAAATAAATTGACTCCGTAACGAGTTGGAGGTGGTCGCGATCTCTGTTAACTCATGGAAGACTGTTTCTTAGCAAACACACGCCCTCTTTTTTTATTAATTACTCTGATATTTAAGAAGAACCAACTATTTTTAATCTGTAGGTGACGGGTACCAAAGCTAGTTAATAATAATTTGGTGGATTTAAGCTCCAGAATCGGAGTTTTAAATCAAAACTCACTCTATTAATAGTATCAATTTATTTATAAATGACTTATTTTTAGATTCACACATTAAAAATAGAAATAATATTAGTTGCATGTTTATAAATACTTTCTCTTTGACCTTGAGATAAAAATCAGAAGTGATTGCTCTTAAACTAAAATTGTAAGACTTTTTTTTTTAAATTTATAATTTCATTCAGATTAATTATTTAAATAATTAAATGAGTATCAGTAGTTATTTTGTTCCTATAATGCGATTAGGTGAAACTGAACAAAAGTTACAAAAGAAAAACACAGCTATCTCTATTTAACATAGATTAAGTCCAAAACTAGGTATTAAAAATTAAAGTATAATAGTCGATTTTAGTCAAACTGTCAAAACCTGTTTAGCTGAACTATTATGTATCATTACTTAAAGCAGTTAAATTGATGAAATTCCAGAGTCTGACTGCAGATAGCAGTCACCAGCCGGTTTCTGTCACATTTATATTAGGTGAGCAGATTCATTTCTTGTAAAATTTACATTACTATTTATTAATACAGTGAGTTATTTTTTTTATTTTTAACAAGTTTAAACGGTCATTGACTTCCCAGTTTTATTTTTTTGCTAATGTTTTTATTATAGCCATTAACAGAGTAGTTTAAACTTATGCTTTAGTGCGAGTGCATCAAAACCTCTATGAAGTTCTTAAAATGGGGAAAAAATAAGTGTATTTATATTCTTTAGCGTTTTATACTTCATAAAATAACTTATATATGTTAGGAATGTTTCAAAAATAAAATGTTTAACCTTTTTTTTTTAATTACCTAATTTTTAAGTATAGAAACGTATAGAATCATACGTTTTGGAAAACTGGAACTACGAGAAAATGCGTTTTAAAATTGGAAACTTAGTCCTCATTAAAGTAAGTTAGATATATATATCGGGAGAAATAATTTTATGGAAAACTAATGTTCCTTTGAAAGAAACATCAAATAAAGGGTTGGTACCGCCAGTATAAATAATACTGTTGTCTTACCTACCGATGATGACCGTCATCACTGGCAAATGATCTAGTACAGCTGGAAAGCGCTTTCGATGTGAAGGCACTAAACCATCTTTAAGCACGTCAACTGGGACATTATTAACGAAGAGCACTAGATCAGAAACTATATTCAGACCTTTGAAACTAGTCAAACGAAAGAGGCCAACTGATGGACACATGAATATCAACAGACGAAGCGACGACGAACATAGGTCCATATTCTATTTTACTTATGCAATATTAGCTTTGTTTTATACCTATATAATTGTGGAAACCTCATAGCAGCAATAACATATCAACCGAGAGAAATATCAACCTCCACTCGATAGTTTTTAGCTGGCATAGCACTTTCAGGACTCCGGTCTTCCTTTCCAGTGCAGAATCACTGCACAGGAAGTTTGTTGCTCTGGAAAGAAAACCCCGAGTCCACGATAATCATATACATCAGAAGGGTCTTTTTCGTATAATACCCACATCTCTTATTTATAGATGCGTTAGGGACAAAACAACTAAGTTTCTTACAGCAAAAGGCCTGTTCCACAAGGAAAACAATGTCGGAATGGTCACATTATGAAATTATATAATAGAGGGAATGGTTATAGATGGTGATGTCACAATGTAAGTTGCAGTTTTGATACTATCAGTAGAGAAGGTAAGCGGTTCACCGGTTCGAAATACAGCAATAACGTTCATTTATGCATAGACAAAACCTCGTTATTTTGCCAAGAGGAATTAAGTATTTCGGCGGAAACAGCTACTACCGGAAAAATTACGTAATGGAGGTTTGCGCAGATTCTCTCATCAGAAACCCATTCAAGATAGGAGGAAACGGGATGACTGACGTGCTGAATTGCGTATTGCAAGACGAAAATATGTAGGTCGGCTATATTCACTACAGTGGGTTTTCGGTTGAATATGCCGGGAAACAATAGAATGGTTCGTCTATGCAGTGTCTAATTCCAATTAGCATCGACCCTATTCGCATGCATTAAAGAAAGCATTCATCCTCAATTATAATATGAGATTTATGGGAGGACTACTCTAAAATAGAAAACAATTGTTAGATATGAGTTCAAATATTTTTCTGTCAACCACACTAAATATTTCACTCGTCTGTTAATTGGTGCTCACATGCAATCTGTTGAGTCTCTATGGGCTGCAGGCAGAAGAAGAAATAAAGTAGATATATAAAAAGACAATAGATAAAGTTTCGTAAAAGACTATATTGATTATGACATAGAATTTTGGATACTATCCAACAGGAATAACCTGATCCCGAAGGATGTTCAGGAAAAGCTGCGATTGAAAAACAAAGGTTTGAAAGGTCTATTTCAGACGTAGATTGGTATAAAGAAGTAAGGAAAACTAGTAGTCTTATCTAAAGAGATGACCTTAGACTGGGACATATCTTCAAAAAAAAAAAAAATGTTGAGAGAAAAACAATAAATGCTGAACTACAAAGCAAAATACGCATTTTCGAGTTGTTTATGATGTTCTGCCTTTTCACTCTTAAAACAGTACACAATGTAAAAATAGTAATGGGAAAAGAACTCTGGACAGCGTATTTACTCATTGGACGGCTAAAACCTCTTCCTCCTATTAAGCTCTGCATAATATGAGAACAAATAGATATTTAAGTAGACTTTAATAGATATCTGTTCTAAACGAATTAAAACTGTACGACTGGATCTGGAAAATAGACATCATTAGTTTCCAATGCCAACGACACTAATACAAGAACTGAGCACATTACCCTCCCCCCCCCCATAGTCAGTCAATCAAGTTTTAGCAGATTGCCGTTAGGGGAAATCAGCAATTGAGGTCGTTGGCGCGATTTTTGAAACATTTCTTCAAACGTAGATCGATCCTACCCAAGAGATGACAAAAATTAGGTCAATTCAAAATTATATATATACATATATGTCTGTTAACGCTCTAGCGTTCGCAATTTTTGTTTGATCATTACTAAACTCGATATATAAGTGATTCATACAAAACTAAGGGTAATGTTGGTTAATGGCTGAAATTGGACGAGTCAAAATATCTCCGTTGTTATGGGTGGGATTAAAAACTTGTATAGAAACAATCTTGCAGAAAATTAAACGTTCTATAAATGTTGTTATATACTTATACTTGCATTTTATAAATTTCGGCATTCATTATACCCCCACTCCTGCTCATACCATAATATTATTATTTATTAACGTCCACTTTTTACAACTAAGGCTAATTGGGACGGTTATCTACAGGTTGCCGCCCTTTTCTAGCCTGGATAGGACTAAGGATTTTATTAATGAATTCCGTCACTAAATAAATTCCTATTGCCCAGGCAGGAATCGAACTCGTTACTCTAGGTTTACCATGTGAGATTAAGGTCAACGTTTTAACTCACATGACCAACCAATTGTTATCATGTCAGAATAACAATGCGCTTTTATATCATGAATCACTTTATTTTAATTTTTAATCCCAAATATTCTTTTCAAGAGACCTTTATTATGAGAGATACTTTGAAATTCATTGTTTGATGACGTTGTTAATTGCGATTTTACGTTCTTGTTTATATAGCTTAATACCATAATCGACATTTAACCGTTCCACTCCATATTAAAGATCATATCTGTTATTGGCAGAAATCGAACATAGGGTATTGGGGGAGGGATAACACGAACATGTAAAATATTATCGTTATAATGAGTTGGATTGTAAAATGTTATAGAACCACTCTTGTTAAACAATTAATGATCTACAATAGTTGTTACGTACATTCTTTCATAACTTAAGTATTTAAGCGAGTTTGTTTTCAGCCTAACCCCCTACCCCGCCCCCAACTCATTGTTTTTTTTTAACTATGAATTGGAAATATGGGGTAAAGAGAGCACTAGGAAATAATAATACCAGCACGTGAGAAATCTGCATGGTTTACGCAGCCCCTGAGTGACTGACATTTTATTATATCTAATAAATATAATTGCATACAGGTTTTTCCCTAACATACTTATATTTATCTTCTTTTTTGAACTATTTGACAACTCCAGTTAATAATACTTTGAAAGAGCAGCAATAAAAACTATTTGCAATTATAAATGACATCCTTCCATTCAGCAACTTTAGTTTTGGTTTCTAATTTAAGTGTCATATTTGTATTGCATAATAAGATATAACAAATAAAAATATTTTAGGTATGTAATACACAATTACAGCAACCATAGTAGACGAATTACTCAATATTTTTCCTCATTAAAACTATTTGAAGGGAGTTCTAATGTGGTTAAGAACCCACAGTCCTGTCTTCTAGTACGAACTACACATTTCCAAATTTTAGAGAATGTTCTTGCCTTGTAAGCTATAAGTACATATTGAGTTGAGCTGTGAAATAGAATTCTTGTTGTTATTTAAGACAATTATGTGAGGTGGAAACCTATCTCCCTAACCATAATTTTCAGCTGAAGTATTTACAACAAACTTTAGCTTCTTTCTCATTTTTTCCCTTCTTATTAGGACCTTTGATGTGTTATTTTATATATATATATATATATATATATATATATATATATATATATATATATTGTCTCCTGGGAAAGTGAATGTGAAGGTGTTAGTGAAAAAGGAAGAAATTTAGTAGACTATAATTCTTAAGCAGTCCTTCATGGAGAAATAAATAATATAATCCCTTTCAAAAAGGCATTTTTATTATTTATTTTGCATTCTTAGTTTATTCATGTATATTTATTTGTTATTAATTATTTTCTTTTTTTTCAGTAATTTATAATTGATCTGTATGTTAATGAATAATGATGATTTGTAAAATTGTCTAGAATACGAGTTGTATTCAAAAGGAATGGAACATGTTCAAAATAAATGACCATTCCATCTAGAGGAAGTTTGAGTACGAGAAACATCAATCTTTCCTAAGCAATGGGAAGAAATTGTGATTGTGATGATGTGGATTTAATCTGCCTTTCTATTTTCTACAATTGGAGACTCACTCTAAAAATGTTTTGACTGCCATTTCGAAGCCGTCGATGCCTTAATGATATCAGCCATTTGGCAAGGAAATGACACCTTCTTCTAGCAACTCATCAACTCCGATCACCTAAATACATTATAACCAGTTTGAAAGTCGTCTACTCAAGAAGCAGAATCAGGGACATCACAGCGCTGAAAATGTTTATCATATGTGGTTATCTTTTCAGAGTGAGCCCTATAACTGTTTCTGAATTTATTTGTTCGACATGTAGAATTAATATTATTTCTTTAGTTTTGAAAATTCAGTAAACACCCACACCTTCTGCTTGGATTACAGATACCACGACATGTGTGTGTAGTCCATCTTGAATGTCAAGTATTATTTACATTTGGTTCCTACTAAGGGAGAGACAAGACTTGAATGGTAGAGCCATTCATATGTGGGATGCATTGTCAGATCTACATTTTGACTTCGTCTTCACGAATATATCAAGGATGTCTAGTGGACAATTTTATATGCGAAATCTGCTTACTTTATGGATTTTTAGCAGATTTCCCTTCAGGGAAATCAGCTATTGAGGTTGTACTCATGACGGAATTTTCGACATTTTTCTTCAAATGTCCATCGATCCTACCTAGTAGATGACGAAAATGAGGTCCGTTCAAAACTGTATATATATATCTATATATATATATATATATATATATATATATATATATTTGTCTGTTACCGCTCTAGCGGTCGCAATTTTTGTTTGATCCTTACCAAACTTCATATTTAAGCGTTTTATGTAAAAAGAAAGATCAAGTTCGTTAACGGCTGAAATCTGACCAGTGGGAGGGGGGGTTTAGAGGGGAGGATTTTCGAAAATTCGAAATATCTCTGTTACTATACGTCGGATCGAAAAATTGTACATAACCAATCTTATTGCAAATTAAATTTACTATAAATATTGTTATATACATTTATTCTGTATCTTGAATATTAACCGAGATATTTGCATTTTTATTCTGCGTGTGGCCACCAGTTCGGAGTTTCCGCCGAGAGCTCTGGCGGCCGTTTCCATAACTATCGTCCCTCGTGAATAGGTTTAGAGGTTAGGTTAACTGTTTTTTGGGGCTAGAAAATACTGGGTTATTACGCCCTAAATAATGTTTTTTAGGTTTAGAGGTTTCTTACTACTACAGTTGTTATTAGGCAGATTTCTCTATTGTAAAACTTCATGTGGGAAATCTGCTTAGTTTACGCAACCCCTGCGTGACGGACTTTTTTTTTATGGCCCATGAATCATGCAGAGTGCCGTAGTAATTTAACTTTGCCACTACCTGTCTCTTTAAATGTTTAAGTTGACTACAGACATGGCATAAACTGATGCCCCCGCGTACTTTTACAACCCTACTTCTATTTTCTAATAATTAACAAATATATATCATTTGATAAATCTCTTTTAATCCGACGAAGAAGCTCTTGCAAAAACTCACGCTCTCATGATTTTTGTAATGGGAATAGTATGCAACGTGGACGTACATCAAATATTCAAGAACCACTAATACACATTTCTCTACATAGTGTGGAGGGATTTTATTTTCCTGCACATCCCATGCATATTTGCATTATATTTGCACTTTTTTAACACTTGTCACAACTTTTAAATAATATATATACATATTAAAAGATGTAAATGAAACTTGAAAATGAGACAAAAAAAACATTAAATAATAACTAGTAAGTATACAATTAAAATAAATAATAATAAAAAAATGCATCATTTTAATATTATATTATTATTGCCTCTCTGAGCTTAAGGGTATCATTGGCTATTGTTTTAAATAAAGTTAAGTGTTTTGAAAATAAAATATCGGGACTTATAGGCCATGTGGGAATATGAGTCTTTAACTGTCTTTGTATGTCTTGAGTCAGTCTACATTCATAAATCAAGACGGTGAATGCCTGTTCAGTGTAACTGTATTTGAGCCAGTAAGTGTGAATCTGCATAAGTAAGAGTTTGTATTTCCGTGTCCAGAGAGTAACTGTGTTAGATAAAATGTATGTTGGCATATTGAGATATTGGTTTTTAAAACAGGGTTGTATAATTTTAGATATAATCCTTTATCTGTTTCATTCCACCGCTGTTGCCACAAATTAATACTTTCTTCTCCTAGTAAAGGTTCTAACACAGTTCCAGTAAATTTATTGTAAATTACCTATTCATTACTTTTGGAGGCATTTTTGGCGTGGATATCGACTGTTTCATTTCCCAAAATCCCTGCATGTGCCTTGATCGATTTGAAGTAATAAAAATCAGTCTGTTTTTCAATTTCGTTACATTATGGCGTATTTTTTCTATATTTATAATATAATAGAATAAACATTTATATCCAATGAAGTTTATGGCAATTAACTGAAACTAGCCTTTTTGTTAGTCGAACAATCACTACAACTAAAAGTAATCGGTTTACAAAATGGGCCTGATTGAATTGTGGTATACGCCTTTCTTTTTACGTTAAAAGTATTATGTGCTTTAAAATACCCAGTTCGACATATTTTTTTTATCAATAAGGCGAGCTGAAAATTCATGAAGAAACAAAGATAAATTAAAACTAAAAAAGTAAAGTGGGTTTTGAAATGATTGAATTATATTATTACTATTTAATAACGTACACTTTGTGATAATTGGGACGGGTTACCTACAGGTTACCACCCTTTTCTAGCCAGGGTAGGGCGAAGGGTTTTATTTAATGAGTTCGTCACTAAATAAATTCCTATTGGCCATAATTAAAGAAAACCTGTAACCTAGGTTTCATAGACAAAACTAAGGTACATGTCTACATAAGGAAATCACATTTAACACTGATTAAAATGAATGAATTAAAAACATAAATATCTGGTAATAATTATAAACAATATATCAGGTTCCAATCGTCAAATATTTTGGAGAAAATGAAACATTATGCAGAGACACGTTTTGAAAGCTTTATATACCATAGGTTGATATATGAGATTTATCCTCTTTGATTTGCCAAAACTGGCCTTAATGGTCTTGAGTACAGCTGAGTCACTAAATGTGACGGGACTGCGCCACAAAAGCTTAAGTAGTTTTGGTGAACTAATTCCTATGCAGACTCATTCCACAGAATTTTAAGTCAGCTAAACAAGTAGTTGGGTACATTCATACCCAAAACATACATATACATTAAAGAGATTTATTTAATGAACTGGGAAATACCTACATCACGGTTTCATAAAGTGTAAGAATAGTTATTTCGTGGTTGTGTCAGAAGTAAGTGTAACAATATAATAACCAATAGAAGGGCAAAATAACATTAGCGAGATTTATTTATATTGGTTCCTAATTCAAATTTCCGTAGATTTAATATTACATATGTTTCATGCTGCTTAAAGAATACTGAAGAGTAACAAGACTAAGGGGCTCAGGTTAGCCATGTGAGTTAAAGCGTTGACCTTAATCTCACATGGTAAACTTAGAGTGGCGAGTTCGATTCTCGCCTGGGCAAAGGAAATTATTTAGTGACGAAATTCATTAAATTACATCCTAAGTCCCACCCTTGCTAGCAAAAGGGAGGTTCCTGTTGATAACCCGTCCCCATTAACCTTAGTTGCAAAAAGTGGTCGTTAATAAATAATAATAATAACAAGACTAAGAAAAACAGGTTATAAAATTATATATAAATGTACATAATTTTGAACGGACCTCATTTTCGTCATCTCCTGGGTGGGATTGATGGAGATTTGAGGAAACGCTTTGAATATCGCGTCATGAGTACGATCTCAATAGCTGATTTCCCTTAAGAAAAATCTGCTAAAAACGAAATTGTAAAATACTATGCATCATAAGGCATAATACATGGCAAATAGCATATAACCCTCGAATTGTAGACAGGACATTTGATGTCACTTTGAACATGCAGACAATTATTGCCATTTCATCTTCTAGACACAACATGGTTAGTATAAGTATCATGTCGTACAAACTGTAGACTAGTCAAGAAGGAAGACACCTAATATAGAAAGAAAATTATTCTATAATAAAGAATTTATGATTACATTTTCATGGTTTGAATTAATATTATGTATAAATAAATGTGTTATATATCAGGTCATTGATTAAATGTTCTATCAGATACTTCACAAGGAAAAATATAAATTAACATTTCAAGGTATAAATATAACTTAATATTTATTTTATTACACTCATTTAAGTAATCTTGTTTAGCTTAATGACTGTGGATTTATTATATTAAAAAAATTTGGATTATGTTGATCAGAACAAAATTAGGCTTGCAGGAACTTGTACTATCAATCAAGATACCATAGTAATATATAAATTATTAGAATACATTAACAATAATACTCTGCCTCAAAATTCCAATACTTCATTATAGGAAATACTAACTGACGGAAAAACATCACTAAAAATGTTCATAGGCAACAAAAAACATGACAAATTACCTGAACACATTTCGAATACACAATACCAACTATAAAACAAAGAATATTTGGTAATTTCAAATGGGTAAAAAGGGAACAAATGACTGGAAACAAAACTTTTAAGCCAGTTTTCAATGATACAACGCTCCAATCATAAACAATAAAATTTCAAAGTACATCTGAAACTTACTTTAGAGGGAAAATCTAATGAAATGTGGTAATTAAGATGGAGATCATCCCTAATATTTCATACCTGACAGAAATAGTAAAACACAAGATTAACCCATCATTTTATCTTAAACAACTACTGACGGGACATAGCTCAACAGATTCTTAAATTAAATCAAACGAACTGATATAATCATTTGCACATGTGACAATTGCGCTGACCAAACTTACGTACTCCTAATTTATGACTGCCTACTCACAGAAAATCACGAAAAAGAATGACTTCTAAAATTCGAAAAAGGTGACCAATTAGTCCAGAAACTGTACACAGAACAGTACTAAAATAATTAGAAAAATTTAGTAAGTGAGTCTGCGAAGATCCGAGACTGCACTAATTATTACCGCGAGAAGTCGTATTTTTATGAGTTTATACATGATGTTTGTAATTTGAGGAGGTAACATTCAAACCGTGCTTTGTCCATTTTTTTAATGCAGTGTGCTTGGTCCAATTTATTATCTAATGTTTATTATACTTATTACGCTAAACTATTTTATCAATGTATCTCATTGACAAAACATTTATTTAAACCATATAGGAGTATTTTTCATTACAAAAAACAAATATATATATATATATATATATATATATATATATATGTTTTATATTCAATTTCATGGTTTCCTAAAAATTACATTCATCCGGACAAAGCACGGTTTGAATGTTACCTCCTCATTTATTTCATTGTAATTTAAGTTTTATTATTTTAGTATAAATATTTGTTTGCAAATGTGCGTTATATACTGTGCATGCATGATGCGCATAGTAAAAGTACACCGCCTTTAAAGGGATACAATAGAGGGTAAATAAATAATAAATACATAATACATATGCATATAAGCTTGGAGAGAACTCACCGGAGCTAGGTTGGCTGAGAGGCTCCGACCACTGACTGGACGAGAGAGCGCCCACCCCGCTAAAAATACAGTCCACTACTTGACGTAAATATAGCAAACAGGTTGGGGAACTGGCCGTGCTCCACTTCGGCATGCTTCGGGTTCCTCCGCTCCTATTCGGATCATCTTCCCACACCATTACCTTGCTCCTCTCTTTGCTGACGCTCCATAAGGAAGTTATTAATTGCGAGCGCCACACATTTGACGAAAATATAACCGTGGGCTTCATAAAAAACTTAATATTTGTGAGCTATCTTCTGCCAAATTATTCTTGTAATTTTATAAAATGGTTTTAGTTCATGTTAAAAGAAAAAGTGCATTAGTATGGAAGGTTTAACTTGCTCGTATTTTTGGATTCCATAGATAATCAAATAACTCATTCCTCTTTGTATTTCTTCCGTAGTAAGAACCATTTTTAAAGACTTATTAAATCTTTAGAGCTTAAGAAAGTAAGTTGGACTTGGATTAGGGATTTTTTTTTTCTCCTAGTAACCCTATGAGTTATTTATTTGAATACATGTTCCATTGCCACATAGCATATTACGTGTTTAATACATTACGTGAATATGTTTAAATACATTTTTATTTTACAATATAATATATACGTTAATCAACTATCTACTCAAATATTATATAAATGAAATAATAAAAATAAAATATTAAAATAAGTAAGATAATTACAAATAAAATTAATAAATGAAATGAAAAAGTAAATAAAATAAGAACGAAACATATCAATTAAAGTTAAACTCAACCGATGTTTAATTTGCGAGTCTATGTACGGTCAATATTTTAATGTATTGTATAAGGTAATAATTATAAGAAGACGCTAACACCACATTCGCCATTAAAAACTGCTATATTCTATTCCATTCTGTACACGTGTGTATCACGCAGTGTTGCCATTGCCTCACATACAATTATCGTACAATATTAATACATTGTATTTATATAATATTAATATTATTTATTAATTAATTATACATTAATACATATCAACTTCTCCCTTAAACAATTTGCAAAGTATATGACAAGGCAACACCTGAACATAAATGAAATGAAACTTATACATGAATGAATGTACATAAAAAATTGTATATGAATTTATTTCATAAATCGAGTCTTTGCGTTGGTTTCCGCACCCTTGATGACTTTCTGGTAATCGGTTGTGACTGAATCCCAGGTGTACCTGTAGCTAAAGTATCAGAGGTAAGAATGTGCGGAGAAGCTTGTATACTTAAAGGATATAGTGCAGTTGGAGATTACATATCAAATATATTGAATTATGATCCCTATTCTTCACAATCAACTTTACATTCTAATGCATTTTTGCTACACCCTATTTATACTTTTGATAAACTTCATAAGTTCTTTATTATATTTGTTAAATATAATATTAGGTGGTTCTGGCCAATTAACTCCTAATAAAATTATATTCATTATTCAATTTGATGTATTTTGATTAAATGTTGAACAGTCATAAAATATATGCGAAAACGTTTGTGTTGTTTTAAATCTTGTTAAATAATGTCCTGTCTGTCCATGTTCCGTTAGAAATTGGGTGCATTTGTGATGGTGACTCTTAATTGTGTTATAGTTTATTTTGTATTTGGATTAGGGATGTAATAACTCATAGTAAAATCTAATGTGTAGGGGAGGAGGTTTAATGAACACTGACAACGAGAAAATAAGATTTTTTGAGTATTAATAACATTGGATAACAGAAAAAATGTTTAGGGCAACAATTGTAGAGAAATTATAATTTCTTCTGAATATATTCAGCAGTATCGGTTGTAAAGCATAATAATGGAGATATTTGCCATCCCTCCTCCAGCTTTGTCGGGGTGTGATGGAGAGTGGAGAGGATGAAGGATTTAACTACAGAAGATCCACACAAAATAGGCATGTTCTGACAAAAACAATTCTATTGTATCAATATAAAAATAAACAAAATTCAATTTCTGAATAAAATAATTCTTCTAATAATGAAAATGACAATTAAATGTTTCTGTATTTTAGTAAAATTATAATAATAATAATAATAGTTAATGACCACTCTTAATATATTATAACTCCATGGAATAGCTGGCATGGCCTGACGTTGACTTCGTTGGAATTATACGGAGGGAGGTATACCACTGTTCCCTTCAAGTTGATAAAACTCAAATATATTGTCTGTGTTAACTGCGGCTGTCATACGTCTTGGAGAATCCGTACAAGACCAAGGCAGCATAGGACGATGGAGAGACACAAATCACAAACACTACGTTAACGTCTTAACTCTAAACTGCGGAGCATTACAGCTTCGCTAAGCTGAACACTAAACACTACTGAGAGCACGTTATCCGTAGGTATCGATTATCGACACTGCTGACTTAAATAGGAGGAGAATTTCCGCTACAACGCATTGATTATCGACACTGTCAACTTAATTGGTTGGAGAATTTCCGCTACTACGAATCGATTATCATTACTACCGACTTAATAGGAGGAGAATTTCCGCTACAACGCATTGATTATCAACACTGCCAACTTAATTGGTAGAAGAATTTCAGCTACAACGAATCAACAATTATTGCCACTGCCAACATTATTAGTACAAGAATTTCCGCTACAACGTATCGATTATCGGCACTGCCAACTTTATTAGAAGAATTTTCGCTACAACATATCGATTATCGGCACTGCCAACTTTGTTAGTAGAAGAATTTCCTCTACAACGTATCAATTATCGACACTGCCAACTTTATTAGTAGAAGAACTTCCGCTACAACGTATCGATTATCGGCACTGCCAACTTTATTAGTAGAAGAACTTCCGCTACAACGTATCGATTATCGGCACTGCCAACTTTATTAATAGAAGAACTTCCGCTACAACGTATCGATTATAGGCACTGCCAACTTTATTAGAAGAAGAATTTCCTCTACAACGTATCAATTATCGACACTGCCAACTTTATTAGTAGAAGAACTTCCGCTACAACGTACCGATTATCGGCACTGCCAACTTTATTAGTAGAAGAATTTCCTCTACAACGTATCAATTATCGACACTGCCAACTTTATTAGTAGAAGAACTTCCGCTACAACGTATCGATTATCGGCACTGCCAACTTTATTAGAAGAATTTTCGCTACAACATATCGATTATCGGCACTGCCAACTTTATTAGTAGAAGAATTTCCTCTACAACGTATCAATTATCAACACTGCCAACTTTATTAGTAGAAGAACTTCCGCTACAACGTACCGATTATCGGCACTGCCAACTTTATTAGTAGGAGAATTTCCGCTCCAAAGCCTTGGCTATCTGAATTAATATAGGATCGGTCTTTGCGTGTATGCTTGCACATTTTTTTTTTAGCTTTACTTTCTTCGCATGTCCTTCCTCTCTGCGTAATTTTTCTTTTGGTCTTTCTTTTTTAGCCAGGAGTACGTGGAGGGATTTGGGAATGCTAGAGACATGGATTCGATCGCCACGAAGACAATAGTAATTTACTTCGTGGCGAACTCGCTAAGTGAAATCCTTAGCCCACACTGACTAGAAAATGGTTGTAATCTGTAGAAATATCGTAGTAGCATAAAGTATACGTTAATAAATAAAAATATTTTACCCGTTCTCCTAGTCCCTACCTAATCTCTGTTTTACATGGAACAGTTGAATTCTAAGTTTCGTAATGACATATAATAATTATGGCCACTAGAGCATTTTAAGTAAAATATTCATATAACATTTTTGTTGTCTACTAGGTTGGATAAGTGACATTTGAAGAGTTTTGAAAACTTGGTCATGAGAATATTGTCAATGGTGCAAATCTAGTAAGGAAAATGTACTAACACCAAGGGTAAATGCACCAATTATCGACAGTATAAGGAAAATTTTCAACATTTTTTACAGTACAGCGTTTGTTATTTAACACATTTTTATTTTTAAAAATTTTTCATACGTGCCAAGGTCTGTTCTACAGATTTGGCATGTAATTGCCAAAATGCGATACAATTATTGATTTTAAAGTCAAAAATCGAAGACAAATTGCTCCAATTATTGACATGAAAAATTCAATTATCTACAGGGAAATGAAACATTTATTGACACCTTATAAATCCATATATTAAATTCATTTTATCCACAAAAGAGGCATATTATTAAATACAAAGCTAATAAATTATTTATATTTTAACCTTATATTATAATTTTAAAAATATACTACAGGGTGAGTCAAAAGTCACGAAGGGGTTTCAAGTTGTAATTATTTTGTTGCTATTGATTTTTTTTTTTTTCATTCTTTTCAGATTCTATAAAGGACATCTTGGAAATTAATCATGGAGAAATACACAACTGAACAAAGAACACAAATTGTGAAATTTTATTATCAAAATGGAATGTCAATTATCTTGACACAACGAGCCTATCGTCGCCATTATGGAATCAGGGATTCTCCAAGTCAATCAATGATAAGGCGGTTGATTGGTCGATTTGAAGAACAGTGTGCAGTCCAGGACCGTCCACGAACTGGCAGACCCCGAACGGCTACTAGTGAAGCTGCTGTTGAACGCGTGCGCGAGAGTATTGCAGAAGATCCGTCAACCTCAACTCGCCGGCGTTCTGGCCAGGTTGGAATGTCCTAGTCATCATTGCGACGTATCCTTAGAAGGTTAAATCTCTTCCCGTATAAAATTCAGTTGGTGCAACAGCTCAAGCCACCTGATTTTGTTCAAAGATTGCAATATGCTGTCAGATTTCAGGACATAGCCAGGGGAGATCCAGAATTTATTCATAAACTGATAATGTCAGATGAGGCACATTTTCATTTAAATGGCTTCATCAATAACCAGAACTGCCGGATTTGGGGAACTGAGAACCCTCGAGTGATGCATCAAAGGGAACTGCATCCTCAAAAGTGTACGGTCTGGTGTGGGGTGATGTCACAAGAAGTGACTGGACCATATTTTTCTGAAGATGACTTTTGAAACACTGTCTCTGTTACAGGCGAAAGATATCGGTCTATGATCGAAAATTTCTTACATCCAGCTGTTCAGGACAAACCAGGCAAATGGTTCCAACAAGATGGAGCGACGCCACACACTGCGAGGGTCACAATTCAACTTCTCAGACACCTGTTTGAAGAAAGAATAATTTCTCGTGGTTGTGAAATAAACTGGCCTTCAAGATCTCCAGATCTGACTGCGGCTGATTTCTTCTTGTGGGGCTATCTGGAAGAACGGGTATACGTCAACAAACCTCAAACACTCCAGCATCTGAAAAACAATATTGAAGCCGAAATAAGAGCTTTAGGACCAGATATACTGAGAGGTGTCATGGAAAACACTTTACAAAGGGCACTTTGTGTGAGGCAGAAAATGGAAGACATTTAAGTGATATAATATTTCACACCTAGTGTCAATTTTTTTGCAGGATTCGTTGTATAAAATTATATAAAAATGAAAAATTTAAATTAAAAAATAAAGGAGTTATTAATCATTGAAACCCCTTCGTGACTTTTGACTCACCCTGTATAATTCAAGCGTTGTCAAGAGATATGGAAAAATTGCTCTATGGCTTTTCTTATTTCTGAAAACAATTGGTTTTGGTAATTTATTTATTATTTTATAGTCCTCAATTATTATTTCATCGTCAAAAATTTGAAAAATGTTTTTCATTCAAGCTTTTAAAGGGTTGACCGTCGTCTTTCCATCTAAAGTTTTCAAAACCTGGCAAGCTTGCATGATGACCTTCTTTTTATGAATTATTCTTGCAGTGATGAAGTTACCTTTACTTATTTTACTAACTTTGTTTGTTTCTGTTACTATTGACCCCTCAGCCATGTTTTATTGTATTCATCTTGGAGCAGCTTATGTTTATATTCGTCATCAGTATAATTCTGTCTGGACTCTTCTTCATTGCTTTTCGGTCCGTCTTCTTTCTTTTCAGACGTAGAAAATATTTGCGATGGTGATGTTTCACCAACATCTTCTTGTATAAGAGAAATAAGTTCGTGGTGTTTATCTTCTGGTGTAATGATAAGTGGACCATCGGTAGGTGTAATCTGATCAACAAGAAGTGTATCAATTTGAGATAATTTATTGTCCGTTATGTTTTGTTCCTCTTCTACATCATCACTTTAACATACAATAATCAAATTTTGACTTCCTTCTTGCAAAACCAGAGTATTTTTTAAGTGGTTATGTTTTGAATCAACATGTATCACATCGGGTCTTTCTACGATATAATCACAAATTGTTAAACTTGAATGTTCTAACTCCACCCTTCCATCATTAATGTCATATTGTGTTGGAGCATCTTTAATCTGATTGTTCTCGTCGGAACGATCATTGGGTTCCCAGATGTCTCCTTCTTCACTGGGACTTTCTGGTAATTTCTTGTTTCTAGATTTCTTTTTCTTGGTTTGTAAAATTTTCTTTTTTCTTTTCTCTCTCTACTATTTTTTCTAATTTAATCTTCTCCTTTACTGCTTCTTCTTCTTCAGATTTTTTTCCCATCTTCCTTTTCAGGTAATTTTTGTACTCAGTCGAAGCAACTACACTTGGCAAAACCTCTCTGTTACGTTTTTTACAAATTTTCTTCCGGTCCTCAGGCCAATTAAGAGATCTTTTGAAGGGGCTTGATAACCCTAAGTTATCGGATTCTTTATGCGATATTGGCAGAAGATGTCCTGCAGCTTCATTGATCAACTGATCCTGATTATCTTGGGGTTTGATGCCACTAGGTTTGTCTAAATATACAATTCCTCATTCTTTTCCAAATTTCCAAAAGAGGCTCGTCTTCTACTTTCCCAGTATCAATTGTTGAGATTCTGAACAACTTCACAGTCTTTTGTCTATAAAACTTTCTAGAATTAACAGCCCCTGTAGGACTTTCTTGGTATAAATAACAGCTTTACTCTTTATTTTTTAATATTAATTTGTCTAACCTACCCAGCAGTCAAACTAACTGTACCCATCAGGTACTTAACTCTTTGTCATAGAAGCTTTAAAGAAACTATTTAACTAACTAATAAGGATAAATACCCTCAATATTTAAAATTGTTTAATAAATGAGGAGTGCCAATAATTGATTATTGAGGTTGACAATAACTGGTTTACCCAAATCCAATTATTGACACTTCTGTAAACCTATTATTGACACCCCATCTCAACAATTGGATCTTTTTGATATTTAAAAAAAGTAATAACACCATTTTCTTACATATGGAAAAATAAACTCTATTAACATATAAACAAAAACTTTATGAAATACCCAATTATTGACAGCATGTGTCAATAATTGGACAATCAGGTTATATTGGAGTTCCAATTATTGACACCACTAATAACTTTTGTTGTAACGTAAATATACACTTAAAATGGTATCAATATAATCTATAATTAACATAAGAATTTATGAAAAAGAATTGATCTTCATAAATATAATAAGATTAATAAAATAGGCAAAATTGTAACTTTCTTTCCTTAGCAAAATCGTTAAGGTTTCAGGGACTGCAAGGAAACAATAACAACTACGCTTTTCCCGCGCATTGTGCCATCCACTGCAGATTTGATCTACGCCGTAATCAAAGGCTCAATATATTACTTTTAAATATGCGCCAAGATTAAAATCCTCAGAGATCCTAAACTCTTATTTTATTTAATTGAAGTTAGAAGTGTCAATAATTGGTCGCAGGTCAATAATTGGTGCCTTTACCCAACATGATTTACACACATTGCTTACCTGATGTCATATTGTAAAGGGTGTCTTGTAGATTAGAAACACTCACCTCCTGAAGATTCCAGACTTTTAGGGAGATTTCCCTCATGGGAAATCAGCTATTGAGGTCGTACTCATGACGCGATTTTCGAGAAATTTCTTCAAATGTCCTTCGATCCTACCTAGTAGATGACGGAAATGAGGTTCGTTCAAAATTATATATATGTATTTGTCTGGTACCGCTCTAGCGGTCGCAATTCTGGTTTAATCGTTACCGAACTCGATATACGTATAATCATTAATTGTAAAAAGAAAGATCAGGTTGGCTGAAATCGAACCAGTGAGAGGGGTTTAGAGGGGGGGGGGGTTGAAAATTCAAAATATTTTCGTTACTATACGTGGGATCGAATAATTATATTGAATCAATCTTATTGCAAATGAAGTGTACTATAAATATTGTTATATACATTTATTCTCTATCCAGAATATTATCCCAGATATTTGCTTTTTTTCAGTTTCCAGCCTTCAGCAAACTTCCACTTCTATTCATATTACATAAACAATGCCCTGTTATATAATAAACCACATTATTAGAAGCTTAAATACCAAATATTGTTTTAAAGAGACCTTTATTATACGAGATACATGCAATTTGTATTTATTCACTTAATATTCACGGAGGTGTTGTGTTCCCAGAATGTAGATTTGTGTATTGTTAAACTTCACGAGGGAAATTTGCTTAGTTTACGCAGCTCCAGTGTGACCGATTTTTTTGGAATAGTGGAATTCTATTCCGTGGGTCGTTGCTCTGAATTATAAAAATTTTGATTTCTGCAATTTCAGAAAAATGTGATATTTTTTTGGGAGGATTCTTAAAAGGAAACAAATTAATTCTAAAAAGATTATATTTCGACTATTTTTTTCAATTTGACGCTTCCTTATGGCGTAAATCACAAAAAATGTTTTTGAAGAAATTGTCAATTATCTCCAGAATGATGGTTTACAAAAGTATTTTCGCACCATATTTTAGCATATTAAAGGGTCCGACACGAACCCATGTAAAATGTTTTTATGTTTAAAACAAATTTAAATACTTAAATTTGAATGTTGCCAATAAGAGTGTCTCGTCTCAGACGTTGATGAGAAAAACTAGACAAAATTAGAAAATAAATTTTGATGCGTGGATCATTGCCAAAAAAACAAACGGGAAAAATATACGGCAATTTTTATTTCATGCTTCCTCATTACCCCTCCAACTCTCCTTGGCTTGAACGAAATTTATATTCTTGGCAGATTAGTTGAATTTACATTCAGAGTTTTGTTTTCTACTGAGCGTTTTACCCAACACATCTTCTTAGTTACCTGTTACATTGTGAATTTATCTTGTTTATGCATTGCTATACGAGATTATATATACTATAAAGTAACTCAGGATTAAAAGTCTTGAGCATTCAATCGAAAAATGAAAAGAGATGAATATATGGATATTTTATTTCAAAACTTCTCTGCAACATCCATTCCAGTTTCCCCCTTGGAATATAAATATATCATAGAGCCTAAGTTATGGCTTTTATAACTGAATTTAACAAGCCGTTTAGCTGAGGAGGCTCTCCTATGTTTTAGGAGCACATTTAGTCTTAAATGAAGCTACTCAGTTCGTGGCAAACTTATCTATAGAGATGATGGAAGGACTTATGACAAATCGTCTATTCCCGTGTTCGCGGGATACAAAGTACTACTGATGACATTATTACCCAGGTGTAATTAATTAGGTCATTTCTCCTTTGTTATATTTCTACATTATTGAGTCATATTTTTGCTAATCATCTTGTAAGACCCCTCCCCTTCCTAGTTTCATTTTTGGGGGTTATACCAGCTATTACAGTTTCCTTACATTCTAGTTATCTATTATTTCATCTATCTATTGCCTATGGAGGGATATCCATTACCCTTGGATTACCTATTGTTTTCTAACCAAGGAGACTTTAACTAGTTTCTATGAAGTGTATGCCAATTTAGGCCTCACCACACATCACTGCTCGTCCAGGCAAATATGAAATTCTTTTATTTCATATTCAGCAGTAAAGCCTACTATTAACCCCAATAAATCCAGTTAAGCAATCCTTCCTTCTGTCATTGAGAGTTCTGTACCTCAGAATGATCACTTCTCTGGACATTAGTCTGGTTCTGCACTGTGGGGTTGAAGTCTACTCTCCAAGTTGCCATTTGTGAAACCGCTTAACCTTTGCTATGTAGGCAATGTTTGTTGCTGTGTTCCTCTGCACAAACCAAACTTTGCCCATTATATTTTCTTGCAATTTAGTGCTATCAGATTTTTAGCAGATTTCTCTTAAGGGAAATCAGCTATTGAAGTCGTACTCATGATTTTCGAAAAATTTCCTCAAATGCCCATCGATCCTAACTAGGAGATTAAATAAGTATATGTGTATATATATATACATATATATATATATATATATATATATATATATATATATATATATATATGTGTGTGTGTGTGTGTGTGTGTGAGTGTGTGTGTGTGTGTGTATACATACTTATCTGTTACCGCTCTGGTGGCCGGAATTCTTGTTGATCGTAACCAAACTCGATTTATAAGCGTTTCATACAAAACTAAAGGTCGAGTTCGTTAATTGCTGAAATCGAACCAATGGGAGGGGGTGGGGGGTTAAAGTGTGAGAATTTCAAAAATTTGAAATATCTCTGTTATTATACGTCGGATCAAAAACCAATTTTATTGGAAATAAAATTTACTATAAATATTGTTATATAAATTTATTCTCTATCTTTAGAATTAACGGAGATATTTCTTTTTTATTAGTTTTCGGACTTCAGTAAATCCCCACTACTACTCCTATCATATTGACAATAACCTGTTATATTATGAAGCACTCTATTTGAAGCCCAAATACCTAATAATGTTCTCATTGAACTTTTACGTTTTGAGATAAATGCAAATACGTGAGGCAGGTCTGCTTAGTTACGGGAAATCTGCTTAGTTAACACAGCCCCTGTGTGACGGACTTTTTTCTGGATGCACAGTACTGCTACTTGAAGCAACAGGCTGTTCAGCAAAATTAATCTCGCTTCACCTTGAGTAGATTCTCATGCTTAAAATTCAACTAGAATCAACTGCACACTGAGCCTATCATTTTCTTGTGATGCGAGTTTTGGTTTTGATTATATATTCCACCAACAAAATGCCAACTTTGGCAGCTTCCTAAATGGAGGGGAGTCAACTGGCACATTCTTGGCACCCTACTAGATAGTGCTCAACTTTATGCTGTGCCATACTTTTGTTTTTTGTTATCTCAACTGTTTGGTTGTTGCTGCATCTATGCTCACCAAATTTACCAGCATTCCACCATCATTAGAAAATCTTATGACACCATAAAATCATCTTAGGGCTACAAAATCCACCCACCAGACTGAAGAGTCCTGCAGCCTCGTGTCAAGTGTTAGTGTGATGTACTCCAGCTCAATTCCTAAGTTTGATGAAATAACTGACTAGTAAAGGCACACTTACATCTGGTACTTGCTTTTTTTTTAGCATTTCTACTGGTGACCATCTTCTTTTTCTTTCGTTTGTGTCTGACAATCTGATGATCAGGGGTTTCTAAATTTAAATCCCTAGCCTCTACAAACCCTATCTCAGATCAACCATCCACTGTTCATGATTCTTTTTACACGCCACTTTCTATTTCAAACTCGCTACATCTAAATACAGAAACTCAGTACTTTCTACCTCAGAAGCCCACCCAGCAATATTATTCAAGTAACAAGTAAAAATGTCACAAGCCCAAACAGATACCCAAACTATATATTAAAATCTCTCTCTTTCTATTTCATACTTTTAAATCTTTAATTGTAATGTTCTGAAATTGAATTTGTAAGCTGAAGTGGTTCTTAATAATTTGAAGTCTACTGTGGCTTAGATGAGACCAAATCCTACCAAATCTGCCTTTTTTTAAAGAGAAATATCAGTCAACTTATTAGATTTAGCATAATGTGAGTTGAAATTTTAATATAAAATATATATTTTTCAATAATAAAAAAATTGATAATTAATAATTTTTATTAAATAATTTTGTTAATATAACACAATGCTGAATTGACACCATTATGTCCAAGTATTTTCACCACTTCTTTCATAATTATGTTTTTCTCTCTGAAAAGAAAGAACAAAAGTAGTATTAATCAATACCTATGCTGACTTATTTATTCCAAAGTGATTCTTCAACATTTTTAGAAAATTACCTAATAAAATGCTAAATTCAAGTTATTAAACAATTTCAAATATAAATATAATATTACTCATACTTAAAATTTATCGTACTAAATGTGACAATTAATGTACCATAAAATATTCACCTGAACTTATATTCTGGTTCTGTTTCCTGTTATTTTAAAGTGTAGTTTTTGTCATTTTCCTCCTTTTCTTTCTTTTCTCTATTTCAGGTTTTTCTACCACAGAACTCTCCTAAAATTATTTTATAGTTTTTAACTATAACTATAAATGTATTTAGAAGATGCACTACGCAATTAAGACGTTCATTCATTCTTTTTAAATGCAGGACAGTACAGAAATTAAGTCTCATATCATGCAATACCACATTATGAATAAGAAGTTATTTGATCTGATCGCCTGGACTGAGTCGCCCGGCAATTTTGATCCAGGCTACAGTGCTTTAATCAGGCACTGACAATGAAGTGCTAACTCTGAACGTGCACATTGCATAAAGTAAATCACTGGTAGAGGACAAGGTCTTTTTATTGATCCTGATCAATTGGTTCCTCTACCATCCACCATTTTTGAGAGAAATTGTTTGATGAGGTTCAGCTTCTGAAACTATTATTACTTTTTATTGATTTCATCATTCCTATCCAGCAAACAACTATGAAGTATTAGAAAATTTTCTAGATGTAGAAGGAAGAAAAATTTTATGTTGACAGCATAATAGGACTCTTCTCAAAAAGGAATTGATTAGTGAGTGAAGAGCCGGAAGAGGCATTTCTTCAGGGCTTTAAGTGGATAGAAAAACAAGTGTCATGCATTCCTTGTCAGAAAGTTATTTTAGGTCTGATTATTGTGATGATTTTCATTTCATTATTGCAGCATCTTTAGCTTTGTACAGGGAAAATAGATTTTTTTTGTTTTTTGCAACCAAAATATCTTGCTGACACAATGTGGAAAAGATCTTAGAAAACAAGGAATCAGTACATGGTTGCTTATGGTGGCAAAGTGAAATACACATCTGAATACATCAGAAAAGTTTCAGAAGGGAAAAGGTTCATTTTTCAGTTGTGTAATTGTATGTGTGTAAGCCATACACTATTGATATGTTTTTGTTTATATTTATAAAAATTTTGAAAAACTCAATCTGACAAAAATGATTGTTTTGTGCTAGAGCGGCAACATATATTTTTTTTTTTTTTGCATTATTAAGAGTTATACAGTCCTGCAGTTAAGTGTTCTGTATACGCAAAAATTACCATTACATGTTCTTCTACCATTGAGTAGTCATCCTTGAGCAGTCTTCGGGAACTTACTTTAGATAATAAGTTCTCCCATTCAGCATCAGTGTTTTCATCCTGTAAATCATCATAATATTAACATTATTTAATATGATTTCTTATTATATTTAGCAGAAGAGTGCAGTTTAAACTACAGAACTCACATGGTAAACCTAGAGTGGCGAGTTCGATTCTCGCCTGGGCAAAGGAAATTCATTAAATAACGTCCTAAAATCCCACCCTGGCTAGAAAAGGGTGGTAACCTGTAGATAACATGTCCCGATTAGCCTAAGTTGCAAAAAGTGGACGTTAATAAATAAATAAATAAACTACAGAATTAAGATTTAAAACTACAAACCTCAATCTGAATAGTAGATAGAAAGATATATACATATATATGTATGTTTATTTGCCTGTTAATGCTCAACTCAAATATTAATGGGGTTCCAGTTTCAGTTTTCAGCCTTAAGTAATTTTCCAATCCTACTCATTTCACATTAACAATTAGCATGAATCTCATATCTCATGCACAAATATATTGTTGTCATCAAGCCTATAATGTTTGATATTGTATATGAATACATTTGCGATGTCAACAATCAACAAACATTCTACAGTCTAAATGCCTAAATTTTTATTTGATTGATACCATATTCAATTCATATAAGATTTTACATATATTTTATGCCAAACTTGTAGTTTTCCATATTTTACAGATAGTGTTAGTTAATAATACAAATTTGACCAGAATAAATGGGGTTTAAAGTAGAAGTAACACACAGTATTATGTTTATCTACATTATTATGAATTGGATAATTAATGTTGTATGAACTAAATAATGAAAAGAATAATTTACTGTAACTGTTTTTAAAAACATTTGGGAAGTAATTTTTACTTTGTTTCCTCATTCACACTCCCCTTGGCTTGTAAGAAATTTATATTCTAGGCAGATTAATTGAATTAACATTCAGAGTTTTGTTTCTGCCTGAGGGTTTTACTCAACATATCTTTTAAAGTACCTATTACATTGCAAATTTAAATTGTTTCTGCATTGCTATATGACAAAAATATATATGAAGGAAGTTAATCCAAATAAAAAAAAACAGACATGTGAATATTTTCTGAAAAATGAAGAATCGTAAAAACTGAATTATTTTATTTCAAAACTACTAGAGTTTGAAGTGATAGTTGAGCCCTACTCTTCTAAAGGGAGAACAGTCATAATGTTTCTTTTTCTGTCAACTTCATATAAAATAATTGCATTGATGAGAACAGTTGGATAGAACATGAGTTTGAAAGCATGGCTAACAAACAGAGGTTATGGCAGGCAATGGGCAGGTGACTCCTGGCTCTGATTCCTGAGTTACACTAGGAGAGGGGGGTGGAGGACCTCCTCCAATGTTCCAACCAATTATTTTTCAGGCTTCACCTTCCTTCCCAATATTTAAAAAATAATAATTCCACCATTTTAATAAATCTATTTTATCTGAATAGCCTTTTTTTTCAACTTGACCATTTCTTTTTCAAAAATATGTGAGGTCTCATTGACCCCCTTCAGTACAACTAGGGTTAAATAAATCTTTAAAAATTTTAATAAAAAAATTGATTTCATTTTGAATGAAAAATAAAGACTGTCAAAAATGCCATGCAGTTCATAAAATTTAAATATTTCTAATCCTCAGTTTTTATTAAGCCTTAGATTTGTAAATATAGTAGTCTTTTTATTTATTCATTTTTTCCAGTGTTTCATGTAATAAGTACTTTAGTGTCCAATCAACTATGGAGCAATTGCTCAAGGCAGACAAAAATATAATGTTTAACAATATAACAGATTTAGTGCAATACCTGGACTTTATTTTCTGCTTGTGGCCTGTGGATTCTTGTTGGCATAAATTCCAGTGTCTCTCCTCCTTCAACCTGTTTAGAAGAATAATCACCATAACTATCATAATAATTATACAGACTTTACTATCACATAGTAGTTGCTTATAAGATGAAAGAAACCCAACAAACTCTGGTTTGCGGATTAGCTAGTTGTCAGTATTCTAAAGATATTAATACTGCAGTATTAATTAATTAAAGGGCAAGCCCCTCGTCAGCACAAGAGTGGGCGCATGTCATCTCTCAGATGACTTAACACCTTTCCTTAAATATTAAAGTAAGAAGCTTAGTTTTAATTAAGCCTATTCTAATATTTGTATAAAAGTTATAATTGATACATTATATGAAGAATATACATGATTTATGATTATATAATATGAAAAAAAAAATGTTCACAAATTATCTTGGCTTACGCAATTTAAAATTGATATATACATATGTTATACATGCACATTATATAGTTAGGTTTATAAAATGAAATAAAATAGTTAGGTAGGTTTGTAAAATGAAATATGGCCATTTCCTAAATAAATTACTTGGGAATTGATCCCAGCAATATTCAGAAGAGAAAAAATACTACCATAGGCCACCTTCTGATATTTTTCGATACATTATTAAGTGAACACATTTTATCCAATACGTTCACACCTACTTTTGATTGATTATAATGTGTTATAATTTAAGGCTTTTTCTTTTCTCCCGTTCTCTCATTTATTTCTCCATCAAAATGCATACTTCATATAGCCAATACATTTCTAACTTTGGACTTATTTTTTTGGACATAGGAAACCAGGGTGCCCTCCTTCCTATAAGCGAAGATGCTTGAATTTATTTCCCTATTTATTATACATTTCAGCTCCCTTTAAATCTGCCACTGCACAACTTACATAGGTAGTCTCACGGGATCTCACAGATGCTTCAAGGTCAATATATATATATATATATATATATATATATATATATATATATATATATTATTTTTTATTAACGTCCACTTTTTGCAACTTAGGCTATATATATATATATATATATATATATATATATATATATATAGATATATATATATATATATATATATGTGTGTGTACATATATATATAAAAGGCAATTTTCTGAAAATCGCATTATGAGTACAACCTCAATTGCTGATTTCCTGTAAGGTAACTCTGCTAATAAACATTCGAACATTTAAAAAAAAAATAGCATGAGCATTTTATCTTTTATTGTGTTTGGCAGCACATCATGATGAAGCCAATACTCCGAAAACACTATACTTCTTATGGTAAATGGAATATAAAAAAATGAAGGAAGGAGGCCTTTTTGATTGGTTCTTGGATGTCATCTGCTTTCTTTGCCATCCAGCAACCCAAAAATGGGAAAGAATATTTTTTTTTTTTATTTGTTTTTTTTTATTTTATTTATTTATTTTTTTTAAGGTTGGTTAGATAAACCACTCTACCCTCTCAACCTGTTCCTCATTTAAGGTAGAGCAATAGTTAAATGTAACCACTATCCAAGTTAATTAATCTATTTCATGGATGTGTTTGCAGGTGGTATCGTAATAGTAGCTGAAAATGCAGGTATTATCAAGCTAATTTCAATAATTATTATTGAATATAGTCATAGGTAGCAATTTTCCCAAAACTAGGTTCCGCACTAGTACTGCACCACCTGAGAAGTGAACTCTCAATACCACATGCTTTAACTGATAAACATATAACAAAATTAATAAAAGGAACATCTAAAAAATCAGTGAAAATTATCCGCCTCCTTTATATGAAGATGTACCCAGTTTATATATATGCCAATAAACCAAAACATTTATGAAAGACAGTTAATTCCCCTCCCCCCCCCAAATTAATAATTATTTACTTTATTACAGTTGTGAAATTGTTAAAATTCATTAATTGTATATTTGCTATTAATTGATTTCTCTTTTAGATGTTTATAATTGTGTCTACAATTATGAAAAAATGTTATGGTAGAGATTTTATAAATTTATTGTTTATAATTTATAGAAAAGGATTACTAATTATTAGTACAATTACAAAAAAAAACGTTATCTCAGAGATTTTATAAATTGATTGTTATGTTATTTATTTACTTTCACTTTACGCTACAGATTTTATTTAAAGAGTTTTGTCACTAAAAAAATTCATATTGCCCAGGTGGGAACCAAATCTGCCACTCTACGTTTACCATAGGAGAATCAAAAAAAGTTGTTATCTTTTATAAATTGATTGTTTATAATTAATAGAAAAGGATTACTAATTAAGTCCAATTACGAAATAAAGCAGTGCAGCCCTTTACCACTTTCTTCTTTTCCTCCTCTGTCCTTCAAGCAATGGAGTATATATGCACACTTTTGCAGAAAATTAGTTTCATCCAAGTTAATAATGAAGGTTGATTAAATTACTACTTCACTGATTTAAACTCATTTATTACAGAAATCTGTATGTTTCATTTTCATTGTAAACATATTTTAGATCTAAATACAATACTTGTTGTCTTTATTTAATAAAGCTTCACTGGGCAGTTGTTCAAAAATTCAGGAATCTGCATAAAATTGTAACCTCTGTCTGTACATTGATTTTTTTCGCAAATTTTCACGATAACTTTTCGTTTCACATGTCATATCATAACTGCATTTTGTTTCTTTCGTGTGTGTTTGTTTGTTACCTTTTCACGCATAAATGGCTGAACCGAATTTTATGAAACTTGGTATGTATATTACTACTAACCCAACTTAGATTTTAGGCTATGTTAATATCCTCTGAAATGAACAGGAGTGAGGGTTATAAGGGAAGCCTGAAATTAAAAATAGCGATATTTCGTTTCCTATTGGTTCTTCGGCCAATATGAACATAACAAAAGTTGTTTATTTTGTTATTTAGAGTAAGTTTTGTTATATACACTTTTTTCGTATACCGATTTATAAACGAGATATACACCAAAACCTATAGCGGAAGTGAACAATTTTATTTGGGACAAAAGACCCAACCAAAATAAATAAAACTCGGTATGTGTATTAGCACTAATGCTTTCATTATAATAAGCCGTACCAAAATTTTTAGGGACGGGCAGGAGTGGGGGTTGTAAGTGAGGCCTGAATGTAAAATAGCGGTATTTCGTTTTCTATTCGTTTTTCGGCAAATATGAACATGGCAAAAGTTGTTTATTTTGTTATTTAGAGTAACTTTTGTGATATTCATTTTTGTCTTTTAACAAACTATAAACGATATATACACTATAAACTAATGCGGGAGTCAACTATTTTATTGGGCGCTAACGATTGAACCGAACTTAACAAAACTTGGTATGTCAATTAGGATTAATACTTCCATGATTATAAGCTATATTAAAATGTTTAGGTTAGAAGGGGAGTGGGAATTTTTATTTCAGGTCTCCCTTATAACCATAATGAAGACCTGAAATAAAAATTCGCGATATTTCATTGTCTATTTGTTTTTCGACAAACATGCACATAACAAAAGTTGTTTACTTTGTTATTTACATTAACTTTTGTTTTATACATTTCTCCAGGAACAATGTGTGGGGCAAATAATTTGTGTAGAAATATTGATATGCTCAACAATTCATTCCAATTTGAACTACCAGGTAACTCACCTGGAAAAATTGATTCAAATCTACGTTAATATTTTGTCTTTAATAAGTGAAATCTATGCATAATGCACAGGAGACGAGAAATATGACAATATGGAGGACAGTAAAGTCTTACATAAAAAATTAATTTTATTATTAACAAATGCCAACAATGGGTATAAACCCTAAACAGTGGGATGGGTAAATAATATATATATATACACACACACATCTGTTAACGCTCTAGCAGTTGTAATTTTTGTTTTATCGTTACCAAACTCAATGTATAAGCATTTCATGCAAAATTAAAGGTCAAATTTGTTAAAATCAGGCAGGGATGAGGGGAGGGGGTTAGAGGGGGAGAAATCACAATAATTCGATGTATCTCTGTTATTGTATGTCGGTTCAAAAAATTGTATAGAATTTGTCTTATTGTAATTTTAATTGTCTATAAATGCTGCTTTATACATTTATTCTCTACCTTTAATACTAACGGAGATATTTGGATTTTTTAGTTTTCAGTAAACCAGTAAGTCGGAGTGGGGACTCACGACATAAGAACTATAAGCTATTTTAACATGAGACTTTATTCTAAGCTTAAATACCAAATATTGTTTTCAGGAAACCTTTATTAAGCGAGATACATGGGAATTCATTGTGTTATGACATCATCAATTAAGTGTTTCAGTCTAAATATGTGTTGAGATGCCAGTTCGTGGAAAATCTGCTTAGTTTATGCAGCCCTTGTGTGACTTTTTAATTGTGTTTTTATATTCATAGAGATTATTTGTATTTGTGTTTTTATATACCTATAGATTATCTGTATTCATTCATTGGTACTTTCATTTTTTATTTTGTATTGTCATATTTTATGAATTTCATTCTCCTTCCACGTGTACATATTTTTAATAACTAACGAAACATGTATTACGTTTGTCAATGGTTTGTATTTGCCCGTAGGGCACTGATCCGATATCTGTGAAAGAATGAGTCCTTTTTCATTTATTCTTACATGGGAACAAATTCTTGTTCCTGGTTAGTTTTAAATCAACCAGATATTTTAAGATTTAAAAAAATGTTTCAAATTACTTTGTAACATTACTTTTCTTTGTTTACACCAAAGACTTTTTATTGAGTTTTCTTTTTAAATTGAATAACACTGTGGTTTGCTGTTAAAATTCTTATAATGCAAATTTTGTTCTATTGATTTCTTATCCCTCACAATTTAGAATCAGATAACAGCCCTTATATCCCAAAAGTATGGGAATATCTCAAAGAAATAAATGCTTACAGAAAATTATGATCAAATAGTGTTTAAACTTACACTTTAACGGACTGAGTGAAGCATATCTATATATTTCAACAAATAATACAATAATAATTAAATAATTTTTGCTCATTAAAATACAGAGGCAACTTCGTATTTTTAATTTAAATAAACAGATCTAGTTTATTTTTAAGCAATTATGATCATTGTATTTATTAGTATGTGATTTATATATACTTACAGATTGCCTTAGATGCAAGGCAGGCACATAGTGAGAAGTTAATAATAATAGTTAATAATTTTATTCTCCTTAAAACAAACAAAATAATATTACTGAGAAGACAGAAAAAAAACATAACATGTATGGCCAATTTAAAACTAGTAACATGGGGAGCATGTTCTTTAAAAATGTATATTCAGCTTTGATAAGTGAAAGGCCAATCTCACCATTCTTTTAACAGTAAATCATAGACGAATGACGATTTTGGTTTTGGCTTATAAAGCCTAATATACTTAAAGCTTTTAGGCCTAAATTACGCACTATTTTATTACATTTAATTATAACATTTTAGCTGATATAAATTAATTTGACTTGGTGAAATCTCCCACAAAAACTCATAATTAATTCCTAAACCATTGTGAGGTTACGGTGATAATTTTTTTTTTTCTTTTTTTCGAATATCTGCTATACCAACACAGTTCTCAATAGTAAAGATCTTGACAGTTATCCAATATAGGTTCTGTGTTATCTTGCTAATATATACAAGACTGAAGTGGTACTGGTTAATTTTTTATTGTTCAAAAGTTAATTAAGATAGTGGGCTGCTGATCAACTCAAGATTACCTATTGGATTTATCTACCAATCTTAATTGTCTTAAGGTAAGGTTGCAATAAGGTTAGTCAGCCCCACTTCACTCTTTTTTAACAATAATAACACTAAGGTGCACATGTATTGGTTAAATATCTGTAGTAATATTTAGTACATCAGATCAAGGACTTTTTTTTTGGAATGGAAAGTAAGTCAAATAACTTTTTTATTAATTTTCAAACAAAAGGTTTTCCTATTTAAAAAGAAAAAAAAAAAAAGAGATTTATGCATTAAATTACTGTTTCTGATTTAAATTTTTAAACTCTGGCACAATACAGTTTTCCCATCAAATTAAAAGTAATTTATGATTCTTATTTAAAAATATTATTTTTGTACTCTTGAATGCTAGAAATAACATAAAAAAAATTGTTTGTAATAAATAAGTTATGCCATTAAAAATTTCTTTTTTTTATTTTACTTTTCTGTCAAAAATTGTTAGTACTCTAATGACATCCCAAGGGTTAATCAGGTAAACAGTTCTTTAGGAACAGCTGCAGGTTATGAAGGCATTTGTAAAATGAAGGTTGCATGCTTAGAAAAAAATAATTGTTCATTTTTAGCATTAATTGATTTACTATTTCCTTTATTGAGATCTCCGCTATTACAGACAAACCTCACAATGTTTTACTATATGAACTGAATTATGATTAATTCAGAGAATAGTTTATAGATTAACTGGTAAATGAGTGTTAATTTGTTAATTAAAAAATGCAACATATGAAGTAATAGTACTGTAATAAATTCTTGTCATTTTATTTTATTGTTATTATTAAGAAAATAACGTTTTATAAAATAATTATTAATGATTAATAGTTACTTCTAATTTTTTGAGTATATAATTAAATTATCTGAGTTAATATCAAATATTGTTTCATTCTTTAAGTTCAATATCATAAAACTAAAGTATTATTCCTTTTATTAGCAAAATAATAGCAGTCACAATAGTAACATTAATGTTCACATTGTGCTACTATGGCTAACTGGGACAGGTTATCTACGAGTTACCTTTCTTTCTAGTCAGGGTGGGGCTTAGGATGTAAAATAATAAATGAAATAAAAAGAATAACATTTTAATTTTCATATCTATTATGTTGAGCCTGATAATGAATCATTACCTAAGATTGGAATTCAATTATCTATTCAAGAAACCAATAAACCCAAGCTTTATAAGCTTGTATTCTTCGTAATATAATAAACAAATAAATTCTGTACATTTATACAAAAAATGTGCTTCTAACTTTTAATTATAGTACCATGGATGTTAATATATAAATAAAATACAATAGTTGTATTGAAACAAAGAAAAGAAATTAGGTCACCCATTTAAAGTTTTAAAAAAGGTGACCGCAGCTATTAATAAAGGCAAAATTTGAGGTAACTGGATATAAAACATTTTAATTAAGGTCTGTTTAATATTCGATCCACTATTCCTACTAGGAGATAGATTGTTTGTCTCTAAGGGCTTTAGATTTTTATATGTACAAACCAAACATCATATTTAAGCTTTTAATCAAGAAGGAAGAACCAAGCTTGATAATTAACAAAATAAGCTCATTAGACAGAAGTTGGAAAAATTCATTACAAGGAGGCGAAATTCAAAATAATATCTTACTTAGTGTTAGTCTTATGTAAAAAAAGTATAAGTCACAATCGAGTGAAAATTAAATTTACTAATTTGGTTTTATGTAAATTCTTGGTATAAATAAGAGTTAAATAGATAGAGGCAGTTGCAGGTCTTATTAATGAACTTTGTCTGGAACAATGTAGTATTGGTGACAGTATTTTTGTTTAAGTGGATAAAAATTCTGAAAGCAGTTCACGATGGGTGTTAAAGTTGAATTTATGAATGAAGAAGGAGTTAATGAATTGTATCAATTTTAAGTAATTTTATTTACTTTGCTCACTTCTTCCTTTCTCCCTCATTTTTACTTCCTTTTAAAAAGTGAATGAAGCACTATAATCTAATGAAAAATTGGCTTTCATATTTCTATGGAATTTACTATTTTGACTAGTTTCAGTATGATGTCTCTTCGTAACCGTAAAACTAAAAAAAATGGCTTGCCTTAGAGTTTTCACATTTCATATTTAGGACTGTTGTTCCATATGGTTCCCTTTTGGTTGAAATCAATTGAGGGAGTTTAGAGGAGGGTGTAAATGAAAAATTGCAAATTTTTCTGTACCTATTAGAGAAACAGAAGATCTTTTTTGTTTACCTAAAAATGATCTACAAATTATTTTCAGAATAAGAAAGATATAATATCCTAAACAATATTCTTCAGGAAGACTACTTCTTTCTTATACTGACATGCTGGATCCTGCAACATACATCCTTCAAAATTATTCTATAAAATATCTTCCAAGCCATTTTTTGATCCACTGCATTGGAAGAGAGATTTAGATATATTACTTTCAAATGAAAGAATGTTAAATAAATAAAGTGCAGCAAAACATTTCGCTTATTTAATGTAATAGGAGTACTAGGAGGTCATAGGTCTCCACATCAATTATTTTTCTATATAGCTAAAATTTACATTTTTAAATGAACCACATAAAGAATTGTAGCTTGTGATACAAATGGAGGGGGTTGTTATTTAATATTATTAATTTTCTATGACTTTTCCAGATCTTATGAATAAACCTGACGATTTATTGGATGATGGTGTCACAAAAGATCCTACAGTGCCGACAGACGGTTTGGGATTTTTACATGCATTTGTGGCTTCGTTTTCAGTTATTTTATTTTCTGAAATCGGAGATAAAACATTTTTCATTGCCGCAATTATGTCAATGAAGCATCCTCGTATTATAGTGTTTATTGGAGCACTTTCTGCTCTAGCTCTGATGACAGTTTTATCAGTTTTTTTTGGATGGGTGGTCACAGTTATTCCGAGAGTTTACACCTACTACTTGTCGGCTGCATTATTTGCCATATTCGGTTTAAAAATGTTGAAGGAGGGTTGCACTATGTCTCCAAATGAAGGGATGGAAGAATTCGAAGAGGTTCAATCTGATCTTCTAAAAAGGGATGAAGAATTAGAACAGGAGGCTCGAGCCCCTGATGCAGAAAATGCTGACGATTCGCAAAAGAAGAAAAAGAAAACCAGTGCATTTCTGCTAATCTCAAGAGTAATTATTCAAGCGTTCACTCTTACATTCCTTGCTGAATGGGGAGACCGATCACAGTTAGCTACCATTATCCTGGCTGCGTCGGAGAATGTATATGGAATAACCGTTGGCGGAATATTGGGTCATTCTTTTTGCACAGGGCTTGCTGTGATAGGTGGGCGTTTTATAGCACAGAGGATATCTGTGAGGACTGTGACAATTATTGGTGGCATTGTTTTTATTATTTTTGCCATTTCTGCTCTTATAATTGATCCTTCTTGGACCACCTATAAATAAAGTAAAAACTGTTGGAAGCTTTCAATCCTTTTCACAGGCAATAAGAAGATGTTATATGCAAAAAGATTAAATATTGTTTTCTCAAGCACTCTCAATGAGGAGAATTTGTTCTTAGTCCATGTGACATAACATAATAGACCAATACCATGGTCATAAAAATGAGAAAACTATCCTAATATGTGTCAATTAAATGTTATTAATACTTCAATAAAGTTTATTTTAATTATTTAAACGATTCGCTTGCTAGGGTAGATTTTTGCTACTGTTTATTAAGTCTGAGTATATGTAGCACTTTAAAAGCATTTGTATGTGAAAAGGATAATATATACAATTTATAATTTTCCTGTACTAGCTGTTTAATTTCGTACTAAACATTTTTTTTAAAAATTCTGTAGTGGTTTGAGAAGAACCACTGTCGGTGGGCAAATCTCAAAGCCATTAATTGCAAGACCATGTTGTGTTTCTGTTTTGCAAAATATGGCTCAGTGAGTCATGTAAGCTTTAAAGAATTTGTGTTCTTGGTAGAAAGATGTCGTTCATTATGAATTAGTTTTAATTTATGTTTATTATGTTTACTATATTTGAATGAGTTTTATATAATTTTTAATCGCAATGAGAAATCATGCAGTTTAATTATATTATTTTAGAGGAAAGAAAAAAATTGTACACAACATTAACATTATTTGTCTGCTATTGAGTGCTGGAAAGTCCAAATTTAGTGAAATTTAAATAGTGTAATTTGTAAAACTAGTCCATTCATAGTATGATGCAATGTTTTAAACAATTAAAAGTTTAATTTTATTACTCTCAAAGCAATCTCTTATTTTCTAGTTGAAAAAAGAGAAAGAGGTTTTCCTATGTTAGTGCATTCATGGGCTCACCAATAAGGAATATGTTTAAAGGATCCTCCGTTCCACTCTAAAACCGGAAGGGGGGCAGTGGGAAATAATGAGCTGAAGTAAAAGGTAGAAAGAAGAAATTTTCCTAAGGTGCATAGAATTAAGGGGATATATATTACTTTCAAATCATAATCCATAAACTGCTGTCTATGATCCAGCACAATGTGGAAATAAAACATGTCTGATTAGACGAACTGAACATGAGATGTTTAGTGGTCTAAGTGTAAATCACATTGCTAGGAGTCACGTTGTACTGAATGTTGAAACCCCCCCAAAAAATATACATTTCTGGTTTAATACTCGAGAAAAATGGAACATAATGTTCTAAAATTAAATTTGCAACAATTTTGGGTTATACATTATTCTATCTGACTCATAACAACAGAGATATTTTTTATTGTTTCCCTCCTTAACCCCCTCCCCTCTCCTATTGAGGAAATACTGATCATTACTCTTAGTGTGATCTTGACATTTTTTTTAAGGTTAAAAGTTTAAATATGAACATTAGTTTCACTATTTAAATTTATTTATTTATTTATTAAATATGGCGGTCGCGTGGGTTGGAATGAAAACTACTTTAGTTTGCTATCGTTTTGGTAAAAATTTATTGCCTTTGTCAAGGCAAACTGAAAAACCGATGCACAAGTTTGGAAATTATAAGTAAATCCAAATGATGAAATAAATAATTTTGGAAGGAGAATAAGGGAAGGAAATCAGACTTAGAATTTCATTTCAGTACCATCTCTTACTCTCCTTCCCAAATCATTTATTTATCATATGGAGTTAATAATAATTTTTATTTTTCATTCTGTCTTGACAAAGTAATACATTTTTACCAAAACATTGGCAAACTGAAGTAGTTTTCGTTCCAACCAATGTGACCGACAACTACATACAACAAGGGATTGCTCTAACAGCAGTCATCACCAAGAATATTCATATAATTTATATTTATCGATAGTTTGTAGATATAGATATCAAATTTTTAAAGTCATACTTATCATGTTTTTGGAACTTATTAACTTTTAAAATTTGGGGTCATTTATGTGTGATCTTGTCTTGCATAGACTGCATAGCTACTTTTTCAATGTAAAAACCAAAAACATAATAGGCCAAAGAAAAAAAGAATGTAGTATTTATAAATGATTTCTAGAAGTTTAAATTCTATGTAGTCCTTTACGTAGGAAGTGCAGATGAAAAATACGTCCAAAAGCCATTATTGTTAATGAGTTATAATGCATTTGGGTTATTGCCAGCCCTCCCCTTACAATTTTTGGTCCAAATGGGGAGGAGGAGTGGGAAAACAGATAACATTTATTTATTAAAAACAGAAAAGTCACATAACTTTAATGACCCTTTCAAAATATTTGGGATCTTGAAATTTAGTATCCCATTGGTTGTTAATTATAAGATACTCTGAGCCATTGTAGTTCTTTAATTAATTATAAAATTTTACTTAGTATATCTAATTGTCCATTGATTTGAATATGATCATTTAAACTAACCCCTTTGCTGAACAAGTAGGTTCATGAATTTTCTACTGAAAACATTTTTGTATGAACCATAGAGATTATTCGAAGTTTATTCTGGCATTTCTTCTAAAAGTAAGGATTAGTCTGTGTAACAATGATTACCTAACTTTTTTTTTTTTTAAATTACGATCAAGAAGTTAATTTCCGGAATAACCTGGACCTTGGGCACAACTTGCTCAGCTATTTCCTTCAATATTGGACCCCTACCATCTTTCCTCAGGTCATCCGGCAACCTTATCCTGGACCTGTTCTCGTACTCCCACCTTCTTTACCATTCAACTTTCCTTTAAGTAACTTGTCACGAGCCCTCCTCTCTTCATGGCCTTGTTAGTTGTAGGAAGTTTACTATATAAATCTATTAGTTCATCATTGCTTCTGATCCTCTGTCAATGATGCTTTCTCATGGTTTGTTTTCCTTACCCCGATTCTCCCGCAGACCATGAGGGTTCTCTGCTTTGAAAGTCCACAGTTTCACTACTAAACAGAATCTGTGACTTCCTGGAGACTTTTAAAGTGAAACGCTTTTTGCAAAAACATAGAGTGCTGATCCATTTGACCATCCTGGCAATCATATTTGCATCCATGATGACAGGGCTCCGGGGAATGGATGGAAGTCCAACTGGAATGGCCGGTGATCACACAGCTAAGCAAAATTTCGAGTTTGATCAGGATTTGAACTTAGAGCCTCTGGCATAGTAGGCAATTGCTTTACCCCTGATCCATCTCTGCTCCCCCCCCCCCATTAATTTATTTTCAATGCAATTTCTTAAGTTTTTTTTTTCCTTCCTTGTCAATGTGATGTTTGTTTGATATTTCAGTAATATAATGCCTTCAGCAACTGTTGTTGTAGGTAAAAAATAGTTTTCCACAATTAAGATTGATGTAATTACACTTATTGGACATGGGGAAAAGATGTAGATATTAGATCATGAATTATTTTAAGACCCTTATTTAATCAACCAGAATGTAGAGGTGTATCTGAGGTATCTCTCATTCATCTATGATTAAATAAATTTGGCCTTGGGAAAGGATTCATGTATAATTTGCAGAGTGAGAATCAGGAAAATACTTTTTTCCTGCTGGTTTGTGTCCTAAGTGGGTGGAAGCATTCCTCTAAAATATTAACATTATTAATACATAATGAAATGCAGTATGTGTTTCCAATTTCTGGATTTCTATAGGTTCACGTAACTTAAATATTCTGAAGTTTAAATTTCGTTAACTTCTAGTTCACTTAAAGAATTATGGCCTACTGCACAAAAGAATACGATCCAGCTTTTAATTGAGATGTGGATCCTTTTGCACTGAGTTAAAAGTCCTAAAGCAATCGTTGACAAGGAAGATAGAGAAGGCACATAATTCAACACTAACACTTGGTCACACAATTCAAAGCAGAAACTATAATTCGAAACATAAAAATTGAAGCTTGGTTAGTCATAAAGATAGCAAGGAATGCTTACTAAATGGACAATGGCAAAGTAAGGAGAACTAAATGGGGAGAGTTGATATATATATATATATATATATATATATATATATATATATATCAATTATAATTTAAATCAGAATTAGAGCTGTGGTTTTGAAGGGTACAGGCACTACTCTTAAGTTAACTAATTAATTAACTATTGTTTATATTATTTTGTTTAATATACAATCAATGATTTAAGAAATTATAGTAATTTCTATATAGTTTATTGGCCTATTCTGCACTTTGCAAATAAATGGTAGAAAATTAGATGTAAATGGAGTTAAAACTGTTGTTTCTATTGAATTTTTTTTTAAAGTGTATATTTGTTAGTTCCTATTTATTTGTTCATTAAAATATTTTACAGTTCATATTTTATTATTCCTTTTTACCTTGAAACAGAGTGAGATTTTTTATTTAGAAGAATTAATCAATAAAAAAACTCTAACAGCCTATGCAAATTATTAGCTATAAAAATAAAATAGTTACTTTTTATGTGAAGATGAATATATTAAATATAAACATTGCCAACTTGCGTTTATACTCAAGATACTGATATATATGGGTGAGCCAAACTTAATGGTTGTTAAGGGGAAACTTCTGTTTAAAATCTTTGGAGTTGTGAAGGTCAAACAGATTTGGAGATGAATTCACAAACTGGGAATAGATGTAGAGGAAGGTCATGGGTTTGATGGAGTGACGAAGTGGCTGGAGTCCCAGTTGGATGTGAGTAACTGGCTGGTGGCCACAAAGGATAAAAAAAAAAACTGGTGGAGGCTGATGAAAGGGGATATTCCTGAGTTGTAATATCAATCGAATAGAAATATCTGTCAACTAGTTTTGAGTTTCGTATGCATAAAAGAGTGCATACTCTTTTACATATTCTCTCTAACGCATTTTTTAAAAATTACTGATTTAAATTAAATGGAATCATCACTTTTTAATTTATTTTTGTAATGGAGTACTAGAAGTTGGTACCAGGTATTTGTTCAAGTTTCAATGAAACAGGCCTTACCATCATAGAATACTTAACAGTGGGTGCATCAGGATTAGGTGCCACCTCTCTATCTGCTAATTAATGGCTATTTTACATTTATATTCCATTAATATTCTTTCTACGTTTGATGGCTATATGTTAAGTATATGTGTATAGCACTCTAAAAGGTAGATCTAGGCAACACTATACTGATTCACTGATACACTACTGATAGTTAAGTTTCTTCTTGGCTATTGTGTATGACAATGAGTCTATGATTTATCCAAATTTGTTTGTGTTTATACTTTATTTTTGTATTTCCTTGTGCACTGATGCAATTCGATAGAGCTCTTTCTCTTTGCTGCATAGCAGCACTGACAATGGAGCCAGCAGTTCGAAAACGCTTAGATATGCTATTAAATGTACTGTTTGATGTTTGGCATTCTCTAAAATATGCAGGAAGAAGGCCCACCTGTGTAAATCACCTACTTCATAAGTGAGATTCACTTTCTTGAATGTCTTTACAATTCAAAAAAGAAGATTTTTTTCATTTGTATAACTAATAACTGTGCAAGTAACATGCCAATCTGTACAATAACACAGAAATAACCTTAAATAAAACTGCATACATCATTTCAGAAAAGGATTAGAGAAATAGAGTGTAATTAAGCCACCTAGCATCCAAAAAAAAATACAATTTTATTTCATCCTGATATATAGTATGTTAACCATCCATTTAATAATTACTCTAATATAGGAAATAATTACGCCAGTGTGAAAAAATCATATTTATGTGAATTTTATTATTTTCCTGTTTTTTTATCTCTTTCTTTTTTGTGTTTGAAGCAAAGCAATCCATAATCACTATCTGAACCTTTCAGTTCGGGCTTTCATGAGCCTTCGACTGACTTTTCTTATGTCACTCATAGAGTCTGTCGCTGTGAAAGATGACCGTTTATAAGGTTGAACATAGTGGGTGGGTACTTTAGGATTAGCTTTCTTAGGCGGTGCAGTTGAACTCTTGGGAGGAATTTCTTTTAATAAAATTGCTTCAAGCCCGACAGATTTTAGCCTCGTGCCTTGCTGAGGAACAAGTTGGTCTCCACTGGAAGCTGTATTTTCATTGTTGCCAAGATTTTCTGGTATATATTTTTCTTTTGGTATCTTTGCATGTTCATCTTCATTCTTTTCAATTTCTCTCACCTTTTCAGATTCAATGTTTTCCTAAAATTAATTACAATTAAAATCAGTGGAGCTCTTAAAAGTCGTAATTTATATTTATTCTCTACATCTTATATATTTGTCTGGAGTTTTGGTTCACCAGAATTCATTCCTTTCTTTTCCTCTATTTTTTTCAGGGCTTGTTTTCATTTGTTTAGTATTATGTATTTTTTTCTGAATCTAGCTAACTTGAATATATTAGGGATGGAGAAATAACTTAAGTAGAGGAAATTAATGAATTACAATTTTTCTGAACATTATTACTTGAGTATTTTGGAAGGAAATAGATTCTTCTTGATAAAATATAGCCATGCAATCTAAAGTTTACTTTAATAGTTATTTTCCTGGGTATTTACAATACTTTATATGTGCATATTGTATTACTTGCAAGAAGTTAATTTATTTTGTACAAACACGTGGATGAATGGTTTCAATATACAAGAAAAAATATTTCCCTCACATGATTTATAATAGAAAAAAAGCGGTTATCTCACTTACTTTCTACAAATAATTTTGTTCCTAATAAACAAATTTACTTTTCAATTCAATCGTATAAATTAATGTTTGCTGATGTACTTGATATTGAATAATATCTCTACTAATTCTGCTCATTTCATTTCTGCCTTTTAAAATGAGTGCACTATCTTGATAAAGTAGTCTTCTATTGGTTCCTATTTTGCATTAAAATCAATTTCTTTAATTTTCTCTTTGCATAATTAAGTCTTTAATAGAAAATAATTGATTTCTTTTTTATAAATAGTAAGTAGAAAAGATTCAGAATTAGATGATCTTACAGACTTCTTAAGTTGAATTTGTTTTATTCACTTAACAAATCTCAAATTCATTTTCTTGTAGGAAAAGGGAATTTATTCAAGTATGGCCGGTTATTTTTTCAGCACTCATGTTTATAAGATGATCGATCTTTGCCCACCATGGTTATATTTCATTTCAAATATTATTCCATTCATTGGGGAGAGGTGAGCTTGGATTAACATAGGTAAGAGGTAGGTTACAGTTGTAAGAGCTATAATCCAATTAAAAAAAAAAAAACTTGCAAAATCAAATGTATATATATATTTTTTTTTCACTTATCCTTATTCTGTCTAATGAAACCCTGATTATTTTGGATGCTAGGGAGGCTCCGCAGTAAAGGGTTTTCATTCACTCTATCTTACCTCTCTCTATTTCATTTCTTAGAATACAATTTCATTCTTCTAAATATGAGAGGAAGTAAAAAATACTACACTTTATTAAACAAAGATAAGTGTACTCAAGTGAAGTTAATTCTCAGATAGTGTCCAGCTTTAGCACAGTACTTAGCTTAGACAGCAACATGCTATTACCTTCCTAGAAAAAATTTGCAGTTATCCCTCAAACATAAGAGTATTTTTTGTGATAACTTATTTATCTCTTGACTTAAGCTGTAGGTTGTCAGTTGTGGTTGAGTGGCGTCTGGATTATCCCTACATGCTATGTTTTTGCAGCCACTGATAAACTTATTAAATCACAAAAAAAAATACTATAAGATAAAGTTCTATCCTTATAATATGAAAAAAGTCCTGTAATTTCGGAATTAAGTATTTCTCGAACCCTCAAGCCATAAAAATGAGGTCTCTGCTCAATTTTTATTGGTATAAACTGTTGGTGAGGTTACGTCTACCATTGTGATCAAATTTTGATGCACCACCTCAGAAACTACTAACTACAATCCTGTTCATGAAGACCACCAAGGAAATTAGAATATTTAAAACTGCGAAACCCTTATTTCTTCTATTTTTGAAGGGAATGGAAGACGTCTTATTATTAGTTTCTCTGTTGAAAGATTTTGCCAATTTAGAAAACTTGAATTCAAATTAAGATTGTTGGACTATACTTATCTGCGGCAACTGTCTCAAAAGTTGTATAATTTTTTTGGGCGTTTAAAATTTGCAGGAGGGAGTGAACATAAATGATGACACTACACATCCAGACTCCATTAGAAAGCTCTTTTTAAAATTAGAATGCCAGGAAAAAAGTAATGAAAACTAATAATTCCAAAACATTATTATCCTTTATTTTTTACTCATCACTACTTTTAATTTACCACAGAAGCCATTTTAGAGTTTACGTTGTTTTCTGTTGCCATATTTTATTTAATAACTATTTTCGATAACTCTCTATAATTTTGAACACTTTCAGATCAGGGAATTATATTTTAATGGGTTTTAAAAACTTTATTTTTTTTTACATTAAAAACTGTAAGTAGGATGTTCATGACTTGAAGCAAATGCAAATAATAATCAGAGTTCTTTTTTTATTCCCAAATTTACTCGGTTTAAGTTCTCAAGGATAATTGGGACGGGTTATCTACAGGTTACCACCCTTTTCTAGCCAGGATGGCTCTCAGGATTTTATTTAATGAATTCCGTCACTAAACAATGACCTAAGGACCTAGATTTGTCTCATTTAGGAACAAAACTGCCAGATGAAGAAACTTCTAAAGCTCCAAAAAATATTCACAACAAAAATAGCCGCATGATAACTTGTACTAAACTTTATTTATATGAAGCGGCTAAATCTAATGATCTTGAGTTTAGTCAATCACTTTTATTTTTTTTTTCACTTAAAATGTTAGTTGGAGTTAAATAATAGTATTCATTTCCTAGAAGATAGCTTTTAATGAATATCTGAAACCTACAAAAATTGGAGTGGCAGTGGATGTTTTCATTTTAAGAGAGTACATGTTTTTTATTTGTAACTGAAAATGTTTATGGTTCACATGGGATATGGTGATTTATATGGTAATCTTGAAGTTGACAATGGTTCTCTACCCTGTTAAACATCTCATTTAAGACCTTATTTCTTAACTAATTAATTTATTCATATGTCAGACCCATGATTATGCATGACGTTGATACACAGACTTACACACAGGGAGAGTTTAGAGGACTTCACTTGGGTGGGAAACATGAGCTCTATGTTTAGTGGATCATTCAATGTCAGTTCAACAGTCTTTGTTTTAAAATTTTACTTGATCATTTTAGAATTTCTAATTTTTTATCTCGGCTATTTTTTAAATTCTGCTACGTAAAATTTTCAAAAAATCAACCAAAAACAGGTTTTTTTTTTTCAAATCACTTTAGAAGCTGTTTTAATTGAGCTAGGAAGGTGAGAATGGTGTCATTATACTCTGTTAGTCATGACCTTTCATATTTCAAGTAACACACTATAGTTTATAATAACAATTTTTTTTCCAAACTCTAAATAAAAATTTTGATTTTCTTTTATTTTGAAAAGTGTGTCAGCAAAAAATTTCAAAAAATTCCTAGGTGTAGTTTGTACTTATATTTAGTATATGCCAAAGTCAAGATAATGGGTTCACAGATAAAAATTATTTTAAATTTGGGTCATATATATAAAATCAGTTTCCTTTATGTAGGCACTTGATCAACTTACTGGATCATATACCACCTGTCACCTTCCTAGCTCAATTAGTACAGTTTCTAGAATGATTTGAAAAGCCTGTCCGGCTTGAAAACTTTACGTAGCCGTATTTTGGAAATTGTTTAAGATGAAAAATTAAAATTTGATATTTATCTGTATTCACAATACCTATTACCAGTATACAAAACTTAAGGAAATTCTAAAATAGTAAGATATAATGGGTGTGTCAAAGAAATATGGAATGACCCTTGTGTCATACAGGAGAGAGCAGAACAAAGTTTACAGCACGAATGAAATCATCTGAAAACAGAGTATAGTAGTACAAACATGATGAAAAATCGATCTTTGAAGCCCACATGTAGCACTAGGCAGTAGGACCAGGCAAATACACAGACTGGTTAGGTATCTTTGTGTGTTGGATGAATTTGGGGTAGCCACTACAATTGGTGCAGTCTTGCGGAAAGCCTGAATGGAATAGTATAAATAGGCATGGTAATAAATTAATCCATAAACATTTACCTTCTTAAATTCTATCTCAGTTTATAAAAGTTAAATATCAAACCTGTACTTGGTTATATTCAATTAGTTTTGAATCAGTTTTTGGAGGGATCGCCTCTTTGATTATACTTTCTTTCATTTCATCTAACATGGACATTTGTGACACAATGATGTAATTAGGCTTCTGTTCTTCTTCAAGTTTTGTCAGAATAGTATACATCTGTAAAATATTGCTAGTTATCTAGTGCTTGAAAAGGTTAATTGCTTATGAATATAAAGATCAACTCAGCTAATCATATGGTTTCCACGAAACAATAAAATAAAATTATTTTATTTAGTTATTTATTTCTCGTAAACTTTCAAAATATTGATGAAATTCAATGAATAGCTGAACTTACAGAAAATGAGAAAAAAACAATGAAAATTGGGTGATACTAGGAAAACTCAAATGTTTTGTATTAATCTCTGGCTTCAAATGATTTACATGTTCAAACTTTTTATCATTATGTTGGCCAGATATAATTTGTATTGGTCAGTGGAGGTTTTCAGAGTTACTATAATTTTTGTTGTTGAGATTTTAAAATAAAACCAAAGTTAATTAAATAATATTATTGAGAAATTAATCAATTTTTTAAAATTTTGTTTCAAAGTAAGCCATTATACATTTTCTAAGGTGAAAAGGTAATTTTTCTGCCATTTGTTCCATTAACCCCTGAAGTTCTACTGAGACAAAATAAATACAAAGGTATACATTTAAACTTCCACATTTGAAACAAAATTTGACAGGAGTAACATGGGTATGATATAATTTCAAATGTCTAAAATTAAAAGAAAAAAACAAAAATCTAAAGCTTCGCTGTAAAATTCTTCAGAAAGGTTCTGTCTTTATACAAAATAAATGTATTCTGATTTTTCCCTAAAGGTTTTTCGGATATAAAAATAATAATAATAAAAAAAAAAACTACATTTGTAACTCAAGTTTTTACTTATACCAAGTCATTGGGATAAACTGAAGGTACAGTGGAGTTTCTTTTGCTCATATGGGCTAATTTCATTAGTCAACTTATTCATTTAGGCTCTGATCGTCTTATTCAGAAGCAAATGGGACAAAAATGAATGGTTTTTAGCACTCTTTCCAATTCCTTGTTAGTTTCTGAGAAAATCAGGACTTCTTGTTCATGAGAACGACTAACAGACCAATAAGTAAATTCTTTTTGTGATAATGAAAGTTAATATTCATATGAATGATAAGGTATAGTGGCTTCATTGCTTATTGTAACAGAACATTTTTGATAGATTTAAACAATTATTTACATAGCTCAGGCCAAGGCAGGATATGTATTATTACTCCTGGATTAACATACTAACTACTAACAAACATGAAATGACTCAAAACAAGTCTCTATAACCAGAGATATAATGGAAAAGAATTGAAATTTTGTTAGTCTGCTATCTTTTGTGTTCTTTCTAATAAATGACTGATAATACCCATCCATGTTGCTAAAAATGTTATAATTAGTCTACATAATACAAGATTATTATATAAGAACAAGAATAGAATAAGACGAGAGTGGGCAATGGAAAATGGATTTAGAAATATTAGCTAGATGACAGTTAATTGCTGTTTCAGTTTTACTTTTGAATGAATGGTAGAAGATTTTGACATCTTTGTAGCCATGAACAAGTGTACTTTCTTATTCGGATTCAGTGTTATTTTTTTATTACATCCAATTTGATATAAAGGTTTTCAAGGACTAATGGGTTTGTGTTATTTTAAGGCCCATTAATCTTGCCAATGATATTTTAAAAATGTTAAGATCCTTTACTCCACTCTTGCAGAAAATAATCACCTGCTCATGTAGATCTACAAGCTCTGTCTCGGCCATTTCTAGCCTTTTCGCATACTCTGATGAGGAATTTTCCAGTACGGCTACTTTAGACTCGATACTTGATAATCTTAGCTCAAACTTGTCTAGATCATCTGAAACAGTTATTTAAAGAAAATTATCTTTCTGGAACAATAACATGTATTTTTCTCATAGAGTAATGTAAAACGCTGATATGATAAGAGAACAAAAATGTCTCAAAATACAACATGTGTAAGTTAGTTTCCACAAATTTCACTATTTTGTATTTAATATTTGTGTGAAAAACTAGCAGGAAAAAAAATTGTAAATAAATATTTTATTAAGTTCAATGAATGCATTTAGGTAATGCATATTTAGCGTCTAGTAGAAATTTTGATATATATATATATATATATATATATATATATATATATATATATATATATATATATATATATATATATATATAGATATATCAGTCTAATTCTACTTTTTGGCACCCTAGATCTCTTTATAAGCTAATAGTATGGTCTAGCAGAATAGGATAGAAGAATGACCGACACTTAACACATTGATGGCGGCTGTCGAAGGGTGTTCGTCAGTGGCACCCCTTCCCAAATGGCGGCCGTCGACGACCCTAAGACATCTGTTAGTTCTTTTTCAATTCATTCTGTCTCGGTCTAGCCAACTGGAAACTACTCTAAACTTTCTCCTCGCCATTTCAAACAGTTCTTCTTTATACCTGTGCCACCGGATTTTTTTTATTTTTCTCTTGAGATTCATCTCTAAAGGTAAGTTTCACAATCTTTATTTTTCTGCCTATTTATATGGCTTTAAATAATCCAAATTAAATAATCATATTATAAATAGATTATATGAAATTAGTTACTCAAAAAGGTTCCGACCCAAACTGACTTTTTTCGAGAAATCCACTTCATTTTTTAGAATCCTACATTTTTCCGATGATTTTGGAAATGTAAAAAATACTTTTGTAATTTAATTATTAAACATATTTTTTATTAAATATAATCTGCCTAATCATAATAAAGGTAAGTAAAAATAATATTAATTGATATTTTAAAGATTATCCGAGTTTCGTTTCCCATGCATGAATGGATGTCCCTTCTTATTGGCGACCGGCGGACACCTTACGACAGGCATTATTTCTGAGTAAAAAATTTAAAAATCGAAGAAATTTGTTATGATACATTTTAAGCATTGCATTAGGGTTAAATTTAAACAAAAAAAATTTTTAGCCATGTGGAATGATCTTACCTTGTACGGCTTAGCCGTCAACATGTTTAGAAAGCAGTTAAAGTTGGACATGTTTGAGCAAAAGGTGCTGCAACTAGGGTTCTATGCAGCTATATTGTTTGGAAAATGTATTTTCACTGAATGTACTCCAGCAGTATAAAAAAAACAAAGAAAGCTTATGACGAAAAATACTGTTATTATTATTTATTAACATCCTCTTTTTGCTACTATGGCTAATTTAGACAGGTTATCTACAGGCTACCACCATGGCCTGGGTGGGACTGAGGATTTTATTTAATGAGTTCGTCGCTAAATAAATACCAGGCAGAAATCAAAACACCAAAAAATACTATAAATCATTTTTCACTTGGTCAGTATCAAATCGAGTGGTGAAGTATCTAATCTAGAAATGATTGTACAACTTCTATGGGTACAGTAGAAGTTTAACTTCTATTTTTGAGAGTTAGTTCAACTTTTTTCAAGTTGCTCAATTGTGTTACTATAATTTTATAGAGATTCAGCTCCTGGTTTTTGTATTTCATAAGTATTAATCTTATCAAATACTTTATTAGTTATTTTATTCATTTTATTGAGTATTGTTTTCAAGGCATACTGATTATTGTTTCTTTATTATTTCCCTACAGTATAGATGGAATTTAAATGGAAGCCATTATATTATTTCAGGGAAAAAAAGGATCTTATGGACTCAACCAGTTATTATATTATACTCAATTGAAATGAATCTAATTTCCTTTAAATTTAAGCAGGGGGTACAAATAATAATTTCATATTTTCGCAGCAGGAAATTTTCTTTTTTTTTTATATTCCAGGATACTACTTCCTATCTATTCTATAAGAACTAAATGATTATTCACTACTGAACCCCTTTCTTTTGCAAATAAATATGTAGTAAACAACTTTTTAGTGAGAAAAAAAATTGCTCAGATAAAATCTGGTACAATAGATTTAAATTTTATGTATTGTGTGTCTATATAAATTATATATAAACAAGATAAATATATAAAACAATGTGTTTTGAGCTGTCTTCTTATTTGTCTTTTTTTTACCCCAAATTCTATAATTATATACATTCAAGCACTCTGTGTATGTGTGTGTAGATGTATATATTTTCTAGTATATACACTAGCTACGGTACCCAGAGTTGAAAATCATTGGTGACAATAATGACGGACTTTTTATAGGAAGTCTTCAATGTTTACAATCACACAGCCCATCTCAGCGTTTTGCTTTGCCGTACGGGTCAAACTGTAGAGAACTTGTAAAATAGTAATTTTAGTTTTGAAGAATGAATGAAAAGAGTTTCTAATCAATCCACCTTCATAGCAGTATAAAGTACATGTTATTTTAATTGTTTCAACAAATTGGAGGGAATGAGATAATATATATCAGTATTAAAGTGTTTGATTCCTCACAACTTCCACTGTAACACTTTGTATAAAGCCATCATGACACTGTTTAAATAATATAATGTATTATAAAATTAAATAATCCGAATGTGCTAATAGTTTAAATTTCTATTGCAAATTTAATTCTATTAAATTATTTATTAACGTCCACTTTTTGCAACTAAGGCTTATTGGGATGGGTTATCTACAGGTTACCACCCTTTTCTAGCCAGGGTGGGACTAAGGATTTTATTTAATGAATTCCGTCACTAAATAAATTCCTATTGCCCAGGCTCAAGAGTCAAACTCGCCACTCTAGGTTTATCATGTGAGATTAAGTTCAACGATTTAACTTACATCGCTAACCTGAGCCAATTTATTTATTGCAAATAAATAACAATTTATTAACATTTAAGTTATTTTCCTGTGAAAATAAATAACAAATCAGTGGGGGGGGGGCAAGGTTTTTAACTTCCTTAATCCGAATCATACTAAGTACCTACTATTATATAAATCTATAAACACATCATTTGTCATTACATAAGTATCAATTGGTTTATACAGTTAACAGCTCTGTTTGGTTATACACCTTTAACAACTAAGGCTAAGGAATCATTTTGCAAGAAAAGTTGGTGACTCCTGTGATAACATTTAGTGTATAATCTTGTTTATACTCGTTATAGGACAAAAGTTGATGTAACAAATTGTACTTTAAATATCAAAATTAACTACTTTTGTTATGTGCGCATTTGCTGAAAAGTCAATAGGATACGAAATATCATGATTTTTGATTTTAGGCCTTCCCTTATAACCCCCACTTCTGCTCGTCCCTAGAAATGTTAATAGCTTATAATCATGGAAGGCCTAATGCAAATTCACGAGTTTTGTTTAGATCGGCTCAGTCAATAATTACAAATAAAATTGTGACTCTCCTATAGTTTTTAGCGTATATCTCGTTTCTACTTCGTTGTTCAACAAAATGTATATAACAAAAGTTTCTCTATGAAACAAAATACGTCTCGTGCATGATTGAGAAAAACGAAATATTTCGATTTTTCATTTCAGATCCCCCTTAACCCTACTCCTGTCCATCGCTGAGAATTTAAACGTACCAAGTTTTATAAAATTCGGTTAAGTAGTTTAGACGTGAAAAGGTAGCAGACACCAAAGCCCAAAATTGTTATATTGGTTCAAGTCCATGCGATACGAATAAGGATAGTGAAATTTTGAAAAACTATCAATGTACAGACAGAGATTACACTTTATATAAATAAGATATATTCTTAAGATCGTACAATAATATCATTTTAATTACCTTGTGTAAGAAGTGTTGGACAAACCCCTGATTCACTCTTAGCTTGTAAACTTGTTAAAGCTGCTAATATCTGTTCTGGAAGTGAAACGAGCATCATTTCTTTTGGCAATGAGCCTCTACTCTTGTAGCTTATTTCACTGTCTAAGATAATTCTGGACCCAACTAGAACATCACTGTCTTCATAAAGTTCTTGCTTGCTATGTTTCAATAGATTTTCCGTTAATTGTTCAGATAGATTTTCTTCTAACAGGTTTTCTCCTGTGTCATCCTCTTGGTTCTATATGTGTTTAGAGTCAATAAATACATAATAAAACATAATTTGGGAAGTTAGTTTCGTATTTGCATAATGGCTTTGTCCATACTCAAAGTGATAAAGGCATGAACAAAACTACCTTAAGAAATAATATTTATTGAATATTCTTAAGAGGTGAAAATTAGTCATTTTTTTTTTAAATATCTAAAGACTTATTTTTGTAAGGATTTCCTTAAATTAAATTAAAAGTATGGGTAAATACCGCCCCATATCAGCAAAATATTAAAGCTCGGGAAAATAGATACTTGTTCGAAAGACTTTTGTCTAAAGACGTTTGCCAAATTGACTTTGTCAAAAGAACTTGGCTTCAGAGCCATTTCCGAAGAGTGTTTGGAAATATGCAACGTTTATTTCACACGACGTTCTGGACTTTCATCCATTTGTCATATGAACTGCTTGTCATATATCTGAAACTTTTCCGTTTACTCAAACATTGTCCTAGGCTAGCGCTTGGAGGGAAAAGCTCACGTTTAGCACACGCCTAGCTGAAGAGATCCCAGGATAGGAAGTAGCCCAAACGTATCATCACTGAAAATGGGATTTCGAAACTTAACTTTACACAGTTATACTCGTACACTGATTGACTTGTTTCGGTTTGTGGGACTTTGGTCTCTCGTTTTCGTACTTACAGTAACTCATTAGCAACGCGAAGAAGCAAAAATAGCTTAAATGATTCCTAGACTTCTCTTAATACCCGTTTTCTTTGGCTACATGGTATAAGCGGCATTGGGCCACTGCGTAACCTGACCAACAGTAGCAGCGACGCGTAGTCTGAGGAGGGTAGCTAGAGCTAGCGAAAATTGGCTTTTCGGATTTTGCCAAAGAGTCTGCTGGAGCCTTGAAGAAAAGTAGCTTAAATTAAAACGTAGTTATCTTTAAAAAATGTATTATGAAAAGGCTACACTGGGAAGTCGTAGTTATGAATATAATCAATTTTGAAAGAGAGCGCGCACTCTAAAATTCATTCCTGCCAACACCACAGATTACCAATAATAGTTGTTCTTTTTACCGTGGTCCAAGTTGATCCTATGTTAACGTTCCGGCGTTTTTAAAGTTTTACGAGGATGAGAATTGACTTACTGTATGGAGTCTATAAACCATATGTGGGCAATCCGCGGCCCGCGAATTAAACAAAAATATTACACTACTTACTCCAAATGAGGAGAGATTTGTGCGTTTGGCAGCAGTACTAATAAATGTGAACAGTTCTTTTCAATGATGAATGTTAATAAATCAAAACATCGTACAAGGCTGACTGACGATAATTTGGAAAATTCTTTTCGTCGTATCAGTGGAATTAATCCAATCATCAGTAGTTTAGTTTCCCAAATTCAAGCTCAAGTGTCTCATTGATTTCGGTGTCGCTATTTAACTTTAGTTGTTTCTAAAAATTCCAAATTTTACGATTTAATTGTAATGTTGTACCTATTTTTAGCAGATTTCCCTTAAGGGAAATCAGCTATTGAGGTCGTACTCATGATGCGAGTTTCGAAAAATTTCTTCAAATGTCCATCGATCCTACCCAGGAGATGACGAAAATGAGGTCCGTTCAAAATTATATATATATATATACATATATATATATATATATATATATATATATATATATATATATATATATTTGTCTGTTAACGCTCTAGCGGTCGCAATTCTTGTTTGATCTCTACCAAACTCGGAATTTAATCGTTTTATGTAAAAAGGAAGATCAAGTTCGTTAATGGCTGAAATCGGACCAGTGGGAGGGTGGGGGTTTGGAGGGGGGAATTTTGAAAATTCAAAATTTCTCCTTTATTATGCGTCGGATGGGAAAATTGTAAGGAATCAAACTTATTGCAAATTAAATTTACTATAAATATTAAACTATAAATTTATTCTCTATCTTGAATATTAACCGAGATTTTTGCATTTGTATTCTGCGTGTGGTCACCAGTAGGCTATGTTAGCCTATCATTCGAACTTTCCGGCGAGAGCTCTGGCGGCCGTTTCAATAACTATTCGTCCCTCGTGAATAGGTTTAGAGGTTAGGTCAACTGTTTTTTGGGGCTAGAAACTACTGGGTTATTACACCCTAAATAATGTTTTAGGTTTAGAGGTTTCTTACTACAACAGTTGCTATTAGGCAGATTTCCCTATTGTAAAACTTCACGTGGGAAATCTGCTTAGTTTACGCAGCCCCTGCGTGACGGACTTTTTTCATTTCATTTTGTTATTGTAATAAATTGTATTATAATTACATTGCCGTATAACTTAATGTCTGATATCTACCGTTAAAAATTATGAACACTGCTTTAAAATGCACTACTTTTAAAAGCGGCCCGCGAACATATTTGCACACTAACATATCAAAGGTTGCCCATGCCTGCTATAAACCATCTAACCTGTACTAGGGGATGTTCAAATGGAAAGGGAAATTAATCACATAATCAATAAGCGACATTATTGTTACGTTCTTCTTGAAGTCGTAAACATCCGTGCTCACCAAACATTGGGGACAGTGGTCATGAAATAGAAATACTAACGTTTGTAATTATAGTTAGCGCACGGGAACTCTATTAGCTGTACAGAACGGCAGTGAGAGCTACAGAAATAAACCCTAAATGAACCCCTTTCTTCTTTTGGGATTTTACAAGGCATTCAAGTATTATGATCTTATTAATTTTGTCAAAGGTGAAGGCCGCCTCCTTTGGCAGTCCGTATCCTTTTTTTAGCAGATTTCCCTTAAGGGAAATCAGCTATTGAGGTTGTACTCATGGCGCAATTTTCGAAATTTTTCTTCAAATGTCCATTGATCCTACCCAAGAGATGACGAAAATGAGGTCCGTTCAAAACTGTGTATATATATATATATATATATATATATATATATATATATATATACTAGCTCAGATACCCGGCTTCGCCCGGGAATTCATTTGAGGCTGAATGGTGATGGTATTTTTTAGCAGGCTTTACATTGCACAATATTTTGACATTTACCCGTCCCAGTGTTTAGGATTGATACCCGTCTTTCCCGTGGATTTGCTAATAATAGAATTATTTATTCGATAAGGCTTCACAGTCTTCGATATTTTTATATTTCCCGCCTCTTATACATGTAAATATGGTGAATTTTTATTTCAGGCCTCCCTTATAACCCCCCTCCCGTTCGAACCTAAAACTTTTAATATAACTTATAATCATGGAAGAATTAATGCTAATTGACATACCGAGTTTTGTTCGGTTCAGCCGTTAGTGCCCGCTAAAGTTTTAACGTATAACTCATTTATACTTAGGTATACGACAAAAGTGTATATAACAAAAGTTACTCCAAATAACAAAGTAGACAACTTTTGTTATGTTTATATTTGCGGAAAAACCAATAGGAAACGAAATATCGCTATTTTTAATTTCAGGCTTCCCTTATAACCCCCACTCTTGCCCGTCCATAGAAAATTTGGTATGGCTTATTATAATGAAGGCCTCACTGCTAATACACATACCGAGTTTTATTTAGTTCGGTTGAGTCTTTTTTGGCAAGTAATATTGTTGACTCCCGCTATAATTTTTAGCGTATAACGCATTTAAACTTCGGTATACGACAAAAGTGTATATAACAAAAGTTACTCTAAATAACAAAATAAACAACTTTTGTTATGTGCATATTTGCCGAAAAACCAATAGGAAACGAAATATCGCTATTTTTAATTTCAGGCCTCCCTTATAACCCCCACTCCTGTTTGTCTTAGAGAATAATAATATAGCCTAAAGTCTAAGTTGGGCTAGTAGTAATATACATACCAAGTTTCATAAAATTCGGTTCAGCCGTTTATGCGTGAAAAGGTAACAAACAAACAAACAAACAAACAAACAAACAAACAAACAAACAAACATACACGAAAGAAACAAAATGCAATTTTGGTGTCTATGACATGTGAAACGAAAAGTTATCGTGAAATTTCGCGAAAAAAATCAATGTACAGACAGAGGTTACAATTTTATATATATATAGATATATATAATATATATATAGATATATTTGTCTGTTACCGCTCTAGCGGTCGCAATTATTGTTTAATCGTTACCAAACTCGATATTTAGTCGTTTTATGTAAAAAGAAAGACCAAGTTCGTTAACGGTTGAAATCGGACAAGGGGGAGGGGGGGGGTTTAGAGGGGAGGTTTTTTGAAAATTCGAAATATCTCCGTTACCATACGTCGGATCAAAAACTTGTATAGAACCAATCTTATTGCAAATTAAATTTACTATAAATATTGTTCTATACATTTATTCTCTATCTTGAATATTAACCGAGATATTTGCATTTTTATTAAATGATGGGCCGATAACGGACGTTTCCCGTCAAAAGCTAGTTTGGCCGTAACTGTTCGGCTCTCGTATAGAGATTTCTCTATTGTATAGCTTCACGTGGAAAATCTGCTTAGTTTACGCAGCCCCTGCGTGACGGACTTTTTAGTTTAGTTTTACAAGAAATGATAATAAATCATAAATCCATTTCATTTACACTAGCCCCGTCTCCTAGTATATTGGGTTTGTGGCATTTATGTCCAGTTTTACGCCAACTTCTACCTGGGCATCCTCTACTGATTTTACGACCTTCTGACAATATCTAAAAATTCTGAATACTCTAAGTTTCACAGTTTTGTTGACTATGGTTCCTGTAGTTTGTGAGACCTTTTCATTTTTGATAATATTTTTATCATCAGATATTTTGAGGCCAGCATTATTGCTGGATGATTTTGGTAAGATTGAGGGGCATACAGAGACGAACAAGGGCTAAAATCATTCAGAATAATAAAATAATAGAGAATATCCGAGACGGGGGAAAGGATCAGTTACCACAGGTTCTACATTACTTAAGTTAATAAAAATATATATATATTTTTTTATAGGTACCTCAGTTAGTTTTGGTGTCATTGGTGGTTCTTCAATAGATTGTCTTGACGGTGGTTGAGATTCAAAACTTCTTGTTTCTCCTACAGACTCCTGTCGAAATAATTAATTACAAATTAGGTATAGTTGTATTCCAATTTTAGTCATCTTTGTACTGACATATAGGTATCTTTTATTATTATTATTTATTAACGTCCACTTTTTGCAACTTAGGCTAATCGGGACGAGTTATCTACAGGTTACCACCCTTTTCTAGCCAGGGTGGGATTTTAGGACGTTATTTAATGAATTTCGTCACTAAATAATTTCCTTTGCCCAGGCAAGAATCGAACTCGCCACTCTAGGTTTACCATGTGAGATAAAGGTCAACGCTTTAACTCTCATGGGTAACCTGAGCCCCAGGTATCTTTTAATTGGACAATAAGTTTTGTCCAATCCATGTACACATACGATATATTTAAATCAAATATTTTAATCTAAAGTGAACATTTGAAATAGAGTTTGATTGATAGTATGACAATCAGTTCAAGATAATACGAATAATTAATTAGAGATTGTGGTAACATTTCGTCTGAAAAGTAAGAGAGCTTACTATTAAGGAATTGTAAAAATCCTTTTTAGAGAAACTTTTAGAGGGACAATGCCCTCAAGAACATTTTTGATGAGGCAAGTCAGGCGAAATGTGGGCAATTGTGTGAAATAAGGAATTTAACACGACTAGAAATTAGTGACGAAAAATAGTATAGAAAAAACATGGTAGAGATGACTATAGGAAAAACTACTGAAAATATCAAACGAAATTTGAGATATTTTCTTTAGTCGGTGTTGTGATAAACAAACGTCCAACACTGGTATGAGGTACTCAGTTCAGCAGGAGGGGAACTGTCCGTACCACCTCGCGTGGCTTGACGGGGCCCGCGTATTAGCAAAAAAAAAAAAAAAAAAAAAATGAGGTAACTGTAGTGAAAATCTTTTCCGCTACGAACATAAGATTTTGTTATTGTGAGGGAAATGTTTTTGTCTACTACATTTTGTAATTTTGTTTTTGTAACTATTTAATTTGAATTTTCGTTAATTTAGTAATCCTGAGATTGGAGAATTTACAGAGTATTCATTAAAATGGTTCTGACGGGCAAATGAGGATACTCAGTACTCACCAGTTCTACTGAACATTTAGTATAATTCCTCAATTCTACTAAGAATAATTTTATATTTATGAAAGATCATATATATATATTAATTACAATATATTATTATAATGTGATGTTACAATATATTATTATTCCCACCTGTCAAATGTTAAGAACCTTTAGATTCAGATGAAAAAGCTATGGGTTAACTATAAAATTTGTAACCTTCGGCCTTATTTTTTTATTTTTATTTATTTTTTTTTTAAAAGTAATTCATTTCAATGACATTATTTTTGCGAAAGAAAATTACATTGGTTATTTCGGTTATTTAATGTTTAGGAGATAGCCTGAATTCTTTAAACCATCTCACTGTGTTAATAGAACTCTCAATCTCTGATTTCTGTTGTAATGTTTCCTATTTTGTTGGACGGTTATTTATTTCCAAGTATGACTAATGCAGAATTATTTTTTCTGGCTGTCCCTCCCTCTTCCCATAACTTCTCTTTCCCCTAAAACAGAACTGAACAAACCGGTGTAAACCAAAAATATTTTATATAGACAAAGGACAAGCAATGTTTATATATATATAAGTATTCAAATTCCCCACTTTCTATTTGTATATTGTATTACTCTTAGAAAAGGATATGAGTTAGTACATTTACAATACTTGCCTCTTCAACACTACTACCCATTATCACAGTAGAGACTTGTTGAGAGTCATTATTTTCTAGCTTTATTATACCACTGTTTTGTATTGCACTTTCAGAATCAAGTTCCTCATTCTTGTCAGACTCTTTTTCTTCATTCAGTTCGCCAGAACAGGCCGTAACAACATTTTCGCTTGAAACGATTTCTCTTTGAGATTCCTTTTTACCGCTGTCGGCATTCCCTTTGACGGGCTTTGGATCATTGTTGGACATGCTAGCTTTGCTGGTGGCTGCAGAAAGTGCATAGCACAGCACTCCGATGCTCGCTGCCGAAACCGCTCCCAATCCACCATACCAGAAGACATAATCTTTGTAATAGTCTGGGAAAGGCTCTGGGGTGATTTTTTGTTCAACTACCTCCACCTTGGGTCTCACTGAAATGAACAAACCATGATGAAATATGATTCGAATGTACTAAGGAATGATGAACTCAGTGATAGTACTCACCAAAAACTACTTGATTTTCTTTAGGAACTTTTGAATTTTCAAAATAAAAATTGATTGTGTCATATGTAAAAATAATGATAAATGCCGCGATTGATAGCCTAAGAATGTATTTGATCATAATAAGAATTTAAATTTGCCTTAAGTGGTTAGAAAAGAGATGGGAATTTTGTGCTCAGGTGTTTAGAAAATCGTTATTATAATAAGATAAAACAGATGTAGTACTTACCTAAGGCGAATTTTATTATTATTTATTAACATCCACTTTTTGCTACCGTCGTTAATTGGGGCGTGTTATCTAGAGGTTACCGCTCTATTCTAGCCAGGGTGGGACTGGACTAAGGATTTTATTTAATGAGTTTGCCACTAAATAAATTCCTCTTTGCCCATGCCGGGAATCGAACTCGCCACTCGAGGTTTACCATGTGATATTAAGGCCAAAAATTAAATGATTTATTAACGTCCACTTTCTGCTACCGTCGTTAATTGGGACGTGTTATGTAGAGGTTACCACCCTTTCCTAGCCAGGGTGGGACTAAGGATTTTATTTTATTAAGGCCAACGAATTAAAGACAATTTCTCGAAAGACTATTTGTTAGATTAATAAACTTTTAAAAAAATAGTTGTATTTTTAGTGACGAACTTCGAAATAACAAGGGAAGCACCTCGTTCAAAATCTAAGATTTAAATGGTAGGGACAGTGGAGGGGCTCAAGTTTTAGGTCCAACCATTGTTACCGACTGTGTTCAATATGGATTTACATTTTTACTCGTCAGCACACTTAAATAGTATTGTATATTTGCTAATAGTATTTGATACTCAGTGCACAAGGAGAATTTATCTATATTCGGTCACTAAATAAAACAACTAGTCCACAGAGGCGGGATAATAAAAAGGATGAACATCAATAAATATCCCGTCACAAGTTCCTTTAGTGGTTGATAATTTAAATTTCCGTCATGCAGTACCAGAGTAAACTATGCACATTTCCCACGCGCTGGGATGGTGATCTCTTGTTGGACTGCAATTTATTCACTATTAATCTCGTAAATAGTAGTCTATGTAATCAGTTTTGAAATTTTAGCTAGGGTTGCGATGTTTAGTGACTCAGTTTCCATAAGTAACAATCGCCCAAGAAGGAGGACGATTTACGAAGGCAGGGAACAAAATAAAAATACATGTAACTTGGTTAATATTCGAGTAGTGGTAAGAAAAAAAAATTACAGAAAAAGAAGTTCTGAACATTATGTTTATCAAGTTTCCTTATAACATTTTACCACCCCACTCATAATAACGGACATTTTCCACATTATAACACATCCCATCCTCCTCTTGGTCTGATTTCAACTATTTACGTCCTTTATTTTTACATTAATGAAGACCCCATTATTATTTGAGGAAGAGAAAAATGTATAGAACTAGAGCTACAGGATATTACATCATCAACAATTTTAGTTATATAACATTTTTTGCTTCGACTCGTAATGAGGGAAATATTTGTGGTTGTACATTTTAGTCATTCTCAAACCCCCACTCCTGGTTCTTTGTTTGCCATCAATAACCTTGATCTTCACTTTTGCGAAACTTTTAAATATCGCGATTTTGTAAGGATCAAAGAAAGAGAAAGTATATATATATATATATATATATATATATATATATATATATATATATATATATATATATACTTTCTCTTTCTTTGATCCTTACAAAATCGATATATATATATATATTGTTACTTTTTTTTTTTTTTTTTTTTTTTTTTTTTTTAATTACTACTCACAGTATACACTGATAGCGTCACTGTTCTTCAGATTACACAGTCCAATAATTCACTCACAGTCACTGAAATTCACAACAAGACGGCACTGCACTGTCTTAAGCACGGCACTAAACTGTTACTTACAGTCACGGCACAACACTGTTCTTCTTCTAAAAACACTTTACCGCACTGCACTAAATCGCACTGTAGCACTGATGTGACCATCAAGATCGCTGAGCCTAAAACTGACTCGCTCGCGGCTGGCCCTTCTTTATATAGCTTGTCGGCATACATCAAAGGGGAATTGGCCGGACTCTTCCACGTCTGGCTGGCAGGTACTGGTAGGACCTAGGACATTCTGTCGTCTTCTTTGATCTATATCGCACTTCCTAAATACGCGTCTCTCTCTCTCTCTCTCTCTCTCTCTCTCTCTCTCTCTCTCTCTGAAGGATTATTCAAGTATTTAATTTTCGCAACAATATATATTTTACTCGCCGTTGACGGATTGAAATAGACATGCTTTGTCGTGGAAACATGAAGATTTGATCCTCAAAATTATTCCGCCATATTCATTAATAAAGTCCGTCACGCAGGGGCTGCGTAAACTAAGCAGATTTCCCACGTGAAGTTTTACAATAGAGAAATTTCACGAGAGCCGAAGAATTAATGAAACGGCCGAACTAGCTTTTGGCGGGAAAGACACCGTCCGTTAGCCGCCCAGGATTTAATAAAAATGCAAATATCTCGGTTAATATTCAAGAAAGAGAATAAATGTATATAACAATATTTATAGTAAATTTAATTTGTAATAAGATTGATACTATTTGTAATAAAATTATTCGATTCAACGAATAGTAACGAAGATATTTCGAATTTTCGAAAATCCTCCCCTTTAAACCCCCCCCCCATCCCCGTGGTCCGATTTCAGCCTTTAACGAACTTGATCTTTCTTTTTACATAAAACGACTAAATATCGAGTTTGGTAACGATCAAACATAAATTGCGACCGCTAGAACGGTAACAGGTAAATTTGTTTCCACATCGAAGTAAAGCCCTCCTCCCCCCTCCTAGTCCTAAAACTCTAACTCTCATATGGCCTATGTTGTACCTTGGGCTAGTTGACTCACAAATATAAAAATCAGAAAAAATTCTCCTAGCCGTTTTTGAGTGGTTGATTGGCATTCAATTTTTATCGCAAGGCGGGACGCGCTAAATTATTGAGATTTAAGTTTTAAAAAAAATATTTAAATATTTGTAATTAATGAAATATTCAAGTATTATGCTTATTTAGGCTCACTTAATAATTAATAAGTGTAAATTTGTGAATTAGAAGCCATGAAAAAGGAAATACATTTCTTCTAAACGTTGCCAAAGCTATTCACATAATTTTCTTCAACATCATTACTGTGAAGTGATGTAATTCTATTTAGCATAGAATTACTTTTATAATACTACGTTTATTTTTTAAATCATAATCATTTATGATCGTTGTTTTTATTATTATTATTTAGTGGATATGTTATTAAAGTCATTTGTAAATTAAAAACACTTCTTTCGACAGTTCTGATAAGTGAATAATAATTATTGAATCTGTAAATTACTTACTTATAATTATTATTACAATTTGAAAAAAATGATACTCGTTGTTTTATTTTTCACTGGCACCATATCAGCGACAATCGGGTACATGCTTGAATACACAGAAGGTAACACAACCCTCAGTAAGTCCTTGTATGTTTGTAATATATACTATTTTCCTTCTCTTGCTATCACTGGAAACCAAGACATCCTATTCAGGGGGGGTCACCACACCGTGAGTAGCCTTTAGAGAAAACTACAAAACCCATTTAGCAAAGGAAACATCATTAATCGCCATTGGATGGAATGTAATCTCAATATTCCCCACTTCATTTTCCAACCTTTTAGAAAATGAAGTGAGGAACGTTAGATATAACACTTCACCCAGCATTGGCATAAAATAATGAAAACCCCTATCAACTTGGAGACATGGTTGAATGAACTGATTTCTTGCCAAACTATTCAGCTGTACTGTATATTGATTAGGAAACTGGGTTTAAGTTAGCTATTGGGTTAAGCCATTGATTTTAATATATTTATATGCTTTTGATTCACGAGTCCTATTTCCACAGAAGCAAATATAGTTTATTTAGTGGTGGGCTCAACAAATATTATTCAGCTAGAACAGGCTGGAAACTTATCTTGACAAGTCATAATTTCAATATTAGTAACATGTATTACCCATTATAAGTGTTATAATGGGAAATACATGTTATGATTTAAATCGCAGAAAATAAAAGTCATTCTGAATCATCAGTTTTGCAGTCATTCTTGTTTGGACAAATTCAGTTAGCCTTTTGTTGAATTACTTGATACCAATGTTTCGGAGAGGTTTCAATAATGTAAATTGTTTGAGAGCTACAAAATGCCAAATGTTAATACAATTTTAAAATTGTGTTAAAGGATAAATAGAGGATTTTTAAGATAAATTACACATATGTAAGATGCATTGTGCTTTTAATTTATTAGTCTTACAACATAAGTTTACAGAGGCTCAGTACGAAGGAGTCACAAAAGAGAACGTGATTTAAATACACTACGAATAGCTAATGTACATAAAACTACCTTCAGCTAGCTACATCTATAATATTAACATCAATACAATAATTGATCATTGAAGAAATAAATACACACTCTAATATACCTACTATAAATATAAATTACAAACCGAGCGTTCTAATATTTTCAAAAATATTTTCAATTCATTAAAAATTATTTTACACACATTTGAATAAAAGGAACTTTTCATTAAATAAATTTCAATATCAAAATACTGTAGTTCGAGAATTGAAATACATATATAAATATAATGACCTAACATAAAATATAATATCACGTTTAGTCAGATTACAATAATACTGTTCATATAAGCAGTGATTATTACATCAGAACACAGTCCACTTAACATAAACACATATGGTGAATGCAATAGTGATTTTTTTTTTCATTTTTATAATATATAAATATATTATTTACATCATAAATATATTATGTCTAAAATAAAAACTAATAATTTCAAAATATACATATTCCTTAATTAATAGACTTTGATAAATTGAAATACTTTAGGTATGAAAGGAATTGCGGCAGGATGATGACGATCGGTTTGTAATCTTAGCCGAAGGTAGTTCTGAGTTTGTCAAGTGCAATGGTGAGATGCTGCATTTCGAGGTTCATCTGGGAAACTAAGTTGTCCAGTGTTTCGACTGAGTCCAAGATCTCCACAGACTGGGTGTGTGGGTTGAACCTCACCTCGAATGGTCGAGACATGGTTGAAACCCAGCGCCTGAAAACAATATAATATTCTTTTAGTTTCATATAAGTTTTGTTCACATTAAATACTAGAACCAATGAAAATGCCTAAGTAGAGCTAGGGAGTGCGGAGTTGGAATACCACAACTTCCTAAAGTATTTTGTTATACGTCCTCCACTGTTTTAATAACAATGTTTATTTACGAAGACAATTTTACAAATAGTGTCAGGTTGTGTATTTCACTGTTTCAATAAGTCCAAAGTGTGCCAGTAAAATGAAACAAATTGGAGAGAAGTGATTTATTTAATTATAGAATATCGTAAAATTCGTCCTTGATTCTAAAAAGAATTTATTTAAGTTCAGAATATATGATGGTTTTGTTTGTATAGTTTTGGTTTGTAATTTTTAACGGGTAGTTCCTCAGTTATTACTTAGAGTGATGTTGAGTATTTACCTGAACTTCTCCTTGGCATCTTCGAAGCTTTCAGCGACGAAGTAGATCGGTTGGTACTCCTGGTCCTGGTAGGGCTGGATAGCAGTGGTTGATGGTTCGAAAGGTCTGTGCTCTGGCTTGTCGGAGATGGCGTGGAGGAGTTCTCCGTAGCTGGAGAGTAGCCCAGCTCCGTAGGCCTTCACCTGACCATGTTCCTTGCAGAGACCGAACTCTACGGTGAACCAGTACACCTGGGGACACACACAATGCCTTTGATAACACTAATCGCTGCTTGTTGCTCCGTTCTTGACCGGATTAGATAACCATCTATCCACTGACTCATCTATTAGCCATTCCTAAGCCCTTTCTTTTCTTCCTACCACCTTTCACGAGTCGAAAATATACTTATTTACTTGAAGAGTTGATTTTTAATTCCTTAATCAGAATGTATACTTTAAATTCTGTTCCCCCATTCCATTATTTATGAACTCGTTTTAAAAGAACTATCTCGCATTAAAAAGTCATATGTATTCATCATAGACGGTAGAAATCGCATAACTAATGACATGATTATTTAATCATAACACAATAATACGAAATAATTTTCCCGAATTTTAAGACTTCATAAGTTACACCAACCTGTTTGGGCAAGTATTATTTTTTAGTCGATTTTAAAATGTTTACATTTCTAATAAAGATTTACATAGTAATACCACATTATTTAAATGAGGCCCACTATATGCCTTTGTAATACAATAGAAAGGGACAATCTAAATGTTACTTTTACCTTTTTCTGCCGAGGAATGAACCAAGAATTTTATTTACTAAATTCTAACATAACGAAATAAGCTTTTTGGAACGCGAGATTGGTATAGAGTAACAGCGTTGAACTGAGTGATGGCCCTGATGATATTTTCGGATCATATGTTTTGCTAGTTTCACTGCAATTACTGACTACTAACAACAGCTAGTAATAGAATGCTTTAGTCTATTTGTTGTGTTCATGATTGTTGTACTATTTCTTTTATGAACGTAAAAGCATAAAAAAAAGATCTGTACTTTAAAGACAAGATAACATTTTTTTCCGGAAATTATTTAATTAATTTAGGCAATCGCGACACAGAATACTTGTCCAGCCAAAATAAGATTATTTAAAACATCATTCGAATGAAAATCTCGTAAAATATTCGATACTTTGATTGAAGTACTTACAGTTGAAAGTTTTTCAATTTCCTGGTCGGAGGCTCCCAATGATGCAAGTCCAATTTCCTGAGAAAACTGGGCGAACCCTGGGTCTGCCAACAGAGGCATATGTCCCAGAAGTTCATGGATGCAATCTCTGCAATTTAATCAAAATTGTTATTTTCTTATACCTTTGTAACCTTCTTATTTTATTTTGAAGTTTTTATTTTGCCAGCAGAAAAAAAAAAAATTGAATAGGTTCGAACCAAACATAAAAGCATGCACGAATGCGTTATTTAATGACATGAAGTGCTAAGTGTACACATCTCAGCATTTTAATAGAAGCTTGTGGGACCTTTTTGAATAGAAAAAATGACATTAACTAAAACTAATAAATAGAATTGAAGTTTTCAATAAAATATAAGATGAGAGTAAATTAAAAAAAGAGATGACGTTTAACGCTACATGAAATCAAAGTTAATTTTTTGCAGCGTAATTAAGTTGAGGGAATATTGGCAGGAGTGGGAGCTGCGAAAGGGTCAAATGTGATTAGGGAGGGACGAAGAGAGTAAAAAGTTAGATGGAAGCATGATAGATCTGTAAAATGAAGCTAATTGTGAGAGTAAAGGGAGAGGTGACTAAATGAGAAAAGGGTAGGGGCTGCTAAGTGAGATGGGTAACTGAGTTAGGGTTGGGTGATATAAGGACCCATTACCAAGGCCCAATCTCGGTCCAGAATAGAGTTATTCCTCTTCATAGGCCTATCATAGCCTTCCCTTAAATACATCACCAACTAGTATTTCACACTATATATTCCCTTATCATATCTCAAGTTACGGCTAGAAACTAATTAAAGATTGTCCTAAGTCCTGGAGTGACTGTTACATGCCTCAAATTTCAATTTCAAAAAAATAATAGTTAATACTTTTTTTTTCTAAATAAGTCTCAGCATGGACAGTAATTATTTTAGATTACTTGTAAAATATCTGAGGCAAAAATTTGTTAAAGCTTTTTTAAGATATAATTCGTAAAAAAGTGGTTACTTACGGCTCTGGGGTGTGGAATGGGGTGGTGGTGTGCCTGACATACTGGGTGCTCTGGAACACCCTGAATGCAAGGCTAGCAAGGAAGTCCCTAGCAGTAAGCAGACCTGCTGCGGGTCTCAGAGTGAATCCGGTAGATTTCTTCAAAAAGTTGGACATTTCTTCCAGCTGAGGAATTTTGTCAGCACGGAAGATTCCTTCCTTCTGAAGCATAGCAAAAACGGCTTGATACTCCCTGCAGAAGTGCTTGGGCATCAACTCAAGTACAGTGTTGAAAACAGCAGACCAGGTTGAAACTTCTTCTGGGGTGTACTTGATGTATGGGATTGGGTCTCCGCTGAAATTTAACGAGCTTCGTTACAAAGGCTGTCCGTTTTGTGAAAAAACATTGTCAGTTTATTTCATTGATACTCACTATTTGTATTCAAAAGCAATGTTGGCGATTTCCTTCCTTCTTTCACGGTAAACTTTGTCAGCAAATCCAGGATGATTCATGTCGAGCTCAGGCTCGTATTTAGTCATGAGGTGGTTGCAACTGTCCAAATCCCTGGCATGCTTTGGGAACCATGGGCCTACACAAAGATATAGTTAGAAATTCACACGTAATCTATATTTTATCAGAGTTGTTATTTTAAATGAGCGTTACATACTTTTGATGTTGATAGAGTTATCGGCTAGAAGAGACACGCCTCCCAGAGATGAGCTCTGCCTAAGAGTCTTGATGAGAAGAAGAAGGTTCTGCCTTGACATATCGACCTTGACAAGTACATCGAACTGTACACCAGAAATCTTGGATGGCCTAGATTCAAGGTGGACAATGGTGCCCTTGTTAACTTCGATAGTCTTGAGGATCCTGGCAAGAGAGCCGATTCCCTCACGAAGCTTCACGACAAGGGCAGCCCTCTGAACTCCTTCAGCTGCTTCCTTACTTTCGTTGGCTGCGTTAGACAAGATCACCTCTTCTTCTGTCAATCCAGAATCTGAAAATAAATATAAAATACCTTCAATAATCTATATTAAAGTTAAAAGAGATATATATTTGTTAACGTCGACATTATTTTTGTATAGCTCATTGAACAGCTTTTCAGGTATGGCGAGACTAAGCATTTTATTTAGTGTGATGAAAACTGGGGAAAAACTCCCGCGGGGAATTGACTACTGTGTTGAAATAAACCACGAATCAAGAGAAATTTTTAATACGCCATATTCAGAGGATGTTTCCAAAAGCGCTTCGTGCATTGGAACGCATATTACATAAAGTCTTCTTGGCTTTACTATTTTAGAGACTAGGAAGAGCGACTACAAGAAATGTTCGTTGAGAACCGGGTATTCAAGAGATCCAATAGTTGTTAAGTCCCTCGAGGCTGAGTTTGAAAATAGGAATTCTTTTAAGTTGTATTGAGTTATTGATTTCGGTAAGAGAGCAGAAAACCCTATTGAGAGGTTTGATTTTAGTGGCAAATGGCTGTAGGATAAGAATAGATATGAACAATAGTAGAAAGGGGCAGTCGTTAAGCCCGAGGCTAAGTGGAGAACAGTCGAATGAACAAAGTACCAAGGAGATGGCACGGAAAGGGCGGAAATTGCTAGGGGTCGCCCACAAAGAGCATTCGGATCCAGCCTCAGCTCCATCTAGAGACCCATCAACCACACACTTTCCATACTGTTCACTCATTTTCTTATTTAACTTCCAAGTCCATTATTTTAAAAGTCGATTTATAGAAAGAGCTTTGGTTCAACGAGGGATGTCGCTTCTCCGAACTTACCTTCTTTTGGTTCCTTTGCTGGAGGAGTTGGCTTCTGGCAATTTTCAATTACGTTCTCCTTGTTCTCCTCGTCTATTTCGACTGTTTAAATGAAATGAAAAAAATAAAATATAATAAGAAAACTACGAAATAAAACACACACAACTGAATGTAATAGTCAAAGGGTTGAAATACAAACCTGAATGTTTGTGGTCTACCACTGGTTCCTTGATTTTAAGATCATCTAAAATAATGAAAAAAAAACAACTAAATAATCATAAAGAACAGAAAATAATAACTAAGGTATTGGTATGAATTTACTTTCTTAATAAATGACTCAAAAGGAGTAGTATTTCATTTAATGCAGTGTATTTTGATCTGCATTCCTAGGAATGAAATGGCAGTTTGGAGGGGACATTTTTGGTAAGTGGAAAACAAGAGTTTTCATAATCTATTAAGAGTATGACACCCATGGCATGAGAAACGGTTTAAATTTTCATTCTTATGATTGGACATTTAAAAAAACAAACTATAAGTTCACTTTATTTTTAATAATCAAATGTAACAATATTACAGAAAATAAAAATCCGAAGTTCAGTATTTATTAAAAAACATTCTAATCAGGATAGTGGAAAAACTAAAGTGTCACAAATAAAGCAAAGGTAATGGGGAAAAACTAAATAAAGTAAACATCTAAAAAAAAAGCCATACCTTGTTTGTTATGTTGAGCCAGTTGGGTGATGTTTTCAGTATTTTCTAAAATAAAAGAATAAAAAATAAAATAAAATAAGTCATGCACCATGCTGTCTAACAAATTTTACTTGAAAAAATAAAAAAAAGATAGAAACTAGCTGCAATACTAATAACATTATTGATTCATTACCATTTGTCCTGATCCTGGCCTCTTCCAGAACGCTTTGTTTAGTCTGTTTGACAACGACAGTTTCAAAGCGAGCGTCATCGACCAGAGATCGCCTTCTGGCAGGATACCCATTCTAAAAGAAATTAAACAAAATTATAATTGAGGAAAGGTACCGCTCACTAAACATTAGTAATATCTGGAATGTATTTCTGTTGTCTTGAAATATGTCTGGATTGAAATTTGAGTTGCATTGTTACTATAAATTATAGATTTGCTCTTGGAAAGAACGTTGGTAGTTACTTTAACCTTTAGTACTTAAGGGTTTTCATGGTGGTTTGATACAGGAACCGTCTAAGTTATAATTAAGCCGTCGAAGTTCTGATTACTCGTTGGTGAGGGCTATGGTTTACTCTAAATTTGGAAATATTTCTTCGCCTTCTATTTTAAGAAGAGGCCTTGTTTGTATAGACATCTATCTGCGTTATTTATACTGATTTTAGGATTGTGCGCTCTTGAAACTATTATATCTATTGTAGAATGCATGTATTTTGTATCGATCATCTTTTAACCCATAAATGTATATTGGAATTCATTTATAATACTATCATTGGAAGAGTTGAGGCTTTGAACAGCCTCCTTGATCTATAAAGAGAGGATAAGCGGCACAGGTGTTGGAGGGAGCTATCTTTTATTTTATTTATTTGACAGGTTTTGGAAGCAGGTCCCGATAATATAGTCTTCTCGAAGGGGCTATATCCCAGCTTTATACCCCGATAAACCTTCCTGATTTAATGCACATTTCTCGTTAAGCAACCCTGCCTCTTCATCAGCCAAAGGATATCCCCCTTAACGACCGAGAAATAATCAACTTGCCTCTTGAATCGTAAATTGTCCCAGTCGTTACTAAACTTGCACCAAACGGAAATATGTGAGAGCCTGTATTTTCCGAAGAGAATTGCCAGCTAGAAAAAAAAAGTTTGAGTTGAATGTATCAGTCTAAGAAAATCCTTTAATTAACTTTTTTAAATTCCCGATTCAGCCATTCGTAGAGTGTCTCATGTTCGAATAATTTATTTGAACATTAATCATGAAGTTCGTGAAAAATATATGGACAATATTGTGATAAGAAAAGCTCAATACTACTTAGGTCAACATATTTTCGTTAATTTCAAGAGACATTTCGGTTTCGTGAACATAAATTTTTCTTAATGCTTATAGCCAAGTAATTCAAGTGTTTTCAAATGTCAACAACCAGCCCGACATTTATTTTATGCTGCACTAAAACATGACGCGTTAGCTCCTGAATGTGCAGCAGGTTGATTTAAGTATGCAGATAACATTCCCGACCTCGACACTTTTCCAGCAATATCCCATTCAACACGTCGGCGGACCGTTACTTGACCTTGACATACCGATGGCGGATTAAAACAAAAAAAATGAGAACAAAATAATTAACTCGAGATAAACTTATATAATTAGTGGTTTTATTTATGCATAGTGTCTGACTAGTTCCGCTAGTTATTAATAACCAATGTCCTTCCGATATTTGCAATATATTATTTATTTATTTTCAATGTAAATGATTGGCACTTAACGCAACTGATATTAATATATCTCAGAGGCTTTTAAATTAATTGTGATTTTATTGACAAAGTAAAATTACGTAACATTTTTGCGATATACATAGATACGTGAGAATTATACAGTAAGAAGTCATAAAATTAAGTCATTTCTATGTTGGCCTCAAAGACTTTAAGCCGGCAGTACTGTCTTCTTTTTCATCTGAGTGCTCAGATAAATCCTGGATAAGACGATTTTATACGTCACATTGGGGAAATCCTTCTCTTTCCTTCTAACGGAAACTATAAGGATTTAAGTTCTATCAGCTTAGGCGGTCAAGGTTTATTATATCTTCTATTATTAATGTATCCTCCATCAATTATGATTTAATACCTAGGTGGTGGCTTTTTATTTTATTTTAAAATCAGATTTTATTTAAGTTATTACTTTAAACATACATTATTTTTTGTTTTAATTCTTTAGTTAATATTGGGCTAAATTGGAAATTGTTTTGGTAATAAATTACGAAAAGCATTGTTTTGGTTTAAAAGTGAAATGATTAATAAATTCAGTTGCCGTGTTGATTTCTGAAACAATTTAGGAAAAACTTGAATTAAACAATTAGATTATCGGATGTTTATCTCAGAGATGTCATCAAACTGTTATCTGGTAATTTTAATAAAATAAATTTATGGCACTTGGAGTTTTTAGAGTATTATTTTGCAGTTACTAATCATGCATAATTTATATCTAAGTCATTATAGATTTTGTAAATCATGCATCAATGAAAAATTAATTTAATCTCATGGATAATTAATTTAAATTTTCAATGGTATGATTTTTTTGTGCTTTTTGAAAGGAAAATTCCAGTATGGATTTTATTTGAATTTTATTGTTGTTCCAATCAGGAACGGAGTTCTATGGATTAACGGCTTATTTCATAGGCTTATATTACTACTATTATTATTATTAATTGATTAATTGGGTCCTCTATAGATGGAACATAGCCGCGATGAAGTGGATTGAGAATGACATGGAGTGGGGAACATAGAATCCGCGAGGTGACCTGAGCGAGACAGTCCCTTTGATTTCATGTCAATAGGTGCCGGGTCATCGCATATACTCTCTCTCTCTCTCTTTCTCCCTTGTCTCTTTACTACTGAAACCCATGATTTTTCACTCTATCTGACAGCTCCAGCCTCCGCCAATAGCTTGCTCCACTCTTTTTACCCCGATATTTACTGTTTCCACCTCAGTTTCACGTCTCAAGCAATGCTACGTTTTACAGGGAGTCGCTTAGTGTTTCTGTGGCTAAGATAATACAAGATTTTCCATAAGCTCTCCTGGATTTTAATTCTAAACCATTAATTAGAAAAACACTGAAAACTCCAACACGATAGAAAATTTCTCTTTTCAATTAGGAACCCATTTGAGTATTTCACACCCTCTAAAATGCTCAAATATTTAACATTCCCTTATTATCCCACTAACAAGAGTCGATAACATGAAAAAGAAAAACATCAGGAATTAGTGTCTCATAAGCACGATAATTTCTTTTTCGGGTGAAAATAATGGCTCAGAAGTAAGCCATGAAATTGCCTATTAAATGTTGTATTTAAATTAAATAAACAAAGTTAATTTGGTGTCAGAAATTTATTAGTATTAACCCTATTTGATTTGAATAATCTCATACAATTGGATTGAATCCAATTGTTGATGATGAATTCCAACAGGCTATATATGATTCTTCTCTTGCGAAATGCCTCAATGCTTTTTAATATGTATTTTCATTGATTACTTTAATAGTGGCCTTTTCATAAACAACCCAGAAATGAAGATAATTGCTGAAAAAACTTACAAAAGAAGTTGCTGTCTAAATGTGAATGAAAGTTTACTTTAAAGAGCACAGAGCTCTGTGTTAGTGTTTTTGATGTAAATTTTGTGAATCACTGCTCACAAAGAAGATGAAGAAATGAAAAGGAGGAGCAAGACAAAGAAGCAAGGACGTGCATCCTTCGGGTATAATAAAAACTAGTGGAGAGTGAAGGACAAGCATGGAGCTGATTCAAGTCCACATTGCAACAATGTCAGCTGGCTTATTCACAGCCCGTTTCCATTTAGGAATGGCCAGCAATTCCGCTTGCGCTTTATTGACTTTGCATTGCCTGTTACAAACAGTAATGCCAACCGATGACAGGTATTGCCAACTACTGTCATGATAGTGACTTCTAACGCCGCCAACTGAAAAACATTTGCTTGTAAACTATTTATGATAAGAGATTTTCCATTTGCAGGATTAAAAGATATACCCTCTGTGAATTTGAAACGAGTAATTTGTAGCTATATTTATTTTTTACAAAAAACATTGAATGAAAACGTATGCAAAATTCGAATTCATTTGTTTGCCTCTATACATTTCCCTGTAGGTGGTGTCGGTCATACCCTTTGCATTTTTTTTTAAAAACAAAGAAAATTAAATTACTGGAATTTATATTCAGCACAAGATTGAATAATTTATTACTAGTGGGCCTGATCCCTCGATAAAATTATTTATCATAGATATGATAAAATTTATAACATATACAATCATAGCAATGACGTTACATAACAGGCTAATTATTTCTGACCAATTATTAAATAAGATTATAGAGTAGTAAACAAATATTTATACAATCACTTAAATCACTATTATAGCACGTGGATTTATTACAGCAGAATAGATATTGTTTAATTGAAGCTGTAAAGGCTGATGAGATGTCGTGACTCCATTTTCCTTAGAATGTGATATGAGGTAAATCGCTAGGAATGGCTAAGTAAGGGCATTTAGGATCAACAGGCTGTTTAGAAGCTAGCTTTAATCAATCTGACCTTGGCAATAAAAGCCTTAATTGCAGCCTAGGCCGCTTCGGATTCAATCCTTATGTTGTGAAATTGTAATCACTACATAATCTCATTATTTACTGCCGATCGTAAAATGGTAACACCTAGTTGTGATTGCTCTACTCCCTGTAAGTACTTTGACTATTACAGTTTAACTTAGTAAATGTATTATAAATTAGCATTTCTACGCATTCGATCGTAAATACTTTTCGATTTCAAATTGTATTATAATAAGTTTCTGTTTGATTTAAAGGGTTACGGGGGCCTGTCGAAGTATTTTAATGATATCTTGACCATGAGACGAGCGAGGGAATTTTTATTCTTCCTCCTTTTTTTAAAAAAGTGAATCTGGCGCAGTGAGTGACCTTGTGTTTCGGAAAGGAACCTGTAATAGAAGTTAACCCCCAAACGATGGGACGTCCTTGCAGAGGCAGGGGAACGGCTGCAAAAACTGGGGCCTTCGGCCTCCACATACTCGTTAGAGGCACTCCTCCCTGAGGAATCTTTATTAAACCTGTTGGATTGTACTAATTCCCGCTCGATCAACGACACGCTCAGGAAAACGCTTTGGAAAGAAGGCGTGATTTCTTATCAGTAGGATTCGAAAATGTTATCACCTCGGTCAAACGTATTTGCCATATTGCATAATGAGAATAACTTCGAACCGATTGATCTGTTCTGTTACTTTTTTACATGCGTTTCGTAAAATACCAACATATTACAAAATTTGTAATTAAAATATAAATACGAATTCTACATTTACTTCGAGAAGTCAATCTGGTCCGATCTTAAGCAAAAAAACAGTGGAAATGGTATTAGTGCATTAGACATCAGCAATATTTATGAAACGTTGCAATGAGTCTTATTTAACTTATTGATAATCATATTATTAAATGTGGCCGACAGGAAGTTCGATTTTATGCAGTGGAAATTTTCTCTCCTATTAGAATAACATTTTCAACATACTGATATATACGGTAGTTATTGAAACATTTAAGTTTGAATGACTACTTGTTTGGCAAATAACTATTAAATGTGCTTTCCAACTTGTATTGATTCAGAAAAAAAATGTGCAATAAACAAACAAAATATTCTTCTGATTTAGCAATACTTATCTATATCACTTTCTTGGCGTGAAAAAATAGGGATTATTCGATCTTTACTGTCGTGAGTTAGTATTTGTCAACTAAAGCGTCCGAAAATACATTAACACGTTGTAGAGTCCTTACTTTCCCTTGGGAGTTGTCCTTAAAAATACGAATTACTTGTCATCTACTAATGACTTTCACTTTCGTATTGTAGGCCAGTTGGTATGTTCCCTAGTTATTTTTATCAGCGGGCGTGGATGTTGTTTGACAGAGAAACCAGGTGGCAAGAGTGGAAGCTTTCCTTGGGGAAACACAGGCCAAGCCTGGGAGTAAAATCTGTCGAGGGCGAAGGTCGACTACACAACCAACCAACTTGTCACTCGTCTGAACAGTTGCTACTCTTATCTCTGTGCGGCGCTGACGCAAACCCGCAACACATAACCCTTTTACACCGTATCACTAACCCCTTAAAATTGACTTAGGTCCTACTCATCTGTATTTGAAAGTAAGTTATAAAATGAAAAAGCTATCAATATGTGCTTTCAACTGAAAAAAATATTATAGGAAATGTCTACAACAATTATTGTACTCAAGACCCATGAAAATGAAGCGGGTTTCTGGCTAATTAATTCATTTCTTTAAATAGAGTTCGAAATTTATAAAGAGCCTCTTAACAATTCAAATTTCCTCTTATTCTTCAATAAATTATTGTAGCAATTAATAGTGTAGAAAACTTGAATTATTAATTCTATTCAGTTACGTAATATATTTCTTCTCTGCAATTTGAAATTGCATGAACAGAATAAATACCTGGCTCATTAGTAACCAGCTCTTTAAAACATATTTTACTCTTACTTTATTTATTTAACTAGTCTCTCTGTATGATATATTGGATTTGTTTTCTTAATCAAATAAATTTTACTCAATACATTAAAAAATACTGCTATTATCTATTACTACTGTTGCAGAACTTTGGAATGATGATAACCTAAATTCTCTAGATGAGGCTGGTATACCAATATTTGTATTAAAATAAATTAAATGAATTGTGTACATTTCTTGAAAATATATTAATCGTAATAAACAAAAAAAAATAAACAACGTTCAGGCTAATTAGTTAAGTTGTTGTTGAACTAGTCGTTCTCGCATGCATTAAATCAATAAAATTATAATGAATGCCATTTCTGCCATTCCAGTATTAGATCACTTGTCATGCTTGTGACTAGGTTTATTTCAAATTAATTAGCATGTCATTACATTATTCAACACTGAATTTTAAGTATTTACTGTGTCATTCTGTTAGTTTTGATTCTCCTTAAAACTGCGGTTAATTCTTTAGTACGATGTTTTCTTAGAGCTTTGAGTTAGTTGTGGACATGTAGTTACATGTTCTTGTGTGATAATTATTATGTGGAAATGTGCAATATAAATGAGTTTGGGTTGGAGTGATTTGATTTGACTGTTTCATGTTGTTATTAGGGGTGATGCCAAAAATATATGTATTGTTAAAATTAAAATAAAAAAAAGTGTTATTTACCTCAATGCTGTAAGACTTCTTGATGGCGAACATCTCCCTGTTCTTCTGAGCTGCAGCTACGGCCATCATTTTGGCGGATGTTCTTTTTTGTAGATCTTCTCAAAAAGGAAAAACTCGTATAAGCACTTCTCTCCCCCTCTCGTTAATTTTTTGCAAGCGAGATTCTGTTTTCTCTCTCTCTCTCTGAACGATTTGCTACTCCGTGTCTAAAGTCCCGGCGGATAGCTGACTAAAGCCTATTCCCTCTGGGACTACTACAAGCGAAGTGTGAATAAGTTGACTGCTGACGGTGACTCCTCCGTACCAGGCGGCTCAACCTCTGAGGTTCGTGAGACTGCTTCTACAGCCCCTTGCTCGCCGCGGGCCCTCTATATACCCGCTCCGCCTACCCCCACCTACCCCCTCCTTCTACCCCCACCACCCTACTCTACAACACTAACAACAAATTCGTTTTATTTAATATCCGACACGCGGATAACTATTACTTTTAACCTTGTGACTTGCCTGGTATCCACAGTCTCGAAAGGCCCAATGACTAATCAGGTCCTGCATGAGCTACTTTAATAATGACCAATGTGTGCCATTATTTATTTTACTCTGTCAACATTTAAACTATATTTTTCTATATTTATTTCATAACTATTTTATTAGCTATCTAGAAATAAAACCAAATATAATTACATTTTACTTCTAAAGTTCTACCTAATGACATATCTAAACAATATTCATACTTGCACCAGCTCTAGGAAAATGGACACAATTACTTCTAGGCACACTTCTTATATGGGTTACATATTCCTGTGAATTTATGTAAAAAGTAGTCTGCATTATTATTTGATACATTATCTCATGAAAAAATTACTATTTATCTCAAAGGTAACCGAATGAAAAAATAAAAGTCTTGCATAGCCAATAAATGTTAATGTGATAATAAATAACACCAACTTAGTCTACTATAGACCTAGAAAATATATAGAATAAAACATGAATTAATTTCATATAATTTCATCAGTATACACTTGCATGTCAAATAATTAATTAAATAGAATGTATTGGTATTCCTAATGCATATGTATTGCCCTTTAATGGAACTACACTATTACCATGGAATGCCAACCAAGGAGCTCTCTAAAGAATGATTTTTTTTTTCCATTTCTTTAAATTATTTAATTTTATTTATTTACTTTATGCAACTAAGGCTAATCGGGTTGGTTATCTGTGTACCAAACTTTTCTAGCCAGTTCGTTTTATTCAGGGAATTCATCATTAAATAAATTCCTATTAACGACGCGAGAATCAAACCCGTGACTCTAGTGCTACTAAATGAATTTAGACCCACTTCCTACTCCCAGGACTTAACCGGTCCCTGAAATTAAACATTTTCATTACCATAATATCCACTTTAATGATATCGTGGTCACATTAGGGTTAACCGATGTACATGTTACACTAGCCTTTACTAACAGAAATGTGATTAAGAATTTTCCTCCAAGCCTATTTGAAATCGCAGCCAAAACACTAAGTTATCTGAGAGTATCAAGGTCAAACAAGCTTTACTTTATATATTTATTTAATTGTAAATAGGCATCAAACTCGCGAGAGTTATATGTGCCTAGGTGATCGAATTTCGATTTTCGTTTTCCTTCCGTCTTGTTCGGTAGTCCCTCTCTTCAGAGATCCCGTCCACTTCTCAGCCCTTCGTCATCCTCGCCTATGTTGCATCTCTCCTATTTCTCTCTATCCCTGATCCTGTGAAGAATAACAAAAAACAGCAGTATTTTTTTAATAATCAATTAGATATATTAATATTTATCTCCCTGACCGTATGTTGAAGTCCTATATTATATTTCTTTATTTATACCAGTAATTATTAAAAATTTTAACATATTTATCATCCCCTAGTATTTCAGAAAGTACTTCTGATATACCAAGGGACTTTCTGATGTCCTCATACCTTCTACACTCTGTAGTATGCAACTGCTTGGCCTACTCCACAAGCAGTGCAGGTTGGAGATTCTTCCCTTTTCATTAGGTGCTGGTGTGTGAACCTAATGTGGCCAATTCTAAGAAGCCATATTAATACTTCATCCCTCCTTTTAGTGTTTGTTGAAGTATAGAAGGGGTTTTGTGAGTATTTCTTGGTAATATGGTACAGAAAAGTACATAAAAATTACGTTGAGTACCTGAATACAAATGGCTATTTGAAATGGAGTTTTATATAAATCCCTAAAACGATTAACCTTGTAATGTATGTAGGATGAAAAAATGTTGGCTACGCTTCCACTATAATAATTTATTAAAACAACAAAGCGCTTTCGATGCTGTGCATCATCGTCAGCGCCTGAAGGTCCTGGATGTTGACCTGACGGCTCTTGGACCTGGACTGTCCAGCTCCGAGAACCGTCAGGTTAACATCGAAAACCTTCGGGCACTGACGATGATGCACAGCATCGAAAGCGCTTTGTCGTTTTAATAAATTATTATAGTGGAAGCGTAGCCAACATTTTTTCATCCTTCATACATTAGAAGTCACTTCCACCTGCCAGAATACCAACTCAGGATTAACTTTGTTTATTGAAATTTACACTAATTTAGCTGTTGCATTATAGGTAGTTTAAACTAAAAATATACTTTTCTTTAGACTCATTCGGACTTTTTATTGGCTCAGCCTGTGGTTGTTTTAGTAGTTGATTTTCGACATATTCATGAAGTTCATAGTTCTCTGGAACCCCCTTCATGAGCTGAAATATCGATGTGTTTTATTGATAACATGATTTGGGGACCATGATAATATTCTCATCTCGTACTTATTTCAAAATAAAACCATGTTTTTTAGGCTCATAAGGGTGGTTTCAAAATATAGCTAAAAGCAACCGCTGGATTAGACAAACACTAGAAAGTCAGTACAATTTATACTAGTTACACATCATCAATTCACATGAAATAAGAACCTTTAAAACTTTTCTAAAAAAAAAAAGAAAATGATAGTTCTTACTTGCGATAATGTAATTTTCATAGTTTACTTCTTTATTTATTATATGTTTCACATATCCCTTTTTTATTGAAGACATAAATAACTACGTCTATTAAGTCTATATTGTTAAAAGTAATGAATGATTATTAAAATTTGAAACGTATGCATGCAATTTTAATTTTATAAGTAGAATAAAGAAGGTTCCTTAATTGTTAAATTTAAATATACATCATTGACTTCTGATAGACATAGCATACAGCTAACGAATTTATGTCGAGCCGTCCATTGACTAGAAGTTCCTTTAAAAATATCCTTCACATAAATTATTCCAAGCTCCAGAAAAATGAACACATCTCCACAAGTTAGCAATTAAACCAGTGTACAATGGAGTTCCCCTAACATTCAAGGGGATTAATTCACTTTGTCCAGGTCAGACATACATTTTTTTATCTATTAACCGAAGAAAATATTTTTACTATTGTAAATAAATTGACATTACACATTACTGGTGAGTTGACGTCGAAATAAACGGATACAGGAAATTTAATAGAACGAAATTAATTAGGCAATATAAAGACTTCATTCTGAAACGATAAGATCTCCATTTATTGTCGAATGTAATTTAATAACTTCTTGGTCCAGTTAATTTTTCGTGTATCCTATAATACATTATACCATAAAATACACGTACTTGCAATGTGCAATTTCTATATCAGATACTTCTGGTGAACAATATTAGAATTTTGGTGGTAAAATTAGTATTTCTTAGTAGAGTAAATTCTTTATTTTCATTCCATTTGATACTGTAATAGTACGGTTCAGGTACGATTTAGATATGGAATCATGGCCAAAATTGCTATCCTGGTATACTCATACATTCCAATAATAATGGCACAACTCCAGTGACTACACTAAATATAAAGTCTTGGAATACCTGCACCTGGACCATCAGAGATGTTTGACCATCAGAGAACGGCAACGTCAACATTTTCATAATTGTGTACCAAGGTACGGCCAAGGGCTTACGGAAAGTCTTTCGTCTATCCATCTCTGCCAGGGGCCGCTTCTTCGACCCTCATGGACTTACAAATTTTTAGGGTCTTGCCTGGCTATATTCTTTAATCAAGAGGCAATTACCAAAGACTTCTCTTCTTTATAGTACAAAAGATGTCACAAATCATTCAGTTCGAATTTATTTCTGATCCTTCCATTTAGACTTTAGTGAGATTTTTGTACTTCTTCATATATTCTAATAGACACAATGCTTTTAAATTTTATATATTTGTTACAGTGTTAGTCCTTTTGGTTTACTCAAAATGTTCAAGAAATATTTTGTACTTTCCGGGATATGCCAATTTGTCTTTCTACAGTAGAGTAGGACTATTTAATATCTTCTATGAGAGGAATATTAAAGGCAAAAAATTTACGATTGTTGACAGCGTAATGATTTTTTAAATACACATACATAGTATTGACGCTAATTAATAACCATTTAGTGAACCTTTCCCAAAAAAAGGGTCACTGACTCTATTTGTTTCCAGGGTGAACATTTCCCTCAAAATCAAAGCAACTAAAATATATATATCTATATATATATATATATATATATATATATATATATAAAACATTGAAAATAAGCTATAAATGAACTTTTTTAACTCAGAGATGAATCGGAATAATGATAATTAAAAGTCAATTAACTTTTCGTCTTGTTTTTAAACATACTTCGTTGATCAAAGATGAAAATATCTGATATTTCCAGGAAACAGTAATGTGAGCAAAAACATCCGTATTCGTGGCGATCATTACCTTCCCGATGTAATTTGTTTCTTTTTTAGTTTATTAATGGTTAGATAGGATTTCATAGACTCGTGTACAATGTGCAAGGACTTGCTAATGTGCATATTTTTAACTGCATTTAAATATAGTTGAAATGTAACTTTCCTGTTCTTACCAGGCATGATCAACATCATTCCAGTTTTTTTTTATATTAAGTCAAACATACTAGAGGACCGGATTTTTTCTAGTGCTTGAGTCTTTTTAGTGTTTCCAGAATATTTGATAAGTTTAAGTAACAGATATTTGAATCTTTTCCTTTAAAAGTGTTCTGTTCTTACTAAGACATCAAATTTCAGAATTTTGTAAAGATTATTGTTAATCCTTTTAATTTATATAATAGTGGCTCGGTAATATTCTTTATTGACTCCTTTATAATCATTTACTAAGTTACTTTGACCAATAGCAGTAACTCAGTCATTAACATATATAACACACTTTTTTTTTTTTATTCTCTATTTTGGTTATCCCTTTTCCTTATTTTTTTTTATTTATTTAATTTTTCTCCCCCTTCCCCTTCTATAGTTACATTTTCATTTATATTATTTTCATTACCCTGATGTTTACATATACAATATCATTTGCTTCATATAAGGCCATGGCATGCCAATAAACTGTTTCAAAAATCACCGTTTGCCATAGTTCACTCTTTTTCCGTTTCTTGTTTTTTTTTTTTTTTTTTTTTTTTTAATTTCGCTTTTTTAATGGCACTTGAATAATGAGTAAATCGCCGGCGTTGCGGAACTCATTTAAATAAATAAATAAGCTACTTAATTATTTTCTCATATTTACGTATGCTGTCCTGGCATTTATTTCTAGAGGCTCCATCGGCCTATTTCGTTTCCCGAGCAACGCCGGGTACCTTAGTTAGTTTGTAATATGCTCGTTTTCATAAGATATTTTCTTTTCCTCATTATCTTTTCAAATTTGTCTAAAATCTAGGGCTCTTTCTCATCACTTCCTCTCTTCCCAATATTTCATGTAGCACAGATAAATTTTGTTAGTGGCTGAAATCGGAAAGTAAGGATTTGCGGGTAGGAGTATATTGAAATAGCTTTGTTCTTTTGTGTTGAATGGGGATCTTTCATTTAACCAATATTTTTGATAAAATAATGTTTTAAATTTGTTATTCTAAAGGTTGTTACACAACAGGAATATTAACAGAGTCATTTGTATTTTGGTTAATAGGAGTACTACTCACGCATTCTTAATTTAAACTATTATATGGAATGATACAACAGCTAATCGGGATGGGCCTACACTTTTTTCCATGTCAGACGAAAGCATTTATTTAGAAAGTTTTTCACTGGAAAAATTCCTAATGATCTTGAGAGATCCATTTAAGTCTGTTAAGACCAAAACATTATTTCATACGAAGTTTTATTTTCTAATACATTTGAGAGGGAAGTAGTAAACGATGCAGGTTATATACCTTGAAAACCAATTTTAGATTATTCATAAAATAAAGATAAAAGCAGTAGCTGTTGTTGTGCAATAGTAATTGTAAGAGTTTTATTTATTAGTGAAAATTGTTGCGATTATTACAGAATAATAATTGACGACAAATGCATTGTATATATAACCTTTAACTCTTCCATTAAATTACTTTTACTTTTTTTCTTGGTAATCATTAAAGTAATTAAGAATATGTATATTTAATATTTTAATCCAGATCACATTTTCTTGACCTTTCATAATACTGATGTCATCCATTGGAGGAAATAACCTTTTGTTAATTCCTTTGAGTTTTAACAGAATATGCCGTGGTTGCTATCAATGATGTCTTCATTCAATGAAATATTTAGTTTTTCTAATTGAACCAATTATATGCTATTGAGCTCTTGGCCTGTGGGGAAAAACTACATTTCTTAGGAGGTAGTTAGAAAAACTCAAGGAAAATAAACATTATTCTGTAAAATCAATGACCACAAATTAATATTAATGAAATAATAAATTATGGGAATGTCAACCTTGTATGAAAAGTCGCAGTTATGTTTGGAACAACTAGGAACACTTCATTGTCATAAATTTACTATTCTTCATGAGTAATCTTTGACTTGTTATTCTTGGATATCATTTTGTTTCTCGAGAGCGTTACACTTAGAATTGAAGTAAGTACAACTGCAATCCATCAATTAATTTTAAATATATTCTATATTGCAGAGGGAAATTTTATTTGATAGATAGCATACTCGATATTTAACCATTTTATAGAAAACTAAAGATTCTTTTCTCAAAAAAGTAAGGGAGTAGGTGTTTATAAAAGGAGAAGGACATCATGATTTATATCTCCGTTATGGTGCGTCGGATATAAAAAAGTTTCATAACCTAACTTGGTAACTAATAACTTACTAATGAAGTACTTGTTTTAATTGTTTATGCCCAATTTTCTATAACTCCAGGATTATTCCAAGATATTGTTTTTTTTTGTTTTTAGCTTACAGTTAATCTCCAGCTTTTATTCATATTTTTACTTAATGGAACTACATGGCAAGGGTCACCAATAAAAAACATTTATTCCGCGCAAACTTTATTTATATTGCCCTACATATTTCGTGACTTACATTCCACCTCTTCAGGGGCCATCCCTTTTCAAAAAATAATAACTTAACTTTAAAAAATAATAACATTAATTTAACAAAACCCTATGACAATTCTTTGCTAGATACTGTATTAATAAATTCCCACTTACATGATATAACTATTAAATCTAATTACAGAATAGATTTTTTCTTTTTAGCCTGCAGTTAATATCCAGCTCTTGTTCATATTTTTAATTAACGGAGCTACATCACTAAACATTTATTTTCTGTTTTAAATTTGAAGTTCTTGTTGTTGAGGAATTAAAGTATAGAATGTAACATAATAACTTTAGTGTGTCATTTTAAAGCTTGAGAACTCTGCTTAGTTTATTTAGCAACTTAATGACAGACAAACATCTATTTGTTTAATTGATCTAAACTTTTGAGGTGATCTAAAACTATGTTTTTGGAATAGATTCATTTACAAATTATTTAAGAATGTCTTGAGCACAGGTTTTCAAAAATTAGTATGGTATATTAGGTTAAAATAAAGCCCTGCTTCATCAATGCAATGTGCATTTTCAAAGAGCAAGTTCTTTCATCAGTGCCTGCCGGCCTGCAGTCTGGCCTGTGACTCCCAGGCGACCAAACCAATAGTATGGGAGCACACCAAGATGGATGAGAACTCGGAGATCGCAGAGAAGTGACGACTTGGGGAGGTTTTACGCATGTTGAGGTTCTGAAAATGAAGAAAACATACTGCAGACCTGAGCGTTTGGTCTAAAATCACAATAAATAATTACTTTAATCGACAGATACTTTAATTTTTGTAGTGCCTATTGTTTTCACGTTACATTTATAAAAAAAAACAGACTCTTGCCGTTTTTATTCATTTTAACGAAGCCTATATTTTAATATTTTTTATAATTAAAATAAATTTATTATTAACTTCCGCTTTTTCCTCATAAAGGTGTGGCTGCGTCTGATACGGAATTCCTCAGATTCGATTAGGCCTGTAAAGCCTTGACTAAAACTGAGAGGGATTTAGGTGTCAGGGTGAGCTTCTGTCTGAGGCATATTATTTATCAGTGGTCATGGTTAATCATTATTGTTTGAAAGTAAATTAGTGTTCTATATGCCCGGTGTTAGAAAGTACTGCAATCGCCTAGTTCACGATCCTATGCCCGCACTTGTTGAGAAACTTATAATCCGTTTTCGTTGATTGATGGAGCGAGATCGTTCGTAGCTATTAATTTATATCATATTTTGATTAGGTTGATTTTTTTCAAAATCATTTTTGAAATAATCGTCAGGATTTTGGGTTATTGTGTTTTGAAATTAAATGAATTCGTATGTATTCAATTCAAGAAATTTTATTTGTATTTAGACATAACGTTCCATTCTTGTATATTATTAGTTTTTGAGATAATCAAACCTTTCGTAAAATTCTATTCCATATGATTCTGACGATGATGGATAACGCATCCATTGGAAAATACGTCTACGTCTCTTCCAGGACTGTCTCATTATTGCTCTGCTTTCCTTTGGCTTCGATAAGTGGATTTTTATCTATAAACCTTTCTCTTTTCGAATGATTACCCGACCGCTATCTTTTGCTGTGGAAAAGAAGATGATGGGGTTGCCCATATGATAAAATAATTCGGAAATTCCTTCAAATTATCTCATATAAATGAATGATTGTCAGAAACACGCAGTTTCAATTTTATATATACATATATTATTTTTTTCGGTTGACATGAGACTCGAGGGATTCTTGGCAAGAATTATTTTATTTTAAACCAGAAGGACCTGTATTGAGCTGTCTCTTCTCCAGTAGACTGACGGGCCCCCGTTGTACCATGCGGGTCTATGGGCAGATCACGCTGGCAGCCTGCCTGTACACAGGATCTAAGAGGGACATGATTGTTAGCCTAGGTGCTGTAAGATGTATATACCCATACATATAAATAGTTTGTTCTAGCGGTCGCAAGTTTCGAGATATTCAACAATACTTCGTATCTAAACATATGTACATCGGGAGAAGAAAGAGGGTGTTCGTTGACGCCCAGAATCTTTCTAGAGAGAGGAGGAGGGGCGGGGGGTTAGAGGTATTAAAAAGCCAAAGTGCAAAGTCTGGCGCATATTTAAATTGTTGTAGATCAGATGTTCAGTAGTTCAGATGTTGGCAGGGATCATATGAGTTGTAGGTTGAGAGATATTGGAGAAAACATGATGTTAATATAAAGTTTGTTTTTAAAAGTAGAGAATGTCTATTCTAAATATTACAAATACGGGGCTCAGGTTAGCCACGTGAGTTAAAGCGTTGCCTTTAATCTCTCATGGTAAACATACGAGTGGCATTCGATTCCCGTCTGGACAAAAGAATTTGTTTAGTGACGGAATTCATTACATAAAATCCTGAGTGCCACCCTGGCCAGAAAAGGGTGGTAACCTGTAGATAACCCGTCCCAATTAGCCTTAGTTGCAAAAAGTGGACGTTAATAAATATTTTAAATACGTTATTTGTAAAAATAACATATATATAATTTTTTAATGTCTGTGAACTCGGGTTCTTGTTTTATTTATTTAATGAAATTATAAATGTAGTTTAATTTTAAAATACAAACTATTGCTTTTAGTGATTTTTTGAAGGCCTCGTTAGTTCATATTTGGTATTATTAATTGTTATAGTTGTTTATATTTTCGCTATAGTAGCTGTTCCTTTGTATACCTGTCAACATAACCTAGGTAATAGGGTTTTATTTAACATTCTTCTAGTTACTTATACAGAGACTAAAATCTCAAGATAGTCAAGTTTTAGCCGGCGTAGTTTGGGATCCTGGACAATAATGGGATTCGGGTGATAACACTAAAATAAATTCCATAAATTTTAAGAACACTAGAAAGACGCATAACTATGCATCTCTTGTAGTAGTGAGGGACTTTTTCTTGTCTAATTACTACATAATTCATGCCGGTTCAGCCCGATATAAAAAGATCAAAGTAACACATTTCAAGTTGTTCCAGTCCGTCGCGGCGCCGGCAGTTAGGACTAACTGACCGAGCAGGGAATTCCGCTATAACTTTCTGCAGGACAGGTGAAAGAAAGCCCCTTAGCATGTGAGTATAATTCCAAAGACAGGTTCCTCGAAGCTTGTGGCTTTGGGAAACACGGCCTGACGTCGAGGCCATAGGAAAGGCAGAACAGGTTGGCGATGAGTAAGCACAGGTCGACCGCCGGAATAACCCACAGTCTCCAGTAGCCATTATTAACAGGTCTCTCCTCTCGTCCATTTTGTATTCAATTAACTTAATGTCATTTTTTTGCCTGGGGTTAAACCGCTTAGCGAAAGTCTTCATCTGACACGTTCAGAGGCTATTCAAAATTTCCATTAAATAGTGCTGCTTTACTACTCACTTTGGCGTGAGTAGTATAACATGGAATATCTTATATATATGCCCAACTCAGTTTAGGTAAATAATAGTTTACTTTTCTTATAAATCATCTTGAGACAATCAGTTTAATCCCTAAGAGTATTACTCCTACGGATTGTGATTTGAAAAACACAACTGTCAATAGAGCCATTAAAGTTAGTGCACTAGTTGAGAAGAAGAAGGTTGCTAAAGAAACGCCTCTTTATATTTTGCTGCTTACCTCAGTTGAAGTATCCTTAAGTATTCTTGAAAAACATTTTATATGTATATAAAATGAATATTCGGTTGGAATTATAGAGCTTTCACATCTTTAACGGCCTCCGAGCGGGACTCGAGGGATTCGCAATTAGAGGTTCTACATAGTGAGTGATCACCTGGATGTACAACCCCCGTTGACCAAGGAGGACCTGGAAAGAATTACCTAAGTATACAGGTGGGCGGCGGACAGGGGTCATATCACCAAAGACCAAATTGCAAGGTGACGGAAGAGTCAACGTGCTTCGTCGGGCTGTCAGACCGATTTACTCACTAGACTTCCTCCATTCCACCACCACGCCGAGCTCTGGTAGTGAACAGGTGAACTTACTCTCTGGTCATCGATTCACATGCAGACCATACTCGATGTTATCTAGTTATCTAGAGCCGGACGCGAGTGAGCATGTGAGTTAAAGCATTAGTCTTAATCTCACTCAGTAATCCTAGAGTGGCGGGTTAGATCTCGCCTGGCCGATTGGGAATTAATTTAGTAGTAAAGTCATTAAATAAAATCTTTAGTCCCATCCTTGGTCAACACATTGCTACTATCTTAAAATATATAGAAACAATTGGTCAATTTGACAAAATGTAATTAGAAATATTTCAAGTTTTTAAAAGTTTTTGTGTAAGGAGTGTGTGTTTGTGAGGATGTGTGTACTTAAGCAACGTTATGTTTTAAATGAATATTGTAAAAAACCTATATTCAGTAAATCGCTACTTTTGCTCGAGTTTTCTATTAATTTTATATTCATTTATTTATTACCTCCTTTTTTTGTTATGTCATGTTCATGTTTCTTTACAAGTTTTGTGTTCTGTTTCCTTAGTTCTGTTCATTTTTATATTCTTTTGACCATTCTAATTTTTGTTATATGTTTCAACATTTGAGAAGAGCAAAGGCAACGTAGTTCAGTAGCTCTAAATCATAAATTATTAATAATCTATATTACTAAATCAAAATCTCGAAACTACTTTTCTTCACCGTTTCCCCAGCCCTCTTAACATTCTGAGTGACCTTCAGTGGCTCAGACGTTGTCAACAACCGAGGAGCTCTGAAGATGCAAGCAGGAGCATTCGAAGGCGCTTACCGTTGAATAAATTGTTGTGAAGAAAGACCTTTTTATCTATTCTCATACGAATGCATCAAAGTTGTATGTTACTTTTGCCATGTAATAGACAAGGAGGGTATATTTCAACACACATTATTAAATTTTTGGTTCATATAACCTTCAGGTTCCTGAAAGGTTCAGCTACTATACGATCAACCCCACTACTTTACTCTTTTTCAATCACACTTGATGAGGAGACACAACTTCTACTTATTGTTTATTCTTGCATCTGCCTAGTATTACTCAGGCTCTGGCTTACAGAACATTCATCTTTAAAGCTTAATCGATTTTGGAATGATAAGGCAACCCAAACCTCAGCTACGTCTAGCATTTCTGAGTTTACTGTTTTTAATAATTCTACTTTCACAAAAACTGGATATTCTGGAAATCCCGGAGAGCTTGCGGGCAACCAGGATGAAGAAACGATTTTTTTTTTTTTTTATGTTATGAAAATTTAAAGTAATGTCTGTGCTGGGTGGAATTTTTTCAATCTACTTTTGTGCTAATTTCACTTGATTTACCTTGAGGGAAATCCACTTTTATGTCAATGTTTGATAAGACGATCTTCACATTAATGTTAAAGACTAACCAATAATATAATATTGTATAGATATTGCTGTACTTGATAGATGAGAAAAAAATATGCAACTGTGAGGCCTGAAGGAGTGGCGGATTGCATTTTTTGGCTTCTGGTCAAAACCACTCGTTAATGTTCACATTTCAAACCTGTAAATAATTTACTGATGATTTTTAATATAGTTTTGGCTAAATCTAATTGAAAAGCTGATTACTTATTTACTGTTGGTTGACAATAAATAAATAAATATATTTACTTGTATACTTCGACAGTGGAAACATTATTTAAAGTCTCCTTCTAGTGAAACTATTATCAATGGTGGTTAGATTTAAATGGGATTTTCGAGTCTTTGAGGTATATCATATGCAAAATTTTGAACGTTCTGTGATCATTAGATCTGAAGAGACATGCATTAAGGAATGCCCCAGGGCGTAAAGGTTTTTGTATAGTGAGCATGTAACATATACCGAATTTTCTACCGATCTGATGAAAATTATAAACGCTATATAATTATCAGAGAGAGACATATTCCTTCCTGTCTGATCGGACAGAAAATACTTTTGAAGCTCGTGTGATTCCCTGTTTATGCATTTAAAGAGTTAATCATCTGTATTATTTAAATTCTTACCCTTAATTAACATATGTGCTCTTCATATATGGTAAACATATCCCCATGTAGTTTTTCACCGCTCTGAAATTTTTGGAGTAGTGTTTAACTGTAAAAAAAATATATTATTTTTTTAAGGAATATCCAAATGATTAAATAGTTCAATGGCTGGAATCGGGTCATGAACTTTTGGGGTTGAGAGAAGGGCTAATTTGTTTAATCCCAAATATCAGCTTTATTATTAGTTGGGCAAGGAAATTATATATTATCCCTTTTCTTGACAATTTAACGTACTAATATTGTTGGTCCATACTATGTTCTGAAATTTGAATTTTAACTGCGTCAAATGTACTTTTGTTTTTTCTGTCATTGGAAACCTCCATTCTAATCAATGAGAGTTCCACAGTTCCAAAATGAAATTGCTATGTCTAGCTTATGTTTCAAGCCTAGTATACAAAGGGAGCATCGGGAGAGATAAATACAGTGCCGTCTATGACTAACTGTAACATGATTGTGTCATTCCTGCACTTGGGAAATCTTAGTTTACTTAGGCCCAGCCTAATAGACTTTTCTACTTGGAGAATAAAACGCCCAAACCTTCACTATGAAAGATATAGTCCAAGTATATATATTCTTCACTTCCAACGACACTACTGTGAAATATAGGAATTTTAAAATTGTATAGCTATTTGCTTAAAACATAACAAAAACGAGGTTTTTGAAGTTTTATGCGGTCAGTGATTGCATCGCATTTGGTCTGAGATCATTTGTTCCCTTAATGGTTGCTAATTGAAAGAACTTGTATCAGCCTTGAAACTAATAGCTGGAAGTACGTTCTTATGCATAGATTAATGACAATTAGTGCCAACTATGATATTTTTCATGTTTCCAAGGTTACTACAGATCTTACAATTTTATAATAACAGTCATAGATCGTTATTTTCATAACTTAATCTTCGTAGTTGTATTTTTATATAAATGGGCTTAAGGCAGGCTAACAAAATCTTCTTTACTTCTATTTAATATACTCGTACATTAAAGAGAATACGTTCATACTATTATTCTATATTATTCTAATTTAGTATCTATATTAAGTGTATATGATTTTTATGTTTTATGTTTTTGACTTACGGATTTATATAATGGACAGGTATGTTGATAATGTTAAAGGTTTTTAATGAGTTATTAAGGGATTTCATATTATTGTTTTAATTGCGGTGTTAATTTTTCGACATTTTATTTTTAACATAGTACGCATATTCTGAAGGTTTTTGCAGCTTGAAAGAAACTTATTTGAAAAGTTGATCATTTAAATAAAACAATATCTAAAAATCTATGTTTCCGAAAGCGGGACATTCGACTGTTTACTCTAAAATTTGATATTTTAGTAACCCAGCTTCACTGGAGTAAATCCCATTAACTATTTCTGGGATTAATTTACTACTATGAGGTTTAACAATTTTTACGCTAAACAGTAATAGTGCCCTAGGGGTTCAGGTTAGCCATGCGAGTTAAACCGTTGACCTTTATCTCACATGGCAAACCTAGAGTGGCGAGTTCGATTCTCGCTTGGGCAAAGAAAATTATTTAGTGACGAAATTCATTAAGTAACATCCTAAAATCCCACCCTGGCTAGAAAAGGGTGGTAACCTGTAGATAACCCGTCCCGATTAGCCTGAGTTACAAAAAGTGGACGTTAATAAATAATAATAATAATAATAATAATAGTGCCCTGTTTAAATAAGAGCATTAACAGGTAGATGTTTAAGTAAACATTTTAAGAATTCTATTTGTAACTTTAAAATTCACAACTTAGTTTCATTATGTGGTTTTAGACTTGGCCTATGGCATTACATGTCGTTGTAAATGCATTAGTAAATGTGACCGTGCGTTAGGCAATAAAACACAGTGAGTGGAAACATTTTCTATTTATTCAGCACAGTGCTTGATCAAATTTATTACTGGGCTTTTATGCCATGTATTGAAGGTTTATGGGAATACATGTGTAATATTGAATTAATTGGTTGTGATATTGCCTTTATAGTGATTACTGCATCAGGAAAGCCCAGTCATACCAGAGATATGAGCCTAATTAACGTGTTGATCACGTGATGAACTGATAAGTGACAATATCTGAGGTCGGTGACTAATGATACATTCACCAAGGACCAAGGTGATCTCCTTAATCAATTATTTTCAGATGGAGGAAACGACGCACGCAGGAATGGTCCAATGTGAAAGGTAGTGTTCTCCGAAATGTATTTCCTTTTGAATTTGACTGACCTCCAAAGCTTCCTATGCCTTTGCAGATTGTTAAAACGACGATAACATTTTTTTGTTCGAGGAACTTGTTTAATTTTGCAGGAATTGTTTTCTTATAATTACAATGCTGTGGTTTTACATAAATAAGAACATTTCAAATGCGAAATTATTGTTTTTGTTTTCATTAGTTATTCATGTGTCAATAAATGGCGTTTTTTAAGTTTTTTTTTTAAGACCATAAGTTTATGGCTTGGAAAATTTTCTACACCGCGTTGTAGTAATTGTATAATCTGTGATTAGATGAGTAGTTTTGAGTTAGTCATATATGAGTGTATGTGCCCCTAGATTTATGCTTAAACGAAAATATATGCAACCGAATTTGATATAGGCTTCAACCAAATTATACATAATTTGATTAATATTTACTCGTTGGCACCTAAGTGTTCAAAAGATCCTACTTACAGTACCCTTGTATCAGGAACCATGCATCATGTATTATTGGCAGTCATAGCATGTGAGGAGCTTACTGTACGATACACTACATTCTAGCAGAATTGCTCAATTTCTGGCAGAATTGTAGTATAGGAAAAGAATCACCATTTGAATCGGTTAAGTTGTGACTGCCCAGATCAGTTTCAGAGATGAAGAGCGGGTGTATGCATGAATCTAAATCCTAAATCTTGACCTTAAGAATACCGTGGTTACCCTGAAAACATGTGTAAAGTTTGTTGATCACCTGCAATGATGGGTATGGTATGTTCATCACCAGGTTATCCTACAATGATCGGTATGGTATGTTCATCTCCAGGTTATCCTGCAATGATGGGTATGGTATGTTCATCACCAGGTTATCCTGCAATGATGGGTATGGTATGTTCATCACCAGGTTATCCTGCAATGATGGGTATGGTATGTTCATCACCAGGTTATCCTGCAATGATGGGTATGGTATGTTCATCACCAGGTTATCCTGCAATGATGGGTATGGTATGTTCATCACCAGGTTATCCCGCAATGATGGGTATGGTATGTTCATCACCAGGTTATCTTGCAATGATGGGCAAGTTATGTTGATCACCTGGTTATCCCTCAAAGATGAGTGAGTTATGTTGATCACCATGTTCATCCTGCAAAGATGAGTATAGTATGTTGATCACCATGTTCATCTTGCAGTGATGGGCAAGTTATGTTAATCACCTGGTTATCCCTCAAAGATGAGTGAGTTATTTTCATCACCATGTTCATCCTGCAAAGATGTACAAGTTTTGTTGATAACAACGTTATTCAGCAAAGATGAGTAAGGTATGTTGATCGCCATGTACATTCTGCAAAGATGAGTAAGGTATGTTGATCGCCATGTACATTCTGCAAAAATGGGCGTCATGTCGATCACCAGGATATTCTGCAAAAATGGTAATGACATTATAATATTCAGGATATCCTGAAAAGATGGCTAAGGGATGATGGTCACCAGGGTCTCCTGCAAAGATGGGTAAGGTATGATAAGTTGATGAATGCTCTGGAGCCAAGAAACGTCTTCAAAAAAAAAACTTGACTGAAGTATGGAATGATTAAGAAAATGTATCACTTGAAGAGAATGAAATAAAATAAATTTTCTTTTATTTAACAATTCTAAGAGAGCAAGTATTAGTTTTCTATAGCCCAGGCTGGAATCAAACTCGCTACTATTTACCATTTGAGATTTAAACCAACGCTTTAACTCGTATGGTTAACCTGAGTCCATTATATTATACATCCGTAACAGCCCTTGTTTTAAAATAACAACGTTCTAGGTTAGTTTCAACTAAATAGTTATTTTATAGGGAAAAAAGTATATTATTAAGAAATGTATTTATTTTTTCTGAACATAAGCAAATAAAATTAACCTTACAACGATTTAATCTGTTCTACTAATACTATCATTCATTTCTTGTAACTATATCATTGATAACGTTTACTACACTTAAAGTACTTTTTATTAGCTCACTAATATTCATTTGAATTTTAAGTTCATCTATTTGTTCTGAAATGTTCAAGTTATTTCCTGCCAATCGTGAAAGTTTCTTTTCCAGTAACGTTAATTCTAAATGTCGACTGTTCTCACTGATTTTCTGGCGGAGACTATCGTACAAATTTCTGCTATTCTGTAAAGCTTTTGTTATCTCATCATTACATTTAACATGTGATTTAAGATCAAGAAGTTTTTTTCTTTTTTCCTTGATGTTCCTTTTTAAGATATTGCATGTACTGAACTCAACTAATTCTTCTTTTACTCCTTCTATTCGGGATTCGATGGACTGCAGTTCTCTGGATAATTTGATTTCAAGTGCATCTAGTTTCTCGGAACAGTGGTGAAGATATGCAAAGTTTTCTTCGACAGTTTCTGCTTTGTTATATTTAATTCCTCCGTGTTTTGACATAATGTCATTTGAGATGGACGATTCAAGGCTAATTTTTTTCTTCAAAGTGTTTAAAATGTCCGTTACTTCTCTATCCTGTGCTTCTAATTTTTCGATATTCTTAGATTTTATAGATTCATAACTCGAGAGGTAGAGTTCCATATTTTCTTCTTCTCTCAACAGTAAAGTGTATTTGCCATGAAATTTTTGAAATTCCTCTGGCTTGTTACTTATTGCCAGATATTCTTCTGCATTTTTAATTCCCTTGTTTATTTCCAAGATCTTTTGTTCTGTTGAAACTAATTTGGATTTTTCAATATCCACAATGGATTTGCTATCCTTTAAGTTTGTTAATTCACTAATTTTTTTTCGATGAATTTTTTGGCGCCTTTTTAATTCCATAATTTCTTTTTCAAGTCTGGTTACTTGCAATTTTGCAGGGTTAACATATATAGCTTCGCAAAGAGCTTGTTTTTTATAATTCAGAGAGTCTATATTTTTTTTTAAGTTTTCAACTTTTATCAAACAATCTTTGAGTTTTCTGTTATTTTCCATTATTTTGGGATCTACATCTGATAACAACATTTCAGCTTTAAATCTTTCTTCATTTAATTTTTTTTCGAGTTTCGATACTTTTTCTTCTTTCTTTATCCTTTCAGAGAAATATTGCTCTATTGTTCTAGACATCTCTTCGTTCCTCCTCTTCAATTCCAAGACTTCATTGTTTCCCTTACTACTATCTGAACTGTTAAATATCATGTTGTCTGCTACTGTATTCAGTTCTGTAAGGAAATATTGGTTTTCTGTTAGCTCAGAAGCTAGCTCTTTTACCTTTTTCTCATACGCCAGGCATTTGTTATGTTCAGCCAATGAGACCTTATAAACCTCTTGTAACCGAGCGATTTCATTTTTCAGTTCTGACATTTTGTTATGTAGTATTACTCTGAAATTCCGTTCTATAGAGTGTCTGCTGAGCTGTCTTCCGGTAGAACAAGTACGAAAACCGCTGCCCGTTAGCGGCGTAAAACTCCCCTTTAAGCACTTTTCCTTATTTGTTAATCCAGTTTTGAGGCTGATTGAGTTATGAATGTTACTGCTAAGCCGTTTGCTATTCCCTTGTGAAAATATTCTCGAATATACTTTTGGTCTGTTGTTAGCTTCATTATCAACGGCCATCCTGTAAGTTAGATCAGAGCATTCTGGGAGATCGTCTTCGATTCTCAAAGCTGTTTTGGAAGTTCCGAAGTTGTCTTCCAGGACTTGTTTAAATGCAGATTTTCTTGAATGCAAACATGAGTCTTCACGTTCTTCCCTCATCGCCATTGAGTTCCTTTCGATTGCTTCTTGAGAATCTCTTCTACTTTTCAACGGTATTAAAGGATTGACTCCAATATCTGTCAGAGGATCCGCCATCGGCCGCTGTTTCCTACTTCTCACAGTTAGTATGAGGTCTATATCTTCGGGATCAATTTCATTTGGATCTTCTATTCCTTCAAGCAAATCATTTATTGTTTTCAATGGAGCTTCCTTGTGAGTATTTCCTACGTGTTTTTTTCTTTTCTTTTTCTCCTCTATGTCGGTATTGCAGTGACCTGAGAGAGTAAATCCTTTATGCATGTCATGTGTTGAGCATTTAGATTTTAACAGATGTTCACTTTTTCAATCAATTGAATCAATTCTAGGTTCCAGTGTTTTATTTTTTGAGATTTTTTTTATGGATAACTTATTGATCAAAATCCTGCTTGATAACATATATTATTATTAACTTATTATACTCAGAATGAATCGTCATTTGATGCTAACTTCTTTTTTCTTACTGAAATACACCTGTAAGGGTAAAAAAGAAACATATTATTTTAACATAAAAACCTTCCGTCATGCAAGGGCTGCATAAAATAAGCAGATTTCCTACGTGATGGTATAAGACACTTATGATCTCATTTCACCACGTATTTTCTATTTCTAAGCAAAAACCGAAGAGTAGATGATTGGGAGGGGGGGACTGATTACTGAAGTCTAAAAACAAGAAAGTACGAATAACTCACATAATACTTGAGTAACGGAAAATGTAAGGAACAATGATTATAGACCATTAATAGTTTAATAAGATTGATTCCACATTTTATAATGCGACCCATAAAAAGGAGATATTTTGAATTTTTGAATTCCCCCTAATCGAGACCCCCCACTATTTCAGGTCTGATTGCAGCCAATAACAAATATGATCTTTAGTGTTGATTGAAAAGGATAAATATCGAGTATGGTATAAATAAAATAAATATTTTCGAAACAAGAACGTAAAATCTCACTTGTTGACAAATATGCATGTGGCCGACGTAATAAAGGTCTCTTGAAATCACTTGATATTTAAGCTTAGAATAGCGTGGTTCACGATATATCTAGTTTATTGTTAAGATGGCATGGCCAGGAGGGTTTATAGAAGGCGGAAAAGTAAAAAATCAAAATATCTCGTATAATTTTCACTATATTTATTTATTTTATTTATTTATTTAAATGAGTTCCGCAACACCGGCGATTTACTCATTAAATTAAATCGTGCACGCAAAAAAAGAATAGCAAAAAAAATAGAGGGAAATGTAAAAGGAATGAACAAAGGTGGTTTTTTATGGGTTCATTAGAATACCATTTTTATAAGAATCAAATAGTATTGTATGGAAACATCACGATGGTGAAAATAATATAAATGAAAATATAAGATTGACTGGGGGGGAGAAATAAATAAAAATAATAATAATAAAATAAGGAAAAGAGAAAAGCAAAGAAACAAGTAAATTTAAAAAAAAAGAGAATACCAAAAAAAATAAAAAATGAATAAATAAAAAAAAGGGGGGAAGGGAAAGGGAAACTAAAAAATAAAATAATATATTAAAATAATAATAAATAATTTTCACTATAGAGAAAATGAATATTACAACATTTATGGGTATTTACAGATTCAATAAAATTGTTTATATACAATTATTAAATCCTATTTATAATAAAGGAGATATTTAAATTTTTCGGATTTCTCCCCACCACTCATTCCTCCCCCCCCCCCGATTTTAGCATTATCGAAATTGATCTTTAGTTTTACATGAAACGCTTATATATCGAGTTTGGTGACGATGCAACAAAAATTGTGTTCCATAAAAATGATGTAACGACAAGTAAATACACACACACACACACATATATATATATATATATATACTTTTGAATGGACCTCATTTTCGTCATGACCTTGGTAAGAGCGATTTACACTTGAGATTTTTCGAAAATCGCGTCATGAGTGCAATCTCAATAGCTGATGTCTCTTAAAGGAAACCTGCTAAAACTAGTTCCAAAGGCTATTTAGGTCTATTTAGGGACAACAATTTTCTAGCCATGTGAGTTTAGAGATTTTACTCCCTGAATTTCAGTCAGAACATTCTCGTTTTGGATTTTGAATGACATTAAAGCCCTTAGTTTGGTTAAGCTGAATACCATATGTGATAAACTGAAGAAATCGACCATACCTTTGAAGTATCCTTGTTCTCTTACGTCAAAATAAAAAACGTTTTCAAAATATAAAAAATATCGCTATTAATATCGATGGAGATTAAGCTTCATTTATTGTTTTAGGTTAAGACAGTCTTAGATATTGGACTGGCTATAGTACCTTGAAGGTTAAGTGCAAACCATGTTGGCTGTCTAATTAAAAATAAAATATTCGAAATAGCTATTTTTTAATAACAATACTTAGAAGAAGTAAAAAAATAAATCAGTTCGTAAGTAAGTCACTATGACTAATAAAATCTCATAGTATTGTTAAATACTCTTGAATAAATTAGATTTAAAAAGGTTCAGATGAAAGCATTAGATGAAAAAATATGTACAAAAGTAGGTTAAAACATGTGTAAATGAAATGTTGTGGGAACCACATGCCTTCATTGTAAGCTACCATTGGGTTGTATTGTAAGCTTCATTGTAAGGTTCAGGTTAGCCATGTGAGTTTAGACGTTGGTCTTAATATGACAAGGTAAATCCAGAATGACGAGTTTGATTCCCGCCTGGGCAATAGGAATTTATTTAGGGACGATGCCAAAAAATTAAATCCACAGTCTCACCCTGGCTAGAAAAGGGTCGTTTTCTATAGATAACCCGCTACAATTTTCCATAGTAGCAGGGGCTGCGAAAACTAAACAGAATTCTCACATGTGCCACGTATTTGCATTTATCTCAAAAAGTAAAAGTTCACAAAAGTAAAAGTATTTGGTATTTATGCTTTAAATAATGTGCTTCATAATATAACAGCTTATTGTCAATATGACATAGTAGGAGGGAGGGGGATAACTGAAGGCCGAAAACTATAAAATGCTAGTATTTCGGTTATTAATCAAGATAGTGAAAAAATGCATTTAACAACAGTTATTTTATTTAGCATTGGCAATAAGATTGGTTCTTTACAATTTTTCGATCCGTCGCATAATGACGGGGATATTAAGAATTTTCGAAATTCCTCCTCTTTAACCCCTCCCCCCCTCCCACTGGTGGGATTTCGGGTCTTTTATAGATACCGGCAGCCAGTGATTTGAATTGCTATTAGGTGATAACATATGATATCAAATTATAACCTGCCAATAAAAGATATAAACATGAAATGTATTAAATGTTATTTAGGAAATGAAAAAAAAAAAAATAAATTAATTTCTCATATTTCTAAAGTTATAAATTTCGATATGTCTTTCAAAATAACCTCAAATAGGTACTCATTCCTATTTCTCTCTCGCCACATAAATTCGCATAGATATGAGTCTAACACAGATCTTGCCGTTCCACATTCAATCTTATTGCGTCTCTTCGCCCTTCCCCACATTCCTTCCACTGTGTTCGTGTGCGCTCCTGTATCTGGGTCTTTGAAATTTTTAGAATGATTCACTGTCATGTGCTTAAATCTATATCCTTCTAGACTTGGAATGGTTGCATAACTACTCCAACAATCTGAAATTCCATTATAACCTTTAATAGTGTGCTTTTAGTGCGGTCGGGCACTGCACGTAAGAAACACTCTTTCGTCTCCCTACATATACCGCCGAAAACCCACTGTTCTGGATACAGTTTTCCGACATTATATTTCCGTTTTGAAAAAAGAGATTCGTCTATTTCAACTGTTTGACCCTCTCCTCCAATTACTATAGGTTTATCTAAAATAGAGTATGCACAAACCTCTCTCAAATCTCTCAAAAGATTTTTGTAATCAGTAATTGTATTTGTGCTCATACCAAATTCTTCTTGACAGAACAACGTGGTAGTATATTGCCTTGTCCAACTGTATATGAAATATATAATTTTTTCAAAAGAAATTTTTGTAAACTCAAACCAAGTATCTTTCCTCAGTCTAATTGTTTGCCTGCAACCTCTCAAGTGGCACATCCATCTGTCTTCCTTTTCGCTTATTACAAGTTTCATCTGATGTCCGTTTCTACATATTCTCTTGCTATGAAGAAGTCCTCTTGTCTGCAGGAATGTGACAGCACTATTCTTGTCAGGAATATCTCTCACCAAATTCATAAGTCCCATTGTTTCAATAAAAAACGTTTAAGAAAAGCTGAAATGGTAGTGTTCCTTCAAAAATTGTAAATAAACTATCAAATGATTAGGTTATAAAATACCATATGATTTTATTTCTAAACCTTATGTTATCACCTAATAGCAATTCAAATCACTGTCTGCCGGTATCTATAAAAGACCCGGGATTTCAGTCATTAAGGAACTAGATCATTCATTTTACATAAAACGACTAAATATCGAGTTTGGCAACGATTAATGAAGAGCAGTAAGAGACAAATATATATATATATATATATATATATATATATATATACAATTTTGATCGGAACTCATTTACGTCATCTCTTAGGTAGGATCGTTAGACATTTAAAGAAAAATGTTAGAGCTTTAATCTCACATGGCAAACCTAGAGTGGTGAGATGGATTTCCTCCTCGGCTATAGTAATTTATTTAGTGTCGAACTCTAAACTAAATGACATAAGTTAAAGCGTTGCCTTTAATCTCACATGATAATCCTAGAGTGGCGAGTTCGATTCCCGCCTGGGCAAGAGAATGCATTTAGTGACGGAATTCATTAAATAAAATCCTTTGTCCCACCCTGGATATATAACCGGTCCCAATTAGATATAGTAGCAAAAAGTGGAAGTTAATAAATAATAATAATTTGTCACTTACATTTTGTTTCATGATATTGGTATCTTTTATAGGTTAAACCGACTTTGATGTGGGGGCTATAAATAAATAATATAATAATGAGAAATTTGAAATTTTTTTTTTCTTCGCTCACCTCATTCCCCTTAGCCGATATCAATTTAAGGGGAGATTCTCAGCAGTTCTAAAGTTGAATTTATACATTTTGAGTTAAACAAGGTACCTACATCGGTCCAGCTATCCACCAAAACTAGTCAATATCGATTTTGAGAATGCAAAACGGGTATAAAGGGAGTCAAAACGGGTAATTTCGTTGATATTTGAAAACCGAAAGCGATATTTCCTTCATTTTTTACAAGGATGTGAAAAGGAATTTAACATACGTACTGTGTCACAATTACTCTAGAATATAATCTAATCACTGGCCTACAAAAACGCAACAAAGAACAGAGAAACTAATATTTTATAGGAAGTATGCAAATGAAGAAAATAATAGTGATTATGTCACACATAATCTAAAATTAAAAAATAATACTTTAAGATCATTCTGCAAACAAAACAGGAAGAGAATGGGTTCAAGTTTTCAAATAATATTCACATTTATTATTTACTAAAACGTTTAGGGGCTCAGGTTAGCCATGTGAGTTAAAGCGTTGACCTCAATCTCACATGGTAAACCTAGAGTGGCGAGTTCGATTCTTGCCTGGGCAAAGGAAATTATTTAGTGACGAAATTCATTAAATAACATCCTAAAATCCCACCCTGGCTAGAAATGGTTGGTAACCTGTAGATAACCCGTCCCAATTAGCCTGAGTTGCAAAAAGTGGACGTTAATATATAAATAATAACTAAAACTTTTATTTAATGAGTTCGTCAGTAAATAAATTTCTAGTGTCCTCTCAGGAATGTAAATTACGATTATTGGTTTTAAAGAACAAGAGCAAAATGACATCTTAAAGGATTGAAAAAAATCAACATTTTAAACTTTCTCCTATTTGAGAAATTTTCTTTATTTCGAAGCACCTTATTTATTTATTTCTTTTTATATCTCACAGCGAGTTACAATTTGGAATTAGTAAGAATTGAAAAGACATTTAATTTGAGCTTGGTAAACTTCGCAGCGCTTTGATTTTTTAGTACCCATTAATCTCTTAAAGCCCAATAACATCCTTAAGATTATTTAAGTAATTAAAGTGGCTTACTTACTTCTAATTACATACTTAAGCATATAATGGCCATAATAGAATAGAAATAAAGGATCGTAAAGATAACTCTTAATGATATCCTTCTTTTATTTTATTTTCCATTCAAAGTATATTAAGAATAATGACATCTGAATATCAAGATTTTTTGAAACTTTTTTCTGATGTTAATAAATAAAAAAGGCCTAAGTGAGATGAGATTAACCCTCTGACACTCAAAACAATGATTTGCTTTTCAAACACAATACAGCTATCGGCGATCTATGAGCGGCTTGATCAATGAGAAAGCTCTCCACTCAACATAAAATTCCCTCAAGGTTGAGTTGGGAAGATAAGCCCAACAAGCTATTTTCTTTGACACTAGCCATGATACAATGCCCACTGACGTCAAACACCATTTGTCCAAGACCTTATTGTGTCTCATCTGTGTACGCATTTTATAACCTTTCCTTCTACAATAATATGAATCCCCATTGTCTTATTTATTAGCTTTCTCTAAATCACCATCTACGTCTACACCGCTATATGAATAAGCTCGTTTTTTTTAATATATAAAAGAAAAATACAACTGCTTTGTTTACAACACTTCATGTGGGTAGAACTCCTTTTTAAAATAATAAAACTAGGTCAATGAAAAATATCAAAACGATGCCCCAGAACCAATACTCAATTAATCAACTGGTCTATCCTTGTATCTTTCTTATAAATCTTTTTATTTTTTATATAAAATTATAATTATGAAAATGGCTGCTATGCTAAGTGTACAAAAGAAAATTTTTAAGCATCAGTCCTGAAACATTGGGATACATAATCAAAGTGACTAAAATTGTTTTGTCGTTATTTATGTCTATTAGGGATGGGTTATAGACATGTTATCACCCTTTCTAGTCGGGGAGGCAATAAGGATTTTATTTATTAAATTCATCGCTAAATAAATTCCTATTTTCCGGTCGGGAATCGAACTCACCACTTAATTGATTGACATTACTATGAAATGAGTTTTCGAACTTACAACATTTTTTTTCTGAACAGAAGCATCTGTAAATGTTTAATTATTTTTGCTTGGAAATCTCCACCTTTGACCTAAATTTTTCTTTCTTTGTCGAAGCTGAACTGTCTTAATAAGTCGGGCACGTTTTAATCACTCTTCTTCTTCAATATGCGAATAACATAACTCGTATTTAGAGAGGTCGATGTCAAAATGAAAAATCTTCGTACGGAGTGGTAGTTGTGCCTGTTGCTCAAAGGTATAACACTGGACTATTCTATTACCTATTACCTGCTTCCCGTGTCAATCTTTTGAGAAGAGACTATTAATCTATTTATACAAGTCTAATTAGCATTGTTTGTTGATGTTACATCCTAAACATTAAAAAATCTAGTTTTTATCGTAGCAATATTATAAGGATCAATAAGAAGGCCTAGTCCTCTACTGGTTTTTAATATAATGCAGAGTGCACTTTCGGAGTCAACGCTCCATCCTCAGTGCCTGCTGATTAAAGCTGCGTTGCCTGGACGACAACTGCCGGGCGACTCCCCCCCCCTGCAAGCCGCCCGGCAGTTGTGGTCCAGGCAACGCAGCTTTAATCAGCAGGCACTGAGGATGGAGCGTTGACTCCGAAAGTGCACTCTGCATTATATTAAAAATCAGTTGAGGACTTGGCCTTCTTATTGATCCTTATACATTTGTTCCTCTACCATCCAGCATATTCCAGAGATATCACTGTAGCAATATTGTTTTGGTCCATAAGATAATTTTAGTTCTGGTAACTTTCTATCATATTGAAATAGTCTTCCTGTTAAAATAAATTATATCTGCTTTCGATGAATAACGCCAATGTCAGGATAAAGCGTAAAACAAAATTAATTAGTAATCGGTATAATAAAGGCATTATAGCGAGGGAAACAGTTCTTAGGGGAATTCACTTACCTCCCGATAAATTCATATAAGGGAAACAATTCCTTCATTGGGGCCATTAGGTACTACCGACAAATTCTTATAAGGAAAAATTCATTCATAGAAGCATTCAGATGCCTTCCGATAAATTCTTATAAGGAAAACAATTCATTTATAGAAGCATTCACATACCTTCCGATACATTCTTATAAGAGAGCAATTCATTCATAGAGGCATTCACATACCTTCCGATAAATTCTTATAAGGGAAACAATTCATTCACAGAGGCATTCAGATGCCTTTCGATAAATTTTTATAAGGGAAACAATTTATTCATATGGGCATTCACATACATTCCGATAAATTCTTATAAGGGAAACAATTCATTCATAGAGGCATTCACATACCTTCCGATAAATCCTTATAAGGGAAACAATTCATTCATAGAGGCATTCAGATGCGTTTCGATAAATTCTTATAAGGGAAACAATTCATTCATAGAGGCATTCAGATGCGTTTCGATAAATTCTTATAAGGGAAACAATTCATTCATAGAGGCATTCAGATGCGTTTCGATAAATTCTTATAAGGGAAACAATTCATTCATAGAGGCATTCAGATGCGTTTCGATAAATTCTTATAAGGGAAACAATTCATTCATAGAGGCATTCAGATGCGTTTCGATAAATTCTTATAAGGGAAACAATTCATTCATAGAGGCATTCAGATGCGTTTCGATAAATTCTTATAAGGGAAACAATTCATTCATAGAGGCATTCAGATGCGTTTCGATAAATTCTTATAAGGGAAACAATTCATTCATAGAGGCATTCAGATGCGTTTCGATAAATCCTTATAAGGGAAACAATTCATTCATAGAGGCATTCAGATGCGTTTCGATAAATTCTTATAAGGGAAACAATTCATTCATAGAGGCATTCACATACCTTCCGATAAATCCTTATAAGGGAAACAATTCATTCATAGAGGCATTCAGATGCGTTTCGATAAATCCTTATAAGGGAAACAATTCATTCATAGAGGCATTCAGATGCGTTTCGATAAATTCTTATAAGGGAAACAATTCATTCATAGAGGCATTCAGATGCGTTTCGATAAATCCTTATAAGGGAAACAATTCATTCATAGAGGCATTCAGATGCGTTTCGATAAATTCTTATAAGGGAAACAATTCATTCATAGAGGCATTCACATACCTTCCGATAAATCCTTATAAGGGAAACAATTCATTCATAGAGGCATTCAGATGCGTTTCGATAAATCCTTATAAGGGAAACAATTCATTCATAGAGGCATTCAGATGCGTTTCGATAAATTCTTATAAGGGAAACAATTCATTCATAGAGGCATTCACATACCTTCCGATAAATCCTTATAAGGGAAACAATTCATTCATAGAGGCATTCAGATGCGTTTCGATAAATCCTTATAAGGGAAACAATTCATTCATAGAGGCATTCAGATGCGTTTCGATAAATTCTTATAAGGGAAACAATTCATTCATAGAGGCATTCAGATGCGTTTCGATAAATCCTTATAAGGGAAACAATTCATTCATAGAGGCATTCAGATGCGTTTCGATAAATTCTTATAAGGGACCAATTCATTCATAGAGGCATTCACATACCTTCTGATAAATTCTTATAAGGGAAACAATTCATTCACAGAGGCATTCAGATGCGTTTCGATAAATTCTTATAAGGGAAACAATTCATTCATAGAGGCATTCAGATGCCTTACAATAAATTCTTATAAGGGAAACAATTCATTCATAGAGGCATTCACATACCTTCCGATAAATTCATATAAGGGAAACAATTCCTTCATTGGGGCCATCAGGTACTACCGACAAATTCTTATAAGGAAAAATTCATGAAGGGAGGAAATGAAGGGATGGTAGTACATATGCATGTGCGTTATGTGTGTGTGTTTTGAGAAAGCGGGAGGGAGGGAGAGAGGATGAGAGAGAGAGAGAGAGAGAGAGAGAGAGAGAGAGAGAGAGAGAGAGAGAGAGTGAGAGAGAGGGAGAGAGAGAGAGAGAGACAGGGGGTGCCAGAGAGAGAGAGAGAGAGAGAGAGAGAGAGAGAGAGAGAGAGAGAGAGAGAGAGAGAGAGAGAGAGAGAGAGAGAGAGAGAGAGAGAGAGAGAGAGAGAGAGAGAGAGAGAGAGAGAGAGAGAGAGAGAGAGAGTGATACGGCTGCGAGGAGGCTGGATGGCTGAGGGCAAGGCCGGACGAGCCCCCAGCCTTCCTCAGTCATTGGCCGACACCTCAAATCAATTCAGGTCATTGCCAGTGGAATATATCTGACTCAATATCTCTTAACATATTCTTTAAGAATTAACATAAAAGATTCCCAGACCCTTAGAATCTCCCAGGGGAGATGTGTAATTAGCATGGAGATTTGGGGTCGCCACTCTATGAAGTAGATAAAAGGAGGCAATCAATTGAGAATATGTTAAACCTTCATTGAAGAAACTAACTAGTGCTAAATGTCCCCGGAATTATTGGCAAAGTTTCCTTTAGTACGACTCACAAGAGATGAGTTCCATTTTCCAAGAGTTAAGTTAATGTATTTTGCCATTCTTCTGCCATCGGATGTATAAAGTCCTCTCAAATTACAATGGATTTAAGACTTATTCCTGTCGTACTTGTATGTGTTTTCTTAAAAATAAATAAAAAAAACCTCTGATATTATTTTATCTTCGGAACGAAGAATGAATTCTACATGAAGAAAATGTTGTGTTGTGGTTATTGTCTGATAGAAGAGATTATTCTGAACAACGACAAACTCAAGCTCATAATCATGTAAAGTCATTTAAATAAAAATAGTCTCAGTAGTTCATGAAGGACCAGAACCTGTTGTGGGTGGGATGTTAAGTGGATACTGCTCCAGCCGATAAAAAAAAAAGAAATAAAAAGGTTAGTTTAAGGAGTTGTGGGTTCGTTCAATATTATTATTATTATTTATTAACGTCCACTTTTTGCAACTTAGGCTAATCGGGACGGGTTTTCTACAGGTTACCACCCTGTTCTAGCCAGGGTGGGATTTTAGGACGTTATTTAATGAATTTCGTCACTAAATAATTTCCTTTGCCCAGGCAAGAATCGAACTCGCCACTCTAGGTTTACCATGTGAGATAAAGGTCAACGCTTTAACTCGCATGGCTAACCTGAGCCCCCGTTCAATATTAGATATTCCTAAAGACCACTAACCACCTTTTTACATTAGATATAGTTATTAGTTGTTATGGAAAAAGTTTCTTAACCGAATACATAGTCGGTCAATGTTATTGACAGTACTTTGCAATATTTTTTATTATATGGGAATGTACTAGCATGGTTTCATGGAAAACGAAGTTTCCTTTCAGGGCGTCTCATTAATGGCATCAAAGTTATTGGCAGTTTAATATATAAAGTATTTTTATTTATTTATATTAACGTCCACTTTTTGCAACTAAGGCTATTTGGGACGGGTTATCTACAGGTTACCACCCTTTTCTAGTCTAATATATAAAGTATTGTTAATAATATTGACTCTAAAAAAGTGCTGACACCAGTCAGAGAGGCTTGGTTAGAGTAGAATGTTTCATCTTGTTGGATGTGATATTAAACCATATGTTTTGTTATAGATTACCTAAAACTGTTCCACGTGGTATTGTCACATGTGTTTTGTTATAGATAATCTAAAGTTTCATGAGTTAGAACAAATGTAATTAGTGTACTGTTTCCACTGTGGTTCTCAATATCTTACGCCTCTGACTTAATTTAGGGCATGCTCTGATTTTATATAAATTGACAACTATCAAACTTTAGACAACCTATTTGTTTTCTAATGTAAGAATGTCGAAATCGAAATATTCAATGCTTTAGTGTTATGAGCAGTTTATTGTAAAAGATTTACTTCTACTTGAAAAACGTAATAGGTGCTATATTATATTATATGTTGGCATTAAAGAGATGACTGAAATAGTCCTGTGAAAAGCTTTCAATTACAAAAGCAAAAAAAGCCTTTCCCAAATTATTTGGCTTTTTTTATTTTTAGTTAATGCACTTATACTGGATACGTTGTAAGGAAGTATAGTAGCTTTTAAATGATTAATTACCAATACTTAATTTTGTATCTCTGTCCAAAAGACAGGTGATATTTAAGTAACCTTGAATCTGTTTTTGTTCTCGGGCTTTACGAAAAGTGTTAGGTTAGTATTGCTGAATTGTTTTGAAGTTTGTAATTGAACAAATTATTCCTAATACACCGGGAAATATGCAGTTATCTTATTATTTGTTAGTGGCTGTTTAGTCCTTCAAAGAATTCAAACTTCCTTGACGAATGTCTAGTTTGCGAATTTATGCTTCGAGATCATTCCACTTTATGATTTTTTTTTCCTTCGTGTTTAATGGATCCTTGGGGGCTCATGTTAGCCATGTGAGTTAAAGCGTTGACCTTAATCTCACATGGTAAACCTAGAGTGGCGAGTTCGATTCTTGCCTGGGCAAAGGAAGTTATTTAGTGACGAAATTCATTAAATAACATCCTAAGTCCCACCCTGGCTAGAAAAGGGTGGTAACCTGTAGATAACCCGTCCCAATTAGCCTGAGTTGCAAAAAGTGGACGTTAATAAATAATAATAATAATGGATCCGTCTCAAATCACCTTCAAACCCGTTTCCCACTAGCTTTAGAATTCCATCGTAAGGTTGCTGGCTACTTTCGCTCTATGTAACTGGGCCCATGGGTCAGTGGACTTGTTTTAACAGTTAACATTTCTGAGTCACACATTTGCCACTCAAACAACTAACAATGAAATAGCAATACATTCGTATTGCAAAAAATAGTACCCACTTAAACTGCCAATGCCGGCCATTATTATATTTGCCTACCATGTTGACTTCCTATACTCTTAATTATAGTTTAAATTCATACTTATTTCCTTCATATGTTACATTACAGAAATATTACATTTTATAATTCAGTAATAATGAATGCATTTTTTGTAAAGCTTACTGTTTAACTTAAAATGTATTATGAGTTAGGTCTATGAGTATTATGTTTGATGCGGATCATCCCTTCATTGACTTCCATCTTGACAGTATAATGTTGCTGGTGACATTAGATGGCGGATGAGTCATAGAACGAACTGGAGTTTAAAAATTTAAATTATATGTTAATCTCCACTTTTCGCAACTAAGTTGCATTGGGACTGGGTCTGGTTCTCTAAAGGTTAGTACCCTTTTCAAGCCAGGGTGGGACTAAGGATTTTATTTTATGAATTCCGTCACTAAATAAATTCCTATTGGCAAGGCGGGGATCGAACTCGATACTCTAGTTTTACCATGTGAGATTACGGTAACTCACATGGCTAACCTGTGCCTAAACTGAAATTAGCCTCTCTTATGGCTTTAAGGTTACATGGCCTTAAGACATGGTTAAGATAACCTATTCAATTTATTCTTGTCCCGAAAGTGGTAAACCTCTGACATGTAAGGCGTTTATACTACCTATTTTTATTTTTTGTAAAATTATGGACCAAAGTAATGATTTTGTATTTTGAAAATTGTACTGGGTAGTTTTTATTTCCTTGTAATATGCAAAGGAAGTCTTACAATAGTGGTTTTTCATTTTTCAAATTTCGATGGAATTGATTGTTCTGAACCCATTTTAACTAGGTTCAGCGTGAGCTCTGTACGTATGTACGTTTGTAAGCACGTATCAATGTATCTTGCGTAACTCAAAAACGACTAGCTATTTCAATGTTTAAATTTCATATTTAGGAATTTTAATAATCCAGTTGTACACCGCCCTTTTTGATCAAAACAGACTTAGGAAGAGAGGGTGTTTGGAGAGGAAACAGAAATTAAAAAAATACGAATTTCTCCAGAGCTATTAGAAGTACAAAAAAACCTTGTGTAAAACAACATTTGTTTATCATGGAAATGTCTATGAGTTATTTTCTATGGCATTTGTTGATCCCAACGATGGGACCGGGGACATCGCATATTCCTTTCAAATGAACTAAACCGTAATCCATCAAACCTAACTGCTAATTTATATTTGTGGTTAATTGTTAAAGTCTGCTATATCCTACTGTTTTCTACATGTTACAACCCTTTTCTAGCCAGGATTTTATTATATCACCAATATCATTATTGTCACCAAATACATTCCTACTCTTTTCGTGAGAATCCCTCCATCAGCCATATGTCACCAGTTCATTAAGACCAACACCTTAACACTCATGGATAGTCTGCTCGCCATAACTTAATAAGAGTACATCGACGTCACATGGTGTTTACAACAGATTGTATCTTGAATTATCTAGAAACTAAACTTATAAATAGACCTCAGGTAAGAAAAGAAGGCCTCGTTCCTTCACAGTTGTTTATTCTATGCGACAAAGCGCTTTCAGAGCATACGATCCATCATCAGTGCCTTCTTCACAAAGATGTTACTGGAACCAAGGATTCTCTGAGACTCTGGTTCCTGTAACATCATTGTGAAGAGGGCACTGATGGTGGATGGATCATAAACTCTCTGTCGCATAGAATAAACAACTGTGAAGGAAAGAGTCCTTCTTTTCTCACATGAGATAAGAGATTACTTCACCATCCACATCAAAAATGGATTATAAATAGATTAGCTATTGAGACGAAATTTTAATTGGTCTAACGTTTGCTAGTTTGAATGTAAATATATATTAGATTTTATACTCATAATTAAAAATATATCATGAATTAGGATTACTACAGTAAATTAAATAAGTCGGTTTTCACTGCCTTACTGCTTTCAGTTTCCAATTTGCGTTTAGATCGATTCAGAGGACATTCTAGGATCTGATCTATTTTTGTTTACATTAGTTCATCTCCTAACACTAATTATTCCCCATTGACGAACATATTTTCGGCTTCTTATCTGCATTACTCATTTAGTATTTTTAAAAAAAAAATTAAATTATTTACTAACGTCCACTTTTTGGAACTAAGGGTAATTTGGACGGGTTATCTACAGGTTACCACCCTTTTCTAGCCAGGGTGGGACTGAGGATTTTTTTTAATGAATTTCGTCACTAAATAAATTCCTAAGCCCAGGCGGGAATCGAACTCGTATGTTTACCATGTGTGATTAAGGTCAACGCTTTAACTCACAATAGCTATCCTGAGCCACAAACCCAGTACTTTTGATTTTTAGTAAGGAAGACAACCATCTTTTGCGTATTTGTATTATTAAAGTTACCGCTTATGGTGTAGGAGTTGTTACGTTTGTAATCGATATATTAATCCGAAGGATATTATCATGAACCGATAATGCCCGTCGTTCTTGTGTTGGTGTATCGTCATAATGCCAGAGAACGCTGTTCACGGTCATTTTATAATGGTAACGTTGAATGGGCTGTAACAAACACCCTTTGCAAGGCCACTCATATCCGGCAGCTCGTGTCTAGGTTAAGTGTTGCTATGAATGACTCAATAAATCAGCTGGTTCATAAATCGAGCATTGGTTGTATAATTAGATCATGTGGCTACTAGATAAGCCCTGTCGTCAGAAAACCCCTGTTGGCGATGCATGTTGGGGCGAGATCCGCTCGTGTATCCTGCAATAGGTTCAAGGCCACCCCGTTCACTGCCTCGCCTTCTTCCGGGCCCCCTTCTCCTCGCTCCAAACCCCTTTCCGAGAATCGTGAATCGGTTTCCATCTAACTTATGGAGTGCATAAGAGACTTTTAAAGGCATATCCTTTAGCCTTTTAACAGATTTCCTTAATGTACTATTCAGGTTGTACTCATAACACCGTTTTCGACAAATGTCTTCAAATGTCCATCAATCCTACTCAGAAAATGACGAAAAGCGGCCAGCTCAAAACTCTCTGTCTGTTTGTCTTTCTGTCTGTCGGTTTCTCTTTGTCTCTCTCTCTCTCACACACACACCCACACCAGCACATGTATATACACTCCTCGTCAAAAAAAACGGAACACCCTAAAATTTATTAATTTCATTGGGTTTTTACTGAAGCAGAGAATCATACCTTATTGTGTCTTATAATACAAGTACATAGGAGTAATAAAAAGTGTATTTCAGAAAAAAAAATTAATTCCTTTAATTCCAAAAAAAAATAAAAATTTATCCTAAAAATGAAAAAACAAAATTTTAACTTTTTAAAAAATTAAATTGACTATTCATACACTAATAACCAGTGTTGCCACCTCTTGCTTGAATGACAGCCTCCATAGGTGTGGGCATGCTCCTGATCAAGTCCTGGACGACTTCCTGAGGTAATCTTCCCGACCCTTCCAAAACGGCAGCCTCAAGCTCCCTGAGGTTGAGGGTGCTGGTTCCCTGGCTCCAACACTTCTTTTTAGTCTGTCCCATAAATGTTCTATGCAATTTAGGTCAGGGCTCCTCGCTGGCCACGGCAATGTGTCGATATCGATTTCAGATAGGTAGTCCCTAACAATACGGACAACATGTGACCTTGCATTATCATGGATAAGAAATGCATTTTCACCAATAAATGGCATGTATGGCATGACATAGTCCTCCAAAATGTCTGCCACGTATCTTTGTGCAGTCAAAGGGCCCCCACGAATCGAAACTAACTCCGTGCGAGCTTCCCATGAGATGCCAGCCCAGAACATCACGGAGCCCACACCATAAGGCTTCCTTCCGACTATACAACATTGGCTGTATCGCTCACCTGGCTTCCTCCACATTCTTCTGTGTCCGTCAGGAGAGTTTAGCGCCACTTTGGTCTCATCGGTGATCAGGACTCGTCTCCAGTCATCGACAGTCCAATCTCGGTGCTCCTGGGCAAACCTAAGGCGGGCTCTTCGGTGCTCTCTGGAGACAAGTGGTCCAACCATGGGCCTTCGTCACCTCAGTCCACTATTCCTCACTCGTCTCGTAACTATTGATACCAAAACATGTAAGTTTAGGACACCAGCGACCAAGTTTCTTAAGTCGTTTGCTGTTTTTAGCCGATTTCTGAGAGTCTGGAGCCGGATAAAACGGTTGTCTTCCGCTGATGTGACCCGTGGTTGGCCCGATCCAGGTCTTCTTGCGTATCCTCCTGTCTCTCTGAATCGTTTCAAGACCCGTGCGACAGTTGACAAGTGGACCCCAAGTCGATTAGCAATGTAACGTGTGCTACGGTCTTCTTGGTGCATCGTCACTGCCCTAATTGTGTCATCTCTATCTAACTGTGCCATAATTACTTATGAATTCTAAAATAATGCGTACTTGATGAAATTAACATGAATACTGAGCCCCAGTAATTTTTTTTTTGTATCCCTAAGTCGATAAGAATGACTATGGAATTTGTGCTGTTTCTAAACAATAGGATTAAAGATAAGAAGAAGTGCTGGAATTCAAATGAAATTGTTGTTTTTTTCCTCCAATGTATTTGTCTGATTAGAAACATCAACATAATATTTTTTATTTCAATTAAAAACTTGTGTAATCAATAAATTTTAGGGTGTTGCGTTTGTTTTGACGAGGAGTATATATGTGTTGGTGTGGCTGTATGTTTATTTGCCTGCACTTCTCAATTTCTGTTCTATCGTCAGCAAATATATATGTAAGCGTTTCATGTAAAAAGATAAAGTTCGCTAACCGCTGAAATCAGACCAGGTGGAGCTGTTAGCAGTTACAGGAGCTTTCAGATAGATAACCAACAATTCAAATTTATATACTCATTGGATTTTATTTTGAAATAAAGAATATAGAATAAAATCAGTGTATTATCCCAGCATATGAGAAATCAGCTTATTTCACGAAGCCCCTGAGTGATGGACGTTTTTTCTTTTTAATATTCATTTTAAGGTGGTAAACAGCTGCCAGTAAATTCGACTGTCGGGAATTGTTTAGCAATAAAGATAGCGTTGGCCAAAATCTGTAACTTGTTTTCCCATGTGCAATGCTCCATAAAGTATAATTGGCGTTTAAAATGTTATTTATTTGAAGTTTTTCCACTAATTTATATTTTTTAGATGTTCTTCAGCCATCATTTACTGTTTTGTTATTATTGAAAATTATTTGAACTATTTTCAGGAAGTTCATCGAGAATACATTGTATTAACGAAGGGGGAGAACAGACATTATGGCCTTCCAATTAAGAGCTCCATGTTACTTCCCGATTCCTACAAGACTTAAAAAAATACTTGTCTATTACCAACATTAAACTCAGGCATAACTTTAGGTTAATAGATGCAGGTGGCGTAATTATCCTCGTTTGTTGCGTAATGGGGAAATATAGGGACAGCTAGAATAATGCTGAAAGTGTAACAAGGTACATTGATTTAATGAGTGACAGTAAGCTAGGATACAGGGAAGTGAGGGAGAGATTGTTTCTCATAGGGTTGATATTGAATAGGAGGGAATTGGTGAGCCCAGAAGCATTTTGGAGATGAGCAGACTTATGTGTGAATTCTCCTTGCCACTATCAAGAAAGATGATATACTGTCCTTTTAATATGGTAACAGCCATGCATTTTTTAATCTTTGTGAAAACAATGGACAATAATAGTTGATCAAGTTGTTCAAAAGTCCATACTCTGGTCTCCTCTTCAGGTATTCTAGGCCTAAGAAAGGATCAACAGAGGATTGTAGGAAAATTACCATACATTGATGATTTAAAGGACAAAGTACATAATATGACAGAGTCTAAACAAACAATAAAAAACATCTTTTTGTTATTTCCAAATGAAAATAGCTTCAGAAATAGGCATATTTTAAGGAAATGTGTCTCAATATGAGATTTGATCTTCAACATCCGACAGATAAAAAATGTTAATTTATAACACCTACTTTTTGCTACTAAAACTAATTGGGGCGGGTTATCTACAGACTAATACCTTTGTCTAGCCAGAGAGGGACTAAAGGATTTATTTTATTAGTTTGTCTCTAAAGAAATTTTTTTTGCCCAGATGAGAACCGAAGTCACGGCTCTATTCCAACAGATGATGAATCTTTTGTTATGTATTTCTCGAGGTTTATGATTTATAGCAGTGGTCAGCATGTCGCTTCCTTGCTTTGTATTTTACTTCATTCCCAGCGCTACTTATTGGTAATTATCTGATGAGAATTAAAGGATAAAACTAGTTAATATGTTTTTGCCTGCTATTTTATTTGCCTTGAGACATTCCTATACATTCTTCACATCCTTGTTAATTTGTCTTCTAAGAAAAGCATTTTTTTAAAAAAATAAATGACCATTGTTTCCTTGAACACACCTGGTCAATCTTTTCTTACCACTCGTTGGTTCCTTAATTCCATTTATTTATAGGAAAGTAAAGCGGAGATCTTCTCTATTCTGTAACAAAGCACTTCACATTTTGTTACTACCTTTATTTTAGCAGTTCCCCTTAAGGAAAATCAGCTTTTCAGGTTGTACTGCTGTAGCGATTTTCGAAGAATTCCTTCAAATGTCCATCGATTCTACCCAAGAGATGACGAAAATGGGGGGGGGATTCAAAAAATCAAAATATATCCATTATTATGAGTCGTATTGAAAAACACTACAGAACTAATCGTGTTAAATTATTGATGCTCTACGATTGTTCTTTTATATATTGCAGTTTTCGAGTGTTAAACATTATGCGAATTATTCGTATTTTCTTGTTTTCAGCCTTCAGTTAACCCCAACTTCAACCAATTGCATTTTTACTTAGATCTAGAAAATATATGGTGAGAAGAGATCAATAGTGTGTCATAGTAGCACAAGGGAAATCCGCTTAGTTTACGCAGCCTCTGCGTGACTGGCTTTTTCTTTTAATGTTTGAGTTATTTTTCATTAAGAAAAGTAGGTTGTAAAATTTTCCAAGAGGAACTTTTAATTAAGAATATAAAAGGTAATTCAAGTTCCCGTGAAACAGGCCCCAAAGACTAATAATATAATGTAAATAGGTGGACACAATATATTCTCTTTTTAAGGAGGTAATTTATTACTGAAGATAGATATAGAATAATTCCCTTATAAAATATTACGAGCAAAATGTTAAATTACAACTTGCTGAATATGAAAATAAAATTATGGACTTAAGCACATCTCTCTCTCTCTCTCTCTCTCTCTCTCTCTCTCTCTCTCTCTCTCTCTCTTTCTCTCTCTCTCTCTCTCTCTCTCTCTCTCTCTTTCTCTCTCTCTCTCTCCTTTATTCCAGGAATTTTATTTCCTCGTATTTTATTTTTATTATGGAATACCTATATTAAATAAATTTGGTGCATAATGCTTCCAGCTGATTTCGAAAGTAGCTGTGCTTATTTTATGTTTATAGGGAACCGTTAATTCCGATTTATATTCAAATAAATAATCATGTTTAATGGTCTTTCGTTGATATAGCTTAGCGTATGAAAATTTGGCAGTTAGTTTACGGTTGGTATCTTTTCAATTACTTTCATGTTTATTATTATTTTCGTTGTCAGTAATTGGATATTATTATTTATAATGAATCATCATCAATGATGTTATCTGTAGGCTGATGATGTTATCAAAAGCTTCATTACTATATTGCGCATTGTGGTTCATCCACCCATGAAATGACTGTGGGAAATGATGATTTCTAGAATGGAAACATACAGATAAGTACCTTATTCAATTTTCTTTTTCAAATTTTGCAATTTAGCTAGGTATCCGGATGTTAGTCTGAAGATGGTGCTTTGATGGATTTATAATAGCAGCAGTCAGTAAAATGGGCAGACTATTTCTGATACACTGATGATCGAAGATGAAATCACTGACAGAAATAACAAGTCGGCATCCAGCTCTTTTTGAAAACTTTACTACGCATGCACACCAGATTAACTGTAACGTTTAACGATGACTGTAGTGACCTCAAGGAAAGCCAACTTAAAGTTTCATACATTTTAAAAAATATATATCTCTATCGGTTTTTACAAAAGGGCTTCAAGTATTCTTCTGCGGTAGTCCACTTTTCGATCTGTGGAGCTACGCTCAGTTCAGCTCTACTAGACTAGACCGAGCCATATTTTCACAGTTTTTATTTTAAAGAATTTACGAGTCACTGTAGCTTTATGCTATAAATAATAAGAAAGATTAATAGCCTATTACATGCGTGTGTTTGTGTGTAGATTGTTCTTGGGTGTATTTAGTAATGAGTATCTGTTTGGAAGTATAGGATATTGAAATATGTAAGCACATAGACACATTTGTGTTAGGTGTATGGCTTTTATTACTGATGTGTAAGAGAAGTATAGATGCAAATTTCTTGAATTTCCTTTTAATATTTTTACAGGGAAAATTCAGCCCTCGGTAGTCAATTTCAGTTGTTTAATAAATTAAGGTAAATTTCAGATGAATGTCTTACGTTTCCGATTTGCCTTTAGAGTAAAATCTCATTTATGCCGAGGGGACTGAGTTCTGAATATATTTGTTGAATTAATCAGATCAAGTGGAAGTTATTGAACGTTTTTTATCCCTTTAGTCTGTTTAGCTTTATGCCTGATTCTTCATCTTTATGTCCTTTCATTTCTGAAATTGGTATTTGTATCATTTTGTTAATTTGATTTCAATATTAATACCGAGTATCTCTATGGAGTCTCAATCTATATCGGCAGTAATAGTCACAACAAGTGTAGAAGTCAGGGTCAGAACCTGTTCGTTCGTAACTTCGATTGCTCTTTGGCCATGTGCAACATACTTACGGCCATCAATTAATAGTGATTCGTGTTTTCCCAGATCATCCTATATAATTTCGAAAGTTTCTAGCCCACCCTTCCTCAAAACATTAAACGTGTTATTGGAACCTAATGAATGGGTCTATTTGGAGTGTGTTTAATATTGACATAGGAGTGAGTCTATAATATATCCTCCAAATTATTTTTATTTTTCGTTTTGTTTGTTTCGATTTCCGGGAAAGTGCAGATTTGGTCCAGATAAATGTTTAGGCCATATGCTTTACCATAAGCGCGGCGTGGTATTCTTTATCTCTTACAACTGAGTTACATACTTCTTGAAACTGAGATACAGACATTTGTTTCTGTTTTTTGTCAATTATAGTACCTGTATGCTATAAATAATTAAAGTATTTGGGAGATATTTAAATAATCAGATTACAAAAAGACTTGGCCATTTCCAGGCTTCCACATCTTCAAATCATTTCAATGAACATTTTTCTGTGCCTTCCATGTCTAATTTGCTTCCATATTTAAAATATTTGTTAAATTTATTTCACACGTGATTTTTAAATTAATTTTCTAATAATCATAATTTTAAGTCATGCTAAGATCTAATCTTCATTGACTTATTAATTTATTTTCTATTTCGCAGTTTATTAATGCCCTTATTGAGCCGTAATTATGGTTTATTATAAGTACACACTAATATATGCATGATGATATTGCAGGATCGTCGAAAGCTAACTGAACTAAATCTTTTCTTAGTTGCAAATGCAGTTTTCGTGGTTACTATTGAGGAAGAAAAATAAAATGCTACTAAGGAATAATAAGTCTAACAAAAAGAGATCCTTAATACGAAACATTTACTACGTCGGTTTAAATACGTTTTGTGAGCTTTTACATCTAATATTTCTTTTTAATTAAAGGGAAGTTGTTGTATTTAATTATGTTATAAATTACGACGGAAAATAAGAAAATAAAACGAGCTACCGTATATGTAAATGGAATAGAGATCAAATGCCAGTTATAAGACCTGTCCCCAGGGTCACGGGCAGGCTTACGTGACAACAATCCCGTAACCAGTCCTGTCAACTATACAAAACAAGATCCATATTGTCTTCTTGTTCGCGGCAGGCTTTATTCCATCGGCTGAATATTGATGCACGTACGAGTATGAAATGGGACTATATTATCCACCGTCCTTGTTTCACCTGTTGATTTTTTGAGATGTGAAGAAGAGTTCACCAAGTAGTCATTAAGGTGATCCAGGAACAGACAAATGTTCCAGTACCCTAAACAAAGACTTGAGGAGGCTAGGCGGTTGATCGCAATAGAATGTTCTATCTTGCTGGCCAAACTGAAATGACAAAGATGGTTCCAACAAAGACCCAGTTCCAACAAAGTAGTCAAAGTAGTTGATTAGTCAATTAAAACACAAATTAAGTAAATTAAAATAATCGTACCGAACATTTGGATTTTATTTTCTGTTTACAATTTTTAGCCAACTTCTATAATTACGAGTCCCAAGTCATTAAGCTAACTTTCTAACGAAGGTTGATAGATGTGGATATAATAATGAGGTTTGTTGTCTTTAATACTCTTCCTAAATATTAATTTATAGTAGTTTATAAAATATTTTGGGCAGGCTACAGGGTATATACTTTTCACATCTACGCAGTCTTCCCTTCATAACAGAACAACTGGTGTCTTTTATCTAGGGCTACTGATATTTCGGCGTTCTTTCAATTACGTTGACTTCATTGCCAGCCAACAGATCATATTTTGCAAATATTTATCATTCCAGGTAAGCTCTCTTCTCTCTTTCTCTTTTTTTTTCTTCATTTTTTTGTGGTCACGTTTGACTGTCATGCTCTCTCTCTCTCTCTCTCTCTCTCTCTCTCTCTCTCTCTCTATATATATATATATATATATATATATATATATATATATAATCGCTAAACCCCTAGCGTCTGGAATGTTTTCTTCATAATTACCAAACTCGATATTTAACACTTGAGTGGTCACCTGTACACTACTTGCATTAGTGGTCACCTGTGCACTACTTGCATTAGTGGTCACCTCGGGTCATTATGACCCGACTTTTATTTATAACATTTCTACATTAAAAATGAGGAATAATAATTATTTAGTGTTTTAATACTTAATAACTTATTTAACAATATTTTTACATAGTTTTTTTTTTATTTACAAAGCTCTTAAATGAAAATAATTGAACATAAAATTTGTGGTTTGAAAAGGCATAAACATAAAAGATTCATCAATTTCATTAAAAAGAATCAATTTATTTTCATTTTAAAAATTCAGAATGATAATTAATTAAATTATAAACAATTAGGACAAACAATTTTCATGTGGATTTTGCACACACAATTATTACACTTGGCACAAAAGTTGGAGTATTTTGTGTCTTTGGTACTCGGGCACACAGAACATCTTTTCCTTTTCCTTTCCCTGTTGGTAGTTGCTTCTTCTACCACTGGAAGAACTGCTATTCTATGTTCTTCTAAATAAGAATTGAGCCTTGTTTTCAAGGTCCTTGGAATACTTTGGCTTAGTGACCTGGCAATTAGTTGGCTGCGGAGGAGTTGATGCCCAAGATTTTTCAAGAATGAGCGACGTGTCATCTTGAAATTTACGTTTTTATGCAATTGGTTTTGTTTAAAAACCACATGTGAATTGATGCCAGAAACATTCATCAAATGAAAAAATACTGCTAGGGGCCATCTATTAGTTTTTCTCCCCACTTTATAGTTGGCACACAATTGATCATTTGTGTCAACTCCACCTTTAGTGGAGTTGTAAAATGTGATTATTTCTGGTTTACCTAACTCCTGGCAAATGTGTAATAATATCTTTTTTCGTAAACCGGTTACTTATACGAACTGGTTCCTTATTCCACTTTATGTTAACCTTCTGAGACTCGTAGGTATCTACATCATCAGATTCACTCTCATCAAGTTCAGATTCTGAATCGTGAATACTTAATTCCTCTGCATCTTCATCTTCTTCTTCAGTATCTGATACATGAGATAGAAATGGTTCCTCACGATTTTGCCTCTCGAGTTCTTCCAAAAGCTCCTCAGCAGATCGAAAAAGATGGCCTGACATTTCTAAATGCACAATATAAAAACACAATATACGCGGTACAAAAGTAGTCACGTCGGGTCAATCTCACAATTAAAGAGAAACACAAGGAGTCACCTCGGGTCAAAATGGCTAAAATAAAAGGAACACCAATCAGTAGCTCTACCAAATGTAAACTAAAGTGAAGGAGGGTAGGATTTGGGAGGTAAGCAACATGCTCGCACATGTCGTTGCAGGATCTGACTCGAATATACAGGAAAGAAGAGCGCGTCGGGTCACTATGACCCGATGTGACCACTCAAGGGTTAAGGATTTCATGTAAAACTAAAGGGATTGATAATAAATAGCATACCTGTATGAGCAGAAAGAAAGGTATTTTATAGGAGTAAAATGAATTTGTGTCGAATCTAACGATGCTTTTGCTATCAGTATAATGTACTACAAGTGACACTCTATACATTTATCTCTGTACAAACTGACAAATAGCTCCTATAAATCTGTATATTTAACTGTGCCAATAGTCATGTCAAGATTGGCTTAGATTTCTAGTCCTGTTTACCTAGTCTTCTTATTACTGGACAAATTTAAAATGAGAAACCTTTTGAGTTTATGCTGTTGTTTAGTTTGTATTTTTAATTGTGATAGCTTCTTCATTGAGCACGTTTCAGGAATGTCAACTACACATTTCCCTGGTAACGGAGATTCGCCTTACTCTGAACCGTTGACAATAATTAAGTTGTTATTCATAGTCAAAGGAGATTCTTGGTCGTTACTTCATGATAGGAAATGCTATGTAGCTGGGCAGAAGAAGAGTTAAAGGTAGAATGTTGTTCGTTAAGAAACGATGATGACCTCGGGTGATTCAGCTCAAAGTACTACTTTACTACTACGAGCTCTGTCTAAATCAACTGCATGCACTGATGCACACGCTTTTTTTTTTTCTTTGATTTCCCTAGTTTTTATAATTCTTTTCCTAGCACAAAGCGTTGTTCTTTGTTTACCCACAGGTATCTTCCACAGCGGGGTAAAGTGAAGTCGTCCATTGCTCCATGATATTTTCTTGTTAATGTTAATGCATTTTAATTTAAGTGGTATAGGAAGTCACAAAAGCAGGAATCAGCAAATAAACAAAAGCGTAAAATTAAATTCAAGAAAACAAATCTCATAATGAAACCAGATAATTGAAAACTATAATGACTAACAAATTACGAAAACAATTATATATGTTCAATGGTTAAAATGAAAACCCTATATGCAAATACTGCAACAAACACCTTATGATAAAACATATTCTGACAGACTGCATCCAACGAAAAAACCTTCACATACCCCACGATATGACAGAACTATTAACTGACAGCAGCCATTATATTCCACAAATACTAACATATCTAAAACACATCAACATTTACAAAAACATATAATACAGAATAGAATAGAGGTACAGCATACCTAAAAAGACTTAAAAGTGTTAACTTTTATTATATTCTTTAGACAAAGCACGGATATGAGAAAGATTCAGATATTAAAGAAATATTTTCCATAATATAAAAGTACAACAAAGGTAAGCACATAAAGGAGTAAATATATCATCCTAACAATTCCAACCACCATCGCTGTGGGGCTCAAAACTAAATAAATAAAATAAAAAAATAATGCAAATGTACAAGTAAATAGAAATAACATAATTTTTGAATAAAAACCATTTTAAATTGTTGTCTTTATTACTAGTCTAATGTCTATTAACTGTCTTTATTACTAGTATTTAATGATTATTTGTTGTATTTAATTTTTTATTTATTGTTTCAGTTTTTGTTATTTTTCTATAATTTTGTATTCATTTTACATTGTGAAACTTTGAGCCAAATCGCTAAGATGCCGGTGCTCCTGTATAAATTAAAAAAAATTAAAACTAAAAAAATAAAATAAAAAATAGTATGTACATAAATAAAATGCTTGGATTAAATTTTCTAATATCTCGATCATTCATAATCTTATGCTCACATTTTCTCTGCCTCACATACAAACACACACACACACACACACACACGCGCGCGCAACATTTACACAAACGGATGCAACAATTAACATACACACACATACATATATATAGTCAAAACTTTTAGCTGAAGTTAACACATTTATTTTAAAAAGAATTACCTATTTTTAAATGTAATACATTTAGATTTGTGAGTATATGTTAATGTCTTTTAAATGTTGGAGTATTATGGGAATGAATGAGCTACCTTCAGTAAGTAAGTCATATGGGATCTTTAGATGGTCACGTCTTTTGTAGTCTTTTATTACGTAATAAAACACGTAATAACGGGGCGTAATAAGGGGAGAAATACACACATTGCATTTAGGCATGTTTTTCTTTTCAAATAGACAACCATGGGTTAGGAGAGAACGACCTATACCTAGTCTGCAGAATATATGAGGACCAAAACAAACTACAATAGCAGTTGATTGAAATAAATGAGTTCGCTTTTTATTCTGGGCCAAATATTCAAATATTCTTCACAATTTGTTGTAGCAACAAAAACTGTTTTCAGACGGTTACCTTATTAATAACATTCAATATTACTATTATTGCATTATTTTAAACTAGTTGGCGTCGAAGAAACGACTTTTTTTGTGACACTTGCCAAAGTATGATGAATACAAATATGTTCAATTAACCAACGTAAAATGAATTACAGTTTGGTTCCAAACCAACTGATATTATAACCTATGAACAAATCGGTGAAACAGAGAACAGAAATTGTTTAGATATTTCAGGAAGTGCAAAAAAGAATATTTAAATGGTATTATAAAAACAATTTTTATTAATAATAATTTTTGGGGGATAATATAATTATTTCGACTAGGAGAGTCATAATGCAGGTGTTCGGGATAACGAGTTAGCAGGAGACCTGTCTCATAGGTTTCAAAATCGACCTTATGGCCTCAATGCCATTCAGCCAATTCTTTGGCTTCGCTGAGACCCTTGGAATTAAAGTTGCAATAAATAAATGTGCAGCGCGACTTGCATTCGTTTAGTACGTATTTGACCAAGTTTCCATTTCGTTCCGGCCGAGTTAGCAGCTCGACCTCTGCAGTTGTGAATTTATGCCAGGTCTAAGCCGCTGGTCGATATAAAATGGGTGCAAATCATTGGGGGGTTAATAGTTTCGGTCAAGAGCAGCCTGCTTGGGAGAAAGCAAATCTGGGCCATTGCCAGTCGTTCAGGTTCGTTTAAGAAAACCTACGCCTATTCCTGGCATCTTTTACTGACCTCAGCATATATATTCAGCAACTGTATTCTGGCTAAATATCAGCTGTAGAAATTAAAACTAATTTATATTTTCAGTGTCATCATGATTATTTTTGTTAACCAACTAAATGTCTTTATATGTATAATTGTTACCTTTAGGATCATCAAGCCATGTGAATTAAGAAAACGAATACTTTCCAGCTGTTGGAATAACTCAAATATTCAAAAAAGCAACACCACATTCTATTTTCTATTTCCCTCTTAGTTACAGCCTTCTGTATAAAATACTTAATTTGAAATTTATAACTAGACAGAAAAGATGTATGTAAAAGTTGACAGAGTAGAGAATTCAGCACAGTTATGGCTTAAGAGAAATTTCAAAATACAATTATTATAACATATTCCTTTCTTAAACTTAACTTTTTGGCGATTCCCCGATTACCTAGCTTAAATTTCGAAACTTCTTTGCGTACTATTATTGCTAGTGAATAAAATAATATATCGAAGATGATTATTTATTTATTGATAGTAATATAATATTATTGATAGTGCTACGCTTCTTTGGTGATTAGCAACCTTTAATGTTTATAATTTCCATCGATCAGAAAATTGTGGGTATTTCTTCAAATAATCTTTCTTGTTGCTATGAATTTGGCTCATTTCTCATATTTACACAGTTAATAGCTTATTAAATTTAAATTTGGTAGTAGCTGGAGGGTAGTATTGCATAAAAACTCAATTTTTAGGTCAGAAAGAAGTTGAGGACATACAAAAATATCAAGATAGATGATTTAGGATGAGGATGATTCAATTAAAATAACTCTATCGATAAGTGAATTTCTTTTGTAAATGTTTACTTATCTAAAATATTTTATTAATTTCTTAAAAATAAAGAAATATAAAAACGCTGTTGTTTGAAAACAGAATAATATTCATCTAAGTAGTATTAAAAGATAAAACTTATACTGGAATTCACATTTTTCATTGGAAATAAAATAAACACAATTTTATTTACGATGTATAATTAAATGTTCATACCTGAAGCAGTATCTACAGTGTTAAATCCTAAATTAAACGAAATATCAATTTTCAGAAACTAAATTAATTCCAAAAAAGAAATAACTAAATAAAACCAAGCAAAATGAAATCCAAGAATGACAATTCTTGGCTCATATTGCACATGGTGTATTCTAATTATAATGATAGTATGTGTATCAATGGAAGAATTAATTATTCCAACAGCATTGAATTTTACACGAGCAGTAAATGTTCTATCACAACAGAACTTTTACTTATGGACACTCGTATTTGGGGAGCTGAGATTACATAGTTGTAACCCTTTCAAGTACCTAAGATAAACAGTTAACACAGCAGGTAGCGTAGACACTAATACAAAAGAATGAATGGTCGCTTTGACCAGATTATTCTAAGCCCTGCAAAAGTCTGTCCAATGTAAGTTTATACAGGAAGGCCAAAGTGCTAATTGAAACATTGGCTCTAACCGAGGAAAACCTGACAACCCAGCTAGTCTGAGAGAGATGAGTCCTGAGAAAGATATTGGGAGTTGTGGGAGTATCGAAGCTGAGCTGATGAAGTTATACATGGAGCCTGATGTAATCTGTACTGGGCTGATTGTGGAAAGTTGAGAACCCAACAGGTTAACCAGGAAAATGAGAAAGAGGAGGTTCTGGCCTCGACAGAAATGGTTGAATTTGGAAAAGGCCTTGCGGAGGCTATCCCCGGAATCGGGGGATTCTCGCTGCAGATCGCTCAAAATAGTTTACTATAGGAACAAAGGTCTAGGTCCTACCAAACTTGTAGCGTATAGTAGTCAGTTTGCTTAGGCATAGCTTTGTAGAAGGCACACTATTTAGATAAGCAAAGGTAAGGCAAATCTCACTTATATATTAAGGCTTTAATTCAATTTTACTTATTTACTCCGTGCTTCTAAATTAATTCATGAAATTTATTTAAAATGTGTGATGAATAGTTGCTTATAATAATTTCTGTTATGTAACGAAGTAATATGGAAAAGTTCATTTCCTTGTTCTATTCTTGACAAAACAGATCTCCAATCTGGGTAATCCCCCACATTAGAAATATTTGAGTGGTGAATAATTTTTGTTTTTTACTTTTTTTTTAGAAACAATATCCTTGCAGTTAAAAAAACAACCAAAAACTTGCCTGAAACAAGATTATAACGTTACCTGCGGCTAAAAGATAAACAATGTGTTAGTGGGAGTCAAATATACGGTCTCTAGTACTAGGAGTAGTAATAATAAATGCACCTAATTTTAGTAACTATTTAGTAATAAAGGGTGAACTGGTTTCATATAAATAAATAATTGAATTTGCGTGTCGATCTATCTCGAGGAAAATCTGTGTGATGGAAAAACTCTTTAGTGATGGCTTTTTTACCTCCTACTTATATGTTACTTAGATGAAATATTCATTTTTTGTATTGAAGGTAACTTTAGATTGTGCCAATATTTTATCAATTTGTTGTATACTGCAATTTTCTTTATTGGTGATGGTTCATAGGAAACGAAAAATGGTCCACTGAAACTAAATAGTTTAATAACGTTTTTTGAAATAATGTTTGTTCTATTTCTTTCAAGGTGTCTGTAAGATTACTCAAATTAAAATCTTGATACTTCTGGTTCATATTGGCATGCGGATTTAATTTTAGCGAGTGCTTGAGTTCAGATTAAATGAAGTCTTTAGGTTATGGTTGCTGCCTGTACATTAACTATTTTATTAGCTTCAGTTTCTTATAGCCCCTCTTATAAACATATTAAATTATACCGATAAAAGGTCAATTATACGGTGTACCAATAGTGAAAAGTGGTGATTAGTATGGCCTGCTTTGTGATAAATATGAAGTACTTACGAATCCAAAAAAGAAATTGTTGGTGGGGAATTTTCCCAATGTAACACATTACATAAGACACTATTAAACACTCAAACCTTCAAATCGTAAAAGAGAATATATTAGATTTACTGGTTGCTGAAATATGGTGATGCAGATGGAGTTCCCCAGATTGCGTTTCCCATATACTCGTTTTGAGTCCTGTATTCCTTCCGAATGTTGAAACCATTCGTTGGCGTCATGGCGGGACCTGTTCCTACGAGGAAAAGAGAGGCGAAATTATGCCTACGACGTGTATCGAATTTTCATGTAACGAATCCACTCTGAGCCAACCATGCCCATAATTAGTCCACAATTTGCATTTTTCAACTTTATTTTACACATATAACTACAGCCAGATAGTTATGCACTTTTCTCTGATTGAATTTTAAGACCCGGGAATATAATCCGGCATGTCCTCTTAATTGAATGTAGTCATATTCCATACTTTGGATATATTACTCCTGTTTATTATTCTTATTGAAAAGCTTTTTTGTAACTTTTAGTCTAGCGTCTTCGATTTCTGTAGTCCCTTTAAATTATTAGTCCAGCATATATGGCCCACATGCGTACCTTACTCAGATACGAGGGCTATAACACTCTATTTTCTAATTTTTTTTTCCATTTGTATTATTATCTAGAGAAATATACCGTAGAAATATCATCATTATGTAGACAAACAAATAACAAGGTTCAGTAAAAAGGGTCCAAATTCTACTTATCTATCTCACACCATATCTTTTCGAGTCTCATTACTATGCATAAATTTAAAGAATCTATCATGAGCAAGTCAAAACTGAATTAGCTATTTTTTCTGCTCAGAGGTTGGTCCAATAATACTAATAATTCTAAACTTATTCTGAACTGGAATTTTCACTGCCAAAAACAACTTGGCAAATTCTTAAAATATGGTAAACAAAATAAAAATATGATATTGCATTACCTCGTAACGTCCGTCATATACAATTATTGCCCTATGTACTATGTTTAATCCTTAAAAAACATTTGCTTATTACTTCTGTGAGTTACTAGTTGTTCGAGTCTACGATCATCTGAGACTCATTTCCCAACCAAAACCTTCCCTGAATATTGACGCTGTGCTTCAGCACTACGTACAAGCCACCTTTGCCTGGGTATAGAGCTTCACCACTCGCTTTTGGGCTCCCATGCTTCGTCTTGGGGTGCAAGTAGCGTTCTATTCCTTCCATATGTCCTGTTACCACACACTACTCGACTTAAGTAGAGATGATGGCAGCTCTTTCATCGAAGGCCATTGCTCTGTTGTCGCTTCTAATGTGATCCTTTGAAAACGAATATGCAGACTCCAAAGCCTCTATTGAAGAATTAAAACCATTGCGCTTAAATCTTCAGATAAAAACGCCGGACGTTCCCAATACATCTATTAGCATTAGTATGCACTAATTATTAAGTTCTCTACATACTAACCACTACATGAACGCCAGTGTTATCAAACCACCAAGTCAATAATTAAGAAATAACTGACTCTCAAGAATTTCCAACTTACAGTAACAAAATTGGTTGCGAATTGTTGACAGCAGTACTTTAGAGGCAAAAGACAGAATTGAAAGCTATCCATTGAAGTGAATTTCTAATGAAATGCATAAGACGAAGGAAGGAAATACGTCTAAAGGTCATTAGTGCGTTTTATTATATTAAAAAAAAACAACATAAAATACAGGAAACACGAGGCCAATTCAGTAACATTGGAATGCTTAACCATAAAAAATAAAATAAAATCATAACATTTTCTTGTCGAGTGAGATGAATATTATGCAAAAGTGAAGGCCCTGTGACGGAGACTATAAAAGGAGCCCTATAAAAAAAAGGAGTGATTCAGAAGTTTTTGTCCTTTTTGAGCCAAGGCAAATTGATTGTTCATAATTTCTGGGAACTTTTTTATTCATTTGTTTGCACATAAATAAATTGGTTTGTCTGAATAATGTTAATTTTATACTCTTATACATCTTAAATGCTTCAAATATTTTACTTATAATATGGTACAGTTGAAAGAGGAAGAGTCCTTGTGAATATTCCGAGGTTTCAACATTGCTCCTTGATGCTCCTTCAAATGTGTCATTTTCCGGCGAGCGCCTCTTATTGTAAACTTGGTAGAAACGATTTTCGTTGTATTCAATATCATAATGAGAAATGTATCTACTCTCCAAAACACACAATCTCATTGTCGAGTTAATTTCGAATATACGTCGCGCGCGAACTATGTACTTATTTTCTTAGGCTTTTTGGTTATTGGCTCGAAAAGTATCATTATCCAATTAGCTTGAAGATTTAGAAGTCTGATTGAAACCTCTTCATCCGTCTTTATTACTTCTTCCTCAGAATTCAATCTCCTTTTTATTTGATCCGATTAGGACAGTCTAAGGAGCTCAAGCGTTATTCTCTGGGGAAAGAAAGGGAATAAATATCCTTCCTATTTCTACTTTTACTCAATTCTTGACGTAAAGTCTCTGAAGGTAACTAATTTATTTCTATTTTTTTGACCATCTAGAAATGAGATGCATTTACAATGAGAATTGCAATAAAACCTATTGTACGAATTTGGCCTCTATATAACGTTGGTTTGAAATTTAGTTTTCACCTGAATAGAGGCTGAATATTGCCTATGTCGTTGAGCATGATTGTCTATGATTTGGCTCTTAGAAAAAGTTTTGTTTAAATAATAGTTTGTCACCTGAATATTGGTTGTAGATTTTCCCTGCCTTTGAGTGGTGGTTTGGCCACTCATTTATCTTAGTACCTAGAAAAGGTATTCATTGGCTATCATTTTCTGCTTCTATTGCGAACCCAATCAATTATCGTTCTTAATTGTAGGGCTATAGCTATTACAGTGCTGTTTGAATTATACGTATTTCCCTTACCCACGTCAGTTCCATTCCGAGATTTCAGTTCAAAGGCATACTTAAAACAACCTGAGGCTAAAAATCGTTTTTTTTCCTTTTTATAAAGTTACGTTAGGTGTTTATGCATATGACTCTAATTTTCAGTTTAAGAAGATTAATGGGAAGTCAACATTGTTACCGTTTTTAAATATCTAGTAAGAAACAGTTTCTATTTTACACGATTGTGAATTATAGGCATTAAAGAAGGTATTAATTATGCTAAAACGCCGCCAATTTTCCTTTAAAATTTTATGATCGGCATCCAACATTAAATTCCCAACTAGTGACGGCTATTAAGGCCACGGTCGGTAAATTTTTATAAGGATCGGTGTTCCCTGTGTTCTACTATTTTTAAGATACAAGATTCGCATATAAATTGGGAAGAAAAAATGAATTTTTTATTCAACTTATTTTTAAAAAATAATTCGTCCAAGAGTTATTATTAATTATTTGTCATTGAATAATAGAAATAATTCTTGAGTTGTGAGACTCGTGTCACTGCTGCTGAACAATAAAGGCATATTGAGCCCAAATCGTCGGTGAAGACGTGCCGACCCTGGTGAACAATGGGAGATACCAATTAATTATATCTGTCTGTGCGGCCTTATAATACTAGACCATGAGGTGATCTAATGCGAGTTTTCAAGGACGAGATGGAACCTTCGTGGAGAGATTTCTCTTAACGAACCGGTAGTGACCCAAGTCTACAATGGTGTCTTACTCTTCCAACCACTATCAAGATCAAACGAAATTTTATTGTTCAAAGTCCTGTTAGCCGCGGCATGCCTTGGCCTTCGATAAACTCCAGGGCGATAGATAGTACAAATTCACTTTTATTTTTTAATATCTGAATTACCTGGCGTTAATGATTCAAAGAAAAAAAAATTAAGGAAACATAAACATATGATAAATAAACACTAAAAAAATGGTATTTCCATCCTATAAAATTTCCTTATTAAAATTATATTAAACTAGCTAATTTATTAGGAAATCATATGAGGCTGAACGAAGCTGGTATTTTTTTGGGCTTCATTTAGTACAATATTTTTACATTTTCCGTATATACGTCTCAATGCTTATATATATGGGTGTAAATCACCCGAGCTTGGTGTGCTGGGAATATTTTAATAATAAAAGTATTTGTTATGTACTTAATTCTACCAAATACACACTATTTTTATATTACCCGTTTCTAGTGCATGTATCTTTTTTTATATATAACATAATCATAGATTATCTTATTAACCATATTATTCCTAATCATAGCAAGAATTCTGCATTTGGGACCATCTATGATAAACGTTCATTTCCTCAAAAGTGTTAAAGCACCACTTAAATGGCAGCTGTTTTATATAGGTAATAACCACTATTAAAAATTTTCTTTTGTATGTTTGGAAAGTGAACTGTATATTCTTAAGGAATAGCATGTTGAGTAAAGTATAGCATATATTAACGGGGACAAACAAACAACTGTTGTTATATGCACGTTTGCCGAAAAATGAATAGATTACGAACTATAGCGATTTTATATTTCACACCTCCCTTATAACCCCCACTCTTGTTCGTACCTGGAAATGTTAATATAGCTTATAATCAGAGAGGTGTTAATACCAAATCACATACGGAATTCCGTTTAGTTCGCTTGAGTCTTTTTTGTCATATAAAATTGTTGACTCCCGATAATGATAGTTTTTAGCGTATTACTGATTTATACTTCGGTATACGACAAAAGTGTATAAACCAAAAGTTACTCTAAGTTAAAAAAAAAAAAAAAACTTTTGTTATGTGCATATTTCCCGAAAAACCAATAGGAAACGAAATATCGCTATTTTTAATTTCAGGCCTCTTTTATAACCCCCACTCGTTTTCGTCTCGGAGAGTATTAATATAGCCTCTGAAACCTAAGTTGAATTAGTAGTAATATACATACCAAGTTTCATTAAATTTGGTTCAGCCGTTTACGATTCTATAAAGGACATACAGACAGACATTCATTTACACACAAACACACACACAACCACACACACACACACACACACACACACACACACACACACATATATATATATATATATATATATATATATATATATATATAAGAATATTGTTACATCTCATTGGGCAAAAATTGAAGAATTCATGTTTAGAATACCTTTTGTCCGCCGATGGCTGGTTCAAAAAAAATGAATAAGCAATAAATATTTTTTTCTGTAAATATATTACTTATTTTAGCCGAATATCATTCCTGTAAGTGATGGCTAATTATAAATTACCGCATGTTGATAATGTCCATTCTGTTTAGAACACATTCCAAAAATGTATCAATTCAAAGGAGGTATGTTCATAGATGACTAATATTGTTTATTTGTTTTTGTTTTTTTTAACTGGAACCTAAAGTTGATTTTTTCAACTTCATACGTATCTAAAACATTTTTATTATCCAAATGTACTTCTAACAACTCGTTGGCTAGTTTTTTTCGACAAACACGAACAGAAAAATAAGATCGAAGACATTGACAAGCATATTTTTTGGTTTCGAAGTAAATTTCTGCTCCTAATGAAACTCTCACATAGCCTATGTTGAACCTTGGATTAATTGAGTAAAAACTATAATATATTATAAACATATTACATTGTTTATTCGATTTAATGTATTCTTCAATGATTTATCAATAAGTCTATTGAAATTATAGATTACAATGATTAAAATAATTTGGAAACATAGATAAATATCAGATAATTGATAGAAAGATAGTTAATTTCTTTTATAATGGATTTAGTTAACCGCTCATTAAAACGTCTAATGTAGGCCAGATAATAGCTTTTTATGCGTGTATGAAAATTTAATTTGAATACCCTGGGGCCAGTAACCACAAGTCTATTGCTGGAATACGTCATAAATAATTGGTTTCGCTTGTTATCTACTAATGAATGGGGATAATGAATGAACATGATTTTTCTTAGAAATCATGCTAATTATACAGAGTGAATTGGCGAGCTTAAGCTTTATTTTTACCATTAACGGGTTGCGAAGACAAACAAAAAGCCCAGGCTGCCGTTATGAAACGCCTTGCTCCCTGACTGCCACCTGCCAATAATGACTCCTGACTCATTCTGGCAAGCCCTAGGAAATCCGGGAGTCTCTATGGTTTTAATTTATAAACCACTCTGAGAACTGTCAGGATTGAATAGCTAAATTTTATTCTTCTGCCATTTATCAACTACACACAAACCTTTGTTGAATACTTTTCATTTATAACCCATTAGCCGTAATAAATATTAATATTACTATTATTATAACTATACTATAAAACACTAAAATTCAAACCTGGGTTTTAGAAGGTATTTATTTGTTACTAGCCGTGTTTCCCGTCATTGAGCAGTACAAAGTGGAATGGTTTCTTGTGTAAAATTATGAATATTGGATTGGCTGATGAAGAAACCATCCCGTCATTTCCATCAACTAACAGAAATGTCCTGTACATGTACAATAACTGTACAGTCATTCAGGTTTAATACCCGTGATGTAAATATGTTTTTAGTATCATTTATGAATTCCCCTAAGGTCCATTATCACTCTAGCGATCGCAATTTTTAGCAGATTTCCCTTCTGGGGAAATCAGCTATTGAGGTTGTACTCGTGACGCGATTTTACCATATGTCCATCGATCTTACCTAGCAGATGACGAAAATGTGGTTCGTTATAAAATTATGTATATATATATATATATATATATATATATATAGTGCTCTAGCGGTCGCAATTTTGGTTTAATCGTTACCAAACTCGACATTTGATCGTTTTATGTAAAAAGAAAGATCAAGTTCGTATTGGCTGAAATCTGACAAGTGGGAGGGGGGGGTTTAGAGGGAAGAAATTTCGAAAATTCTTAATATCTCCGTTATTATGCGGAAAATTGTATAGATCCACTGTTTACTAAATATCATATTAGTTAATGGCTGAAATTGGACCTATACTAGTGGGGGTTAAAATAGTGGAATTTGGAAAATACAAAAAAATTCCGTTATAATGAGTCATATCGCGAAATGTTAGAGAACCAATCTTGATAAGGTATTGATAGTCTACAATTGTTGTTCGTGCTTTTTTCTATAACTCAATTATTAAGCGAGTTATTCGAACATCCTAGTTTTCAGCCTTCAGTACCAAGACAATTTTCGAGATTACAATTTTACTTCCTTTACTTTATTCAAGGATGTAAAATGGAGAACAACTCATGCCAGAGCAGGTGGAAACTCTGCTGAGTTCATATAGCTCCTTCGTGACTGACTTTTAATTATTCACACTTAAGTATGGAACGAGAAAAATAAACAATACAAAAAAGAAAGAAATGTTATTCTTCAGTAATTCGACGTGAATTGCCCGAATAATTTACTGCCCTCATGTAAGGTTTAAACATTTAGAGCTGATAAGTTCGTATTTTTCATTGTTTTCAACAGTTTACATTTTTTTGCCCAAAATAAGTATCTGTAATGATATAAGACACGTTTTTGGATTAGGCATTCCTTATAACCCCACTTCGGGGCTCAAGTTTCCCATGTGATTTAAGGTGTCGGTCTTAATATCATACTCGATTCCCCCCGGGGCAGTAGGAATTTACTTAGTTAGTAATTCATTAAATAAAATCATTAACCCTATCCTGGCTAGAAACTGGTGGTAATCTGTAGATAATCCGTCCCAGTTATCCATAGGAACATAAACTAAACCTAATGAAATAACTAATAACCCAACTTTAGATCGCCTGAAAGAATATTATTACAGCTATATAAATTGGACAACCGTTCATAATGATTCTAAATTAAATTGTATAACGAATTATTTAGGGGTTAAATGATGCCTATCAAACAGATCCTCAAGGGAAAAATTATTTTAGTTTCTTAGAAAATGAAAAATTTAGTTACGAAAGTGAGGTGCTAACTAGTAAGCAGTTTCCAATGTGCATGAATGGTACACTGGTGACTTTGCAAATTCGATTATCTTTCTTTCCAGTAATATGATATATATGTAAACATGTCTTTGAATTTAACTGGTGCCTGATATGATTAGTTAAGAAATTCCTGAGAAGTTAAAATCTCATGGGAATCGTGAGGGTTCACTGAACAGTGAAAAAAAAAAGTACAAATTACACGGTACATATTAAAGAAAGAGAAAAATGTCTAGAACAACAATTGCAGGGCATTGAGTGGGCAATATGTTTACCTAACATATTTCTAGCAGACCGAAAATGACGGCGAAAATCAATTTCATTTTATTTTAACACCCTCAAACGTCTCCCCTCCTCCTGGTCCGAAGCGACCAATAACACATTTATTCTCTAGCTTTATGTGAATTGTTTAATTATTTGTTTTTATAAAGTAAATTTTGAGGACTTATGTTTATGATGTCACTTCGATAAATTATCTTAATATCTCATTATTTAATGACCGTTGAAAACAAGATTTGGAATTTAAGTTTTGGGCAAGATATATCAGCTTATTAATATAAGATGGAAACTAAATGATGATACCTCTGCCAAGTTACATTATTTATTATCGCGCATATGCTGCTAGTGTTAATTGGGACGGGTTATCTACAGGCTATCAGCCTCTTATAACCATGGTAAGACTATGGATTTTATTAAATGGGTTCATCTTTGAATAAATTCATATTGCCAAAGTGAGAATAGAACTTAAGACTCAAAGTCTAATAAGTGAGATTAAGACCAACGACTTATATGTCCCAAGTTCCCGTGCCACCTCCCTTAAAATCGCCAATTGCATTAATAAATGACAGAGACTTGGTGTGCCATAATTGTGACACCTGAAGAATCTCTTCAGTCCATATTCAACCCTCGTGATCTTCCCCCAGTACTTCTGCAGTGACCATAACTTTGGGATTTCAAATGGAATGGCATTCTTTTTATGACGGATTCTCGTAAAAAATCAAATTCTAAAACGAGTTTATATTGGTGAATTTTTTTATTGAACGCATCCTTTAGCAGTAAAATTCACAAATCTTTATTTCAAAAACGGCACATTTTATTAAAAAAGACTGCGACATAATAGTTGTACCCAACGAAATTATCGTTGAAACAAGTCTACGGGAAAAGGAATGGATTCTGAAATTTAAAAAAAATCGTCTACCTGAACAGGTTGCAGAATATTGAAGACATGAAACATAAAATCAGTTTGGCGATAAACTCGATTTCAGTAGCAGATATACACTGTATCGGAAGGGTTTTCAGATACAGTCATTTGAAGAGTATAAAGGAGGAAGGACGCATTTTCGAACATTTCTAAATACTAGCTGTATGTATTGTTGTGAACATAAAACTGGGGTCTGTTTTTTTTTTTACATCAAGCTAGGTGGGGAAATGCATTCCTTTTACAAATAATTGCAACATAATTAGTTTTAAATAAATTAATTTTAAGAACGTGTTTTGTTATGTTGATGTTCGTTGAAGTAAACATTTTTTGGAATCACTCAAAAACACTTAGGCGTTATCTCGTTTTAAATGCCTTTTTTTCTTTAATTTAAGAATCCTTTCCGTTCCATTGGAAATTCCAAAGTTATGTTAGCTAGAGAAGTGCTGGAGAAGGTTGTGATGTTGGTGATTCCTCAGGGGTCCCAATTATGGCACACGAAGTCTTCAGCCGTTTATTAATATAATTGGCGATTTTAAGAGGGGTGGTGCGGGATCTTGGGACACGTAGTATGTAACATAGTATGTGTATATATATATATATATATATATATATATATATATATGCATGTATGTATGTAATAAATTTTATTTATTAACGTCCACTTTTTACTACTATGGCTAATTGGGACGGGTTATTTACAGTTACCACCCATTATAGTCTCTAATAAAATCCCTATTGCCCAGGCGGGACTCGAACTCGCTATTCTGGCTTTATCATATGAGATTAAGACCAACGCCTTAACTCAAATGGTTCAAATGAGCCTCTCTCTCTCTCTCTCTCTCTCTCTCTCTATATATATATATATATATATATATATATATATATATATATGTATACGTATGTAATTAATTGATTTTATTTAATAACGTGCACTTTTTACTTCTATGGCTAATTGGGACGGGTTATTTACAGTTACCACCCTTTTCTAGTCTCTAATAAAATCCCTATTGGCCAGGCGGGAGTCGAACACGCTATTCTGGCTTTTATGAGATTACGACCAACGCCTTAAATCAAATGCTTCAAATGAGCCCCTATATATATATGTAAATTTTAACTCACCTCATTCGCATGTAAGACCGATGGACAATTGTCTACATTTTATGGGAATCGCGTAGTCAAAACACATCTTCAATTGTTTATTTCTTTCGTCAAACTGTTAAAATACGTGTGTTATTTCAAAAATGATAAATCAATGTAAAGACAGATAAATAAGGTGAAGAATATAGAAACGTTGGCCAAATTATAAATTTTAGTGTTTAGCGATAAAAAAAAAGAAAAAATCGGCGTGTACGTTGGCGGTTAATTCAGTAGGTATAAATAATGATGATAGTTCAAAACTAATTACATTTTAATATTTTCCCACAAGTGTTAATCACGTGCCGGGACCGGTGCAGTAGACAGTGTTTTCCTGCACATCCACCTTGAAGTGACTCACATTCGTGATTTATAAAATAAGATAAAGTCTGTTTATAAGCTGTGGGAAATCTGCGAAACACGTGAAAATTGAATTCACGTTGGGGTTATTCCCGAGTGACCAATAATTTAAATGACTTATGTACATAACAGTCCACCACATTTTGCACCTGCTTGAACATCTTTTCCTAATGACAAGTTTCCTTTCCTCTTCTTTGAACAATGAGATCATTTGGGAACTCCACTCATATTAACGATCTCCTAATATTATACTGTGGAAGTTCTTAACATGTACTTATAAATGTTTCTAAAAAAAGTATTATTATTGATCACTAAATGCCACCATATATATATATGCGGTCAAAATTTTTGTTTGATCATTATCAAACTCGGTATTGAAGGGGTTAATAAAAAACTAAAAATGAAATTCGTTGTTTGCTGAAAATCGTAAAAGAAAGAGGGGGTGGGGGGAGGAGGGATAAATTAAAAGAAAAAAAAACATTGAAATTATATTATGAGCCGGAAGTATTTAACAGCCTTCTTGACATCATGAAGCTTATTTTTTACACTCCCATACAATTTCTGTATCACTTGTATTAACGTCATACTCATTTATTGTCCTCCATTCATAGTAGTCAGTGCTGCTCCAACTTAAATCTCAAATATTTTTCTAGGGGTTTGACTATTATTTACAGGGCTTATATTAATTTATAGTAGGTATTACATATAATATTATTTTTTTTCATTTTCAACATAATTTCAAAATGGCACTGATATTTACTTAAGAATAAAATAATTCACGTTTTACTTCTACAAATATTTAATTTTTCTTTTATATCTTTGCCATAATGAAACTAATAGTAATTACTATTACATAAATCCTTTCATATCTTATATTTTGAATAATTTATTTCCTTTCTTATTTTTTTCTTAAAGTGTTATTCCTTTTATTTTTATTATCTTTACATCATTATTAAATTAAAAATAAAATAAATATTATATTGATTATTGTCTTATAATTAATCTTAAGTAACGATATGTCCTAGATTATAATAAAAATTGGCATCTGCTTCCTCATATTGGCTAATGCTTGTCACTAGTATAGAAATAAATACTATGAAATATGGAGGAATGATATTTCAACAATTCTAGCTTCGGGTTGAATTATATCTTAGCTTTCGGATGCTTTTGTTTTTCGGAAACAACTCGCAATTGTAGACTGTTGATGAAGTGACTACACTATGGTTCATTGATAGGACTGTAGAAATTACGGTATTTCATTTTTGTAAATTTACTAAGCTCTATCAAAAAATGTAATCTGTTTTAATTCCTTGTCTCAATATAATATTTTTTTTGGAGAAGTAGTTGCCTCACTGGCATTTTTAAATCGTTATCATTCGTTTTGTGCTTTAAATCTAATTAGGACTGGTTGTCCACGGGTTAATAGTTTTCAAGTCAGGGCGAGTCTAAGGATTTTATTTAATGAATTCCTTACTAAATTAATTTCTATTACTCAGGAAGAAATCGATTCCACGACTCTAGGCTTACCTAGAAACAAGTTAACTCACATGATTAATCTAAGCCCTCCCCCTCTAATCCACTCACATTCTGTGAGAGTAACCTGTGAAATGAATTCAACCACCATAGGATCAAAGACATTGAAATATCTACTCAGTGCCAACCTGACATTGATGAGTATATATCTATTAGTACTTATATTACATATATTATCCTTCTTAAAACGGACACACCTTCACTCTTGTTTTATCATTCTCTTCTAGAACCTCCAATTTGCTCCCAACTAACTCTTTCATGTACCATGGTGGTCTATTTTAGTCAATGATATTATTAATTAATACTCCCGTGAATGGCCAGTCGATTATTCTAGTCTAAAAAATCCTATAAACTTGTTATTAGTTCGTGATAGATAAGAAAGGGAGACGATTTCTTTGAAACTAATTTATTTACCCAATCTTTTGTGTATCAAATAAAAAGCCATAAAAAATAAGCGCGATGTTTCCATTAATTAAGCTAGGTGGAATATACTCATGTTTAGAATTTTTAAAATTTTAAAATATCACATTGGAATGATGTAAACAATTCTTCAAAACCCTATAGTCTAATATTTTTTTTTTTATATTTGACTCTTTCCACCGCGCAAGTAATAAGGTCCAAAGGTATGTATCCATTGAAAGAGAATATATCAGTTGTATTCCAGACATTATTTCAACCATATAGAATTAAAGTTTTCTTAATATTAAATGGATAAATTGTTGGATATGGATATTGTTTGTACTAGTAAGTGATTATTCCCCCCCCCCCCGATTAAATATATCTTCTGATAATCAAACAATATTAAAAAATATGAACGAAGGATAGTGCCTCATTTTGAAATTTTCTAGTTATGGTAATGATTTGTACCCATTTGTACCCGGGCACCTATCCCACCATTAATAAGACGTTTTACAGCCAGCATACTGGAGTACATCCTATTTTTTTTAAAGGGAGAAGGAATATCTTTTCTGTTAGAGATTCTTTTACCCAAATTAAATTTTGAAAACGTTACAGAGGTCTTTGAAAATCAAAATCAAAATGAGGTCTGCTAACTATTCCTCCAAAATGTCTAATAAATGGGTTATATCGGGAAAATCAAAGCTGCGTTTTTTTGGCAATTAATGAAAACTGGTTGGATTAAGACATCAGACTCGAAATTCAACCGACTGTTTCGTGTCCTTCCACTTCATTTCAAGGTTCTACTAATGTAGGAACTCCAAGAAAAAAATGTCGACGAGCATCATTTAAAAAAAAAAAAAAAAAAAAAAAAAAAAAAAAAAAAAAAACGTATAGTCGAGTACCTTGTTGAAACACGCAATATTATACTGAGTTGGTCACTGCTTCAGAATGAGCAGAGAAAATGAACATTCCTAAAGCAATCTTGATGTACAAAGTAGGCCTGTTTTCCTCTACAATAATAATGCACGCATTATTGAGGAAAACAGGCTACTGTGTAATCAAGATCGATTCGTTCCTCAACCAACTAGCTTCCCTTGAAGAATTGGTAAAATCCTGGACAAATGGTAAAGCATTAAGAAATATAAATGTATGCCCCATATCTCCTAATTCTTCCATTTGAATGAACAAAGCACAGAATTGGATGTTTAGCTAATCAAAAGATTTAATGCAATATTTTGAGCTAAGTACTGATGAATTCGACAAAAGTCTGTCTCGAATCCAGAGAACATTATCTTTTCCTTACCTTCAGTACATAAAAACCTTACTCATAGTTAGAAGTCAAATTTGCAATAGTTCCAATTGGGTAGCTTTGAGAAGAAGCTTAAGAAAGTAAGAACAAATATTGCTATATTTGATGCAGTTTCGTTTCAACACTTTTAGATTATTTATACTATTTATAGTTATTTATTCTACGTTTTTCTTTGTACTATTCTTTGTAGTATTTTACTTTTATGCATATAATAATTGTATATTTGTATATATTTAGTCTATGCACTAATAAATTATTAGTTGTTTTCTATGAAAATTGGTGTTTGCTTTAAATATAGACGGGATTTTTTTTTTTATTTTACTACTTATTCTACATTAAGGCAGTTTTCATTGATTCGATTTCCAATTAATTATTTTTTTTTTATAATTACGTTACTGACTTGGTCGAAACTGATGTAAAAATACCGAAAATAATTTTGTCCACCTAGCTTGTACTAATCGAAACACTGTGTTGGGAATAGTCTGAAGATATTAAATTGTATATCAGACCAGAAAAATTCTAAACAACATCGAATTGAGTAAGTATTAATTGAATTTCTCTTGTTTAATATAATATTTTAAATAGTCTTCTCCTCGCTTTAAGAGTCTGCATATACGGAAATTACTTCCTTCTCATATTCGTCCTTTATTATTTACCTTTATTGACCCCTTCAAAACTGTGGGAATTCCTAGCTCAACCTTGCTAAACCCACAATCACTTCAATCCCAGCGGTTGACCTACCCCAACTGCGTACTTCCTTCCGGTTGAACTAAGGACAAGATCAAGAACTAGCGAAATTTTCTATTGACCTTATGGCTGTGGTAGTGAGAAGCATGCACGAAAAGTCATTTGCGAGGTGTACTATAGTCACCCCGACCCTGAGCGGCCAAAGTCCAAGGTCTCATCTAATGACCCGCCATTTAGTGGTGATACGGAAGGATTACTGCCTCTGTCTAGGATTGCATCAGGCAGCTACCTTAGCTTGTCCTCTTCCTTGCAAGGTGATCGCATTGCGGTTTCTTTTGTTACAACCGTAGGCCTTTTGTTTGTTTTGTCGAGGCTAACCTATTGTATTTATTAATGGTGAGATATATCTTCATCTAGAGACTATTTTTAGTCCCGTAGAGAATAAACATTGTACTTCTGAAAACACTATGCCTTTCGTACAGTTTGAGGCTCAACATTAGCACTAGATCCATTGGAAAACATAAGTTGTAACACTCAAAAAGTATCGTTTAAATTGATTAATACGATTTTTTAAATAACTAACCTCTTAACGCTCTCTCTACCTCAATATAGTCAATTCGAGATACTAAAGTTAATTAAATTAGTTCAGAGATGGTGAAATTAATAATTAAACGTAACGTGCTCCAGAATTGATATTTAAGAAAACAAGAGGTACTATCTTATTAGAGTACGTGTATGTCCTTTATACTCAACCTTCAGGAAGAATTTCATGCATTACTTTAGTTAAAGATTTCTGCTTCATCCGAGAGTTACGTAATTCATTATGACTGAATGTGGTCACTTTCAATATTAATTTTGCAATGCATTATTTTCCTCTTACAGCTATTTATTATGATTATTTTTTAATCCAAATATACAAATCACGCAAGTAAAATAAATTAGGTACAGTCTTTGGACCTTGGTTCAGGGCACAATCATATACCAGTCAAGGAAGTCAGGGTCCTTCAACTAAGAGCCCTTAGTCTCCGCTCTGGTCAACCAGCCATCTACGCCTGGGTCTCCCCCTCGTCATCGCCCCATTTGGTGTACCATATGATATTTTTCTCCACAGAATTTGGGTTACAGTTCTCGAACTGTAACCCAAATTATATAGCTTTGGCACAAGATCCTACTTGGGACTCATTGCCAAAGATAAATGAAGAGGTATGAAAGGATTGTTGGAGAGATCTGGAGCGGTTTCCAAGCACGGCGACCGACAGATCAAAGCTTCGTTGACTTAAAACAGGCATTCGATTTTAGCCGGCGTATTGTGGAAGAGGGTTGGAGGTGACGAGGTGAATTACCTGGGGTGGGGAAAAAATATTAAAGCATTTGAACATAAATAGCTATTTTTGTATCATTCACCATGGCGAACATTTCTTCGGTCGTAAAATTCCTCATTTAGTTCAGCGTATCCTTGACTTTAATGTGAACCAATACTGTCTAATGGAATACATAATTGCTCTCTGTCGATGGGGACAGGTAATTTCGTTTTTAATGGTAACTTCCATAAATATAAATATGACCCGGAAATCCGTAAAATCCACTGGTAGAGAATATTTTTATTTTTATTTATTTTTATCATTGAACGGAACAACGCACACACACACACACACACACACACACACACCCACACACACGCACACTCACACACACACACACATATATATATATATTTTTTTATATATATATATATATATATATATATATATATATATATCCTCTAGAAGTTCTGTAGTATATTTGATCGTTAAAGTCTGAAAGATAAATATTTTTGTTATTCATTAACGGCTACTTCATGTTACAATGGCAATTTGGGGAGGGTTATCAATAGGTTAACCATCTTTTCTTAACACGGTACGGAAGATTTTATTTAATGAATTCGTCACTTAATCAATCCCTATGACCCAGGTGCGAATGAAATAAGTAGTGTGAACAAAAATAGAAGGACATTCATTTTAAAGATAATTAATGTGTCAGGTCTATTTGAAAACGACTTGATTGCATCCCGTCAGAAATCGAAATTATGCAATATCAATGAATGCAACAGATGCACAACTGGTTATTACACATCTGGGCCGTGATTCATATGAAAGTGAAAACATATCTACAGGGGAAATTAGAAGTAGTAGCTAATCCTGATTCCAAAGCAGTATTTAAAAATAAAAATAGTATTAATTCTGGGCAAGGTATCAAATATTTTGCAAGTTGCATGGTTTCTAGTTGTAGTGCTCCATGAATGTCTAACCAAAGCCACACTTATAAAGAGATTGAAAACCAAACATGGATAAGAGGCCTGTGAGTACCTCAAGGATGGTGTTATTGTTAGTGGTGTGATTATGTTTATATTTTGAGAATTGTGGTATAAAGAACATGAAGTCAGTTGATAGAATATTTGATAAATAGCGTATATTATTAGAATAGGCAATATCTCGTGTAGTATGCATTTGCCTTTGATCAGCATTACATAATTTTGTACATTATTATTGTTGCTGTTTTATGGATTTAGTAATCCTAAAAGAATAAAAGCAAAAAAAATTAAGAGCACACGTAAATTAAACTTAAAAGTGCTTCTCCATTTTTATTGCTTAATAAATTTGATTAATATATTAACTTGATGGACTTGATCCCCTAAGTCCCGGGCATATTCAGCACAAATGCTTGACATAGTTGGCATCCTCTCTAATTCATACTTAAGTTCTTATTACATTCAAAATTTTTATATTATTATATTCAGTACTTTAGTAGTTAACAACTCGGATGATAATCAATGCGAATGCCATAATTTTTTCGTGCATTGAAAATACGAATGTTATTAAAATGATGTTATTCAAAGAACTGCTCTTATAACGTTAGTTTTATCTTCGCCAAGAAAGTTAGTATATAATTAAATTATCTTTAATTTCTGCCGAGAGCTAACATCCAGCATATGGATATCTCAAGCACCTCTCATGATGTTTTACCCTTCTAAAGATCCACCATAATATTTCTGACATAAAAAAACACCTCTTATGATATTAATCTCCTTTTATTTATTTTTAAATTATTAGTCACTTTGTTATGCTTACTTTTCAGATTGAAGATTTTATTGGCTTGGAACTATTATCTGGTTTGCCTTTGTTTATTTTCACTTCTCTGTTTTTAGCATTAGAAGTCAACTTGTATTGTTCACGTCATTGCTTCGTGACCTATGCTGGCATTGAAGGAGATATCCAGTGATCTGTATCGACAAAAAGAAGAAATCATTTCCCTTTCGTTTCTTAGTTGCAATGGTGTTTTCCTAATCAGCATTCAATTGTATTATATACAGGAGTTGACAGATAATTAAGTCTATTCAGCTCATTTTAAAAATCGGCAGTTTTACGTTTGTAAAGAAGGAGTTTGAAAAGATAAGCCTAGATTCATGGATGGAAATGTTGTCAATTGAGCCAGGAGTGAGATTTTGGTGAAAACACTGTTAGCAATCGGTATCAATGAGTAAAAATCTAGAGATTTCGATCTATCTATTGTCAGAGGTTGCCTGAAGTTTAAGTCTATAAACATTATTAAACACTCGTAGCAATGAATCATCTTCAGAGTTAGATGAGTTCGCGTGGAGTTGCCACAATGTTATCTTTAAATAACAACTATCAGTCAGAGATTTTACAGAAAAGTTTTACCTAGATTTTACCGATGGATCTCGCGATCATATACTTGGGTTGTCTATATGCAGCGAAGGAAAGGAAAAAAAGAACTTGAAAAATTAAAAACAAAGGTACCGTATGTTCGATATTACATATATTAGGGAAAGAAAAACCAAAAATGACCTATTTGAGCACCAGTACAGATCGCTCACTTAATACAATGAATGCCGAAAATATTTATTTTATCTTACTTGTTCATGGTTATGTTTTCATTTATTTTAGTTATTTTTGTATTGATTTCTGAACTCTTCTTATTGAGTTTTACTGTGAGGAATTAATGCATCTTATAAATGAATAAGATTGCATCAACAAAATAAAACGAATTATTTCAAGCGAAATAGCTTTTGAGTATTTATAATTAATACTTTACGGTATGAGGATAAGTAAATAGAAGAGGAATCTTCTTCGAATTTTCTTTAATTTGAACAGTAATGTTTAATGCCTTTTTCTCTAATTATTTAAAATGGAATATTTATGTTTCTCTGTATTTAATTTAAGCAGATAAAAGATTATGTGACCCACAGCCAATTTCGCTCTGAGTATGAACCCTTTGTGAGCAAGAACTAAAATATGGACATCAGATTAGATTAACGTGAAAAAGTGCTAGAATAAGACTTTAACTGAATGTTGGGAATAAAAACAATAATACATTTTGTATTAAACTTTGATAACGGAAATCAGAGTTCTTAAAAGTGTATTTATAAATATTTGGAGTCACTTAAGATTTATTTACAGACTTCAAGCGACCCCTACTTTAGTCAAGGCTAATTTTGATTCCCATTATATTACTACATATTTTGATTACCTGGTTGGTAACCTTCATCCAGAAGTATTGAACCTTAATATTCAATTACCACGCCCACATCCTTTTTTGTCATGAAGTCATAATTGACAGCATTGGCAGGAGTTGAGAAAGTGCTTTCTCGTTTGCTGGCAACCTGAACATTCACAGGTGCACATACCTGAGTTTAAAACCAGTATTGTATTAAGTTGACCAGTTGCAGCTCAAGGTTAAGGACCAGGTGTCTCTCATATAAATGCGTTTTCAATCAGTCCAACTACCGTATTCCAGAGCTCTATTATAAAGATTAAATAATTACATCAGAAATAATACGCCAATTTAAGTATATACAGTATTTTATTAATTGAGCTATAGAGTTAATACTTATTATTGTTCTTTTTTATTCAAATGTTATGTCCTCTTTGGCCTATATATGCTAATGAGCACAGATTATTTACAGGTTACGGTCCTTTTGGAGCCACTTCCCAAAGTCCCAATTAGCGACGGAGTTGAATGACGCTGTATTACTACCATAAACTTATTTGGCAATCGAACCCACTACACAAAGGCTGGCTTTAAACTGGGAAAACTAAATTTATTGTTTTACTGGATTTACTAACTAAAGCCCCTTGTCCCATGCTGGAAAAGTGCGGTAACATTCATAATTAATAGAATGAGAATTTTGATACTATTTATATTACAACCAAAATAATTATTGAGTACTAGAGCACAAACTAACTAAATATTTTATATTATGTTCAATTCAACAATCTACAACCTTCTCGGTACCTTTACAAAAGGAAAGCTCCATTATAAATGCTGGTCTGGAATGTCCTGTATATGCCATCATGTGGCAATCACAAAACAACTTCAATTCCATATTTACCCTCGTTTTAGTGGTAAAATATAAACAATATGCGGAATATTAGCTACGCATAACTAATTTCCAGTAAGGAACGGGTAGATGAAGGCTGAAAACGGAACTAAATAGACTAGATGGTTATATAACATACCTGTATCAATATAATATATATTGGTGGTATTATTTACTATTTGTCATTCTTGTCCTCTACAAAAACCACCCTTCACCTCCCTCCTGGATGATTTCGGCCATTGCACTCTTGGCCATTAGTATTACATTAATAGTTTAAATATGGACTCTTATTACGACTGAAACCGCAGAACAGTTGATAATAAAAACAAGAAAACCAAAAAGAGCCGTATTTTCGTAATCGTATCTGCTTATGTAGGATTGGTGGACATTTGATAAATTTTTCAGAAAGCCATACCAATATCAATCAATATATCATCAGGTCAACTTCAATAGGCGATTTCTCATAAGAGAAGCCTGATAAAATTGAAAAAATATTCCGTATTCTCATTTATAGCATAATAATACGCTAAGAATAACGAAAGTTATATCTTCTAAATGAACATAGGTTCATGGTTAACGGTTTTTGGAAGTTAATATAAGTGTGATTGTATAATTTATTCTTTTCGGAGGACATTTTTAAATATGTTGTGGTCGAAGGGAAGGGAAGTCGACCGAAACGTTTAGACCTCGGTTAGACATCTAGAGACCACGTGATGACCCTGCATTGTAACATTAAGTAATAGAACAATTTTTTTTTTTTTGAACATTTAAATATAGGAAAGCTACCAAATGTAAAAAAAGTTTTGTTACATGGAGCTCGGGAAGGGATGAAAATCTAAATAATACTTCATTTCTTTCATCCTTAGGATTCTGACGATGAAGAAAATGACAACTTTATTGGAGCTATTTACGAATTGAGATAAATAAAATGAAACAGATTTTTTGTAATGTCATTAATAACCCAAAATTTATGGTTGAGGGAGTGGCGGGAGCTTGAATGTTGTGGGATATAAACAACAAATTATCAAACTGAATTCCACGTTTTCTGAGATGAAATTCTATCATGAGTTTGACTATAAGGGATTATAATTACTTTTTCAAATACTATTACGAAAACCCCTTGATATTGTGCGAAAATTAAATACATGAAAAATTAAACAGCGATAGTCTCGTATTTGGGAAGTACGGAGGAGATCAAAGGGTACCGCCAAACGGTCTAGCTCGTCCTAGGCAATAGCAGTCCAGATCTAGAAGAGTCCAAACAATTCTCCTTTGATGTCGCCGCTTTTCTGTAAAACGTAAACAGATCGGCCGACAGTTTAGTTCGTTCTCAGCTGTTCTTCAAGTGATCATCAGTGCGTTCAATGAACAATGCTACTTAGTTGCAGTGCGGTAAAGTGTTACTATGTGAAGAACGTTGTTGTGCCGCGACTCTGTAAAGAACAGTATAGTGCCGTGTTTAAGACAGTGCAGTGCCCTGTTTTTGTGAACTTCAGTGATCGTGAGTGAATTGTTTGAATTTGTAATCTGAGGAACAGTGAAGCTATCAGTGCATACTGTGAGTAGTAATTAAGAATAATTAATCAAGTGGGTAGTGCATCGTTAAATAAATTGTGCAGTGATAAAAACTGTGAAGCTTGGGTGTGTTTAATTTTGCAATCCAAAAGAACTCTCATAAACAACGTTTATTACTGATTTTGTAATAAACGTAACAATATTAAGTTCCTTTCACTCGGCAATAGACAGATAGCTTTTCTAGCCTCATTTCTTTCGCAGAACGAACCACAATATTGAACTCATAATATTTATGATGTCTTAAATGATTCGATATGGTTTTGAAATCATCAAAAGGGTTTTTTTTTTTTACTCTAGCCTTTTACTAATTGATTCTATTGAAAATAAAACTATCTATTTGTTGTGTTTCACCACAGATATTCGTTTACGTATTAATGAATAATTTAATAACTAGCTATATTTTGTTTTTTAGGCATTGTAAATCAAAGACATTTTTGGTTTTTAATAACTCTTCTAACAAAAAAATATGCCTTAATATGATTCATGGTTTAAATAATGCTGTCATAATTGTAGGTGGAGCAAGGAGACACAATTGCTGTAAGGACATAAAGTAGTTCCAGCCGACTACCCGGAGAGGTGAGATGACCAGATAGTGGTGTGCGCACCTTGTCCCCTTTTGCCGGAAACCTTCGCGGTTCCCTAGCGTTCTTCGCCTCTAATTAGTCTGTCAAGACATTCCATACACCTTGGGATTGTCCGCTTCCTTTTCTCATCGCCTCTCATTACCTGCCATTCATATCGTTTGACTTAATGAGAATCAATGAAGAATTAAAAAAGACCTTACCCCATTATTGCTCCTATATCATTAGATCACGACACCTTGTCATTAAGGCAAATTGCTTTACCTGTAACGACGTGAATTAGTGCAAGAAATTATTTATGGCGTGTTACCTGATTAGTCCTTTGATTTAGTTGTAGAATGTAGAGAATTCAATCTCATACTACTTTTATTTCACTTCCACAGCAAATAATACACACTATCCTTGGATAAGCGATTTGGATTAGTAATGCAGATGATTAGAAGCCTTCTTCAGGTTTGGTCCAGTGTGCGATCAGACATTATACTAATCAAGTCTATCCACGTCCACTCTATTTACCAGTGCCTTTTCAAAGAAATGTTTCGTTTGGGAAATACAAAATTCCAGTGAGGTCCGTTTTCTCCAAGCGTATTTCACAAAGACAGGAGCTGAGAAGCTAAAGATTTGCTGTATTGGCACATTGCATAGTAGAGTAACAGTTCTCTCACCCTCATTCCGTATGAAAATTTCAGGCACAATGGAGTTGGATGGATTGGAAGTAATAAGTGATCAGGAGTCATCATATCCATGTAAATATAAGCCGTCTTCTCTCTAAATCTTTTCAATATTGATGAAATGATAATTCTCAGACAATCCTTCTTCTATGTTTCCAGACTTTTGTGCGTTCTTAATTTTAAAATATAGGTAAAATTGGATTATTTTATACCTAACCTAAAATTTAATGTAATATCCTCTTCACAGTCATCATCAAACAAATCTTTCTATTTCTCTCACAACACCCTAACGACATCTATTTGATTACAACTTTCAGTCTTTCCCAACTTATAGGATTCAGTACCTTATTGCTGGATCTAATTTTTCTTTCAATTCAGCCTCTTTCCGGCCAAGCCCATTTGTCTCAAAACAGAAGATATATTTATTTTCTTAACCTCAGTTATGGCAGTTCTCTGTACTTATTGAACATGTAAATGGTTTACTCTGAATCAGCTTACCTAGTAACTTTTTGCATCAGAAACGTTAGAAGAGTGTACACCACTCAAAAAAATGTATGTTTGGTTAACCATCACTTTTCAGTCTGGGTCAGCTTGTAAAAATATATTTTGTCCTTGAACTTCAAGGTTTTTGAAATAGCTAATACCACACGAAATGAGGTACTTATTACCTTTTATCCATTCGTGTTTACTACATTTCCTGTTTACTTCGGTTGATTCCTGTTTTGGTCTTTAAGTTTGCCCCTGGCTATTCTTGATTTGAAGTCACCTTTTAAGAAATTGGAATAATTTGGTATAATTTTTTTAGCATCTGTTCATCACTTTGAAAAGCGTAGACTATGTTTATCTTCTTATTACAGAATCTCCCATTTAACCTGTTCTTCCTGGTTCCCCTGGTTATTATTTAGCTATAGTCATTACTATAGCAAGCAGTTGTTGTCATTTTGTATATTTGTTTACGAATCTGGGAACTATTATAAAAAAAATGAAATGCCTTTGCAACAACCATCATTACATCAATCGTGATTTTTATAAATGTCTTTTCTGAAAAGTTTATGCGTTTAATTTTATAGCTATAAACTACAGAGGTTAACTTTTTAAATTAAAACGTTTAATCAAGTATTTTGTCAGAAGTAAATAATAAATAAGAGATGTTTCGTTCACAAACACACATTAAGGATCAATAAAAGCATACAATTCTGGGAAGATGGCGTTATGTTGTTTTCAGTTCTTTATATGTTGGTAATGAAAATAATTTTAAATGCCAAATAGAAACTAACATAACCGTTGATAGCTAAATGTATGTTCACTACGATAAAAAATGAATTTTCTGTAAAAAATGAAAAATGAATATTAGAGTATTGTGAAACAGTTAAATTATTAATAATTCTTTTCAATTTTTGTAGTATCTTATGAAATTCAAATAAATTGAACTCAGTTTTCATATATTTCTTTTGGTTTTGTTTTATAGAAATGTGGAGTTAAATTCTCTTGCTTACTATTTATGTTAAAGTAATAACCACAATTAATAACTTTTTAGTCATTTTTGATTTTTTAATGAATTTCCCTTTTGTCTATAATATACTACTGACCCATAGAATGATCTTGCTTCGAGCCCAAAATAAATTTTAATTTTTATGCCACTAGATGACAAACATTTCATTAGTTCAATTCCATAGTCTTTGTGTGTGTGTCCGATAACCAGTAACTGCCAAACAGAATGCCTATACCTTCAAAACATATTATATTATCTTTTTGAGAAAGTTTAAAGTTTGTGTTTGTTAGCCAACTAAATCACCTTGGTAAGAGAGGTGCTGAGGAAGAAGAAAATTCTGAATAGCAAAATTTTTGCTTTAAAAATGTGTTCAGATCTTTCTTCTTAAAAGGGCCTATCTATGTCTTTAACATTGTTCGATCCTGTGCTTAAGAACGGGGGTTTACATTTTGTTCTTTTGGGCTCCTTTCCAATTTCTAATTTTCCAATATTTCTCTAATAAGTTAAAATATCATGATTCATTTTTTTAAATCTAAAGTTTCAAGGGTTATTTGAAAATATCTTCTTCTTGAAAGACCAAAAAGAAGATTCTTTCTCTCTTGAAAGTATTTAAGCACCCAAAGTCATAAATAGGGTATTCGCACAATATGCGAATAAGTTTTCTGCTACGTTGAGTATACCGAGTTTCGTTCAGTTCTAAAATTAGAGTGTAGAGCGAGTTGTAAGTGGGTCATTGTTGTGGAAGGTGTTTGGCTGTATGAATGTGAAAGGTGAGTGACCGAGGATATGACTGGCTTGCGTGAGGTTACATCCTCGCTGAGTTTCTGCTCTGCCGAGCGGGCAAGGCCAGGCCTCCGTCAACAACTAGTCAAATTGCTATCTCCGCTTTGAGGGGCTACCCTGAAGGAAAGTGACAGTTTGCCATACGTAACCATGGAGGTTTATATTCGACAGAAGCTCGATAGACTTCAATTGGCCACTCTTTTATGAGCTGGCATTTTCTTTCTATATATATATATATGCACCAAACAATACTTTTCGTGAGCTACAAAACTACACAATATCACTTAATTATAAGGGTTATCTACAGGTTACCACCCTTTTCTAGCCAGGGTGGGATTTTAGGACGTTATTTAATGAATTTCGTCACTAAATAATCTCCTTTGCCCAGGCGAGAATCGAACTCGCCACTCTAGGTTTACCATGTGAGATAAAGGTCAACGCTTTAACCCGCATGGCTAACCTGAGCCCCACTTAATTATAAAACAAGACGTAAGAATATGCTTAAAACCTCCAACCACAAACATAATTATTTTCAGAAATGAGGAACATATTCAGGAGTTACACCCTTTAGTACACTGCCCGAACGTGTTAAATCTATAAAAAAATTATTCGTTTAAAAATAAATTAAAAAAATCTGGTCTGCAGGACGTTTTTATACACGAAATCAAAAATTTTCAACTATTAATAAAAATACAAAATATTTGTTGTAACCAATCAATGCCGGATGGTCAACTTAAAAGTTATTATAAACCTATTTTTATTTTCCAAAAGTTTCTCGTCCACAGAACACCTTATCAGGAGAAAATAGGTCGCTTAGAGGTAACTACACCAACGAATAAAACATAACAATAGGACCTTCCACTAGCTGTGACTGTGAGAAAATGGTAAGGCGTGGTCGCCAAGAAAACGTATCGTGGTCAAGTCAGCTCATTTATTGTAGTCTAAAATACATGACATTGTGTTGGAATAATACTATGTAATAAATAATTTCTAATAAATCAAAATATATATAATTCACTTGATTATTATCTGTTTTCTTATTTATAATCTATTTTTTCTATTCTCTTTTGTTTTTCCTTTTGTTTATATTTATTTCTTTTTCTAGTATATCTACTTTTCGGAAATTATAATTATGTTTGCATTTAATATCGTGGTCGGCTAGGAACGTTTTATTGTTCTTATTATTAAGATTTTTCACGTGTTGTCTGACTCTTCTTCTGACATAACTATGATGATTAAGATATGTAACTTTTATTCGAATCAATAGTTGATTTTGTTTATATTAAATTTTGTATCTTTTGAATTCAATTTATCGTTTATATGACTAAAGCTATTTTTCTCTCGTTTGGGATAATTCCATCTGATTACTACTACTGTGGGATTATAATTCAATGAAACGTAATTTAAAATATACAGCGAGAAAATATCGCTAGAGAGTCATACCAAACCGTGGGAAATCTGCTTAACTCACGCATCACCTGCTTAACGGATGTTTTATTTTCAGTTTTATTTTTTAATGAAATCATGAGTTTTTGTTTGTTCTAAATTTAATCTTTGGAGATTGGCAATTATGTCACCATCAATACAGTCCATAATACGTGTTTTTTTTTTGTTTTTATTACCATTGTTCTTTGATTCTTGATTTGTTTTTCATTTTTGGACCTTTAACGTTATCATTATTAAAATTATCAAATCTTTTTCACGAGTGTTGATTTTAAAAATCATCATCACGATTAAAAACAGTTGGGTCTAAGAAATAATTTGCATATTTTATATTCTTTTGTAAATTTGATATTTCTTGTTGTAGTACATATATTCCTCAGCTGTGTTGATTCGATTTTCAATTCTGATTATTTCATTGCCAAAGAAATACAATTTAATGTCTATTTCAACTTCTATCAATTTCAAATTCATTTGTTGTTATAAATATTATATAGCCTCACAATATTATCCTAGTTAACGCATCATATGTCAATCATCTACGTATTTGTATATAAATTGAATGTGGATGTCAATTTCATCAATAATTTTCTCTAAAATTTACTTTAATTTAGAAAGTTGAAATACATACTTTTTTTATTAAAAATGTGAATTATATATATATATATATATATATATATATATATATATATATATATATACTAATATATTGATGTTAGTAACAATGATTCAATTGTTTGTTCAATTATAATTTTCTCCTTTAGCATTTCAAACTGCACCTCATTAGGAATAATCGATATTTTTATTTCGTGACATATCGATCAAAATCAGCTGACATTACCCACCATACTTTGTAAGCTGTTCTCTGACTGTAACTAGTGGAAGGTCCTATTCTAATGATGTTGTCGTTGATGAAGTTACTTCTTAATGTCCTATTTTCACCTGAGAACGGGAAACTATTTGATAAATACAAATTGTGTTAATAATCATTTAATGTTTTTATTTTATGCTGACCTTCCGCCGTTGATTTGTTTGGTGAGATTAAAATTGGCCATATTTATTTTCTGAACAAACTATTTGTCATAAAAGTCTGTTAAAAAATAATTTATGACCAGATACATTGTCTCTTTTAGGGAATAAATAAATGAATTTAAGACTAATAACAAAGCATGACAATAAATTAAAATAAATTTTTTTATATTTAGAATAGTAATAAAATTGTTAACGAATTTAATTTATTTTATAAAATGTATTCATGGAATTCGAGAAAATTTTATAACGAATAGCACAAGTATAAATGCTAGTTAATTGTATGTAAAGAAATTAATTTATATTATATTAGTAATTTTATTATAATAAACCAAAATATTTGAAGTATCCTGTTATTTTAAGTTAACATTTAATGGACATAAATACACTTCATTCATCGGTAGTCTCATATTGGCTAAGGACCTTAACTAGATACATTAAGAGAAAATGCATGTGTACCATTAAATTATAACAATAATTATATTTATTAATAAAAACTATTCAAATTACTCAATACTTTAATGTGAGGTGTTTATTTTTTGCCTTCCGTGAGGGAGCCCTTTATATTTTGGGGTTTTTCTTTTTCAGTGAAGTAAGTGACCACTTCCACTGTGTAGATTTCAATAAATATAAACTGAATAAAACACAAAAACACCTTAATGTTTGGCCAATTATTTTTTTTTTCTTCAAATAACCCTGCATCTTTCAAAACAAACCTAATAGTAAGTCCACTATATGACTGCTAATACTATGTAAATCATATTTGAATAATGATTGATTTAAATGATCAGGGATTTCTTATTAGTAAACATATTCAAATTCGATATTCAGGCGATCAATACGACTATAGATGCCACCCCTTAAACAAAGCTCTTTTACGCTTTCAACCCCTTCTTTCAGCTTGTTTAGAGTGTCATTTGTAATTAATAATCACGTGACTGCAATGTATGCTATTCTTTTCCAGGTGCATATATTATTATCAGAAAATTACAGCTGCAAGGCCACATATCCTGCAAAAGTTTCTTTAGAATAATTAAATAATTCAAGCCTATTCAATAATCTTTTAAAAACCATTATTCACACAATATATAGTAATAATGAATTGAAAGATAAACATGTTGGTTAATACAAAGGTAACCTTGAAGTGATTAACTTCAGTAGCTATTAATTAGCCTTCCTTGATACCGTGTGCAGTATACAGTTGCATTATAAACATAAAATAGAAGTTATAATGAAATCAAAACTACACCAAGAACCGAAAAATAATTGTTCACCATTCATTTTAGGTTTATTTGATTTGTTTTTTCTAAGAATATAATACTTAGTTAATTAGAATTTATCATCATTGTGAAATTTAAATGGGTTAACAAATACAATAAATTATCTTGATAATTAACAAGCAAGTGTTTTAAATAATATATTTTGTAAAGTTTTTGGCCTATGCAGTAAAGTATTTAACTGAGACCGTGAATTTGTAATAGTCTGTTACGTTCAAGTATTCCATTTTTTATTAATTTATTCAGAAAATAACAAAAGAAGATCTGCGATACTCATTAAAAAAAAGAATAGCATTTATGTATTGTGTATATTGTGCACCCCCCTCCCCCCAAGTACGAAACATTGATCATACCAGCAGCCGTGGGCCCATTAATACAGATGAGTTATTATCTGCACAATTTATTATATATTTCTAAAACTACATGTACATCAAATGTACATATATGTATATATACATGTATATCAAAATTTAAACGTATGCTGAAATTAAAATGATAAGGAGTACAATAACTTGACATTTTTATTCAAACAAATTCTGATTGAAGAGGTTCCCAATAATTGGGAATAGATCCCTTCAAAAATAGATTAATTATTAATCTATTTTTGTTACTTAAGAAAATGAGATATGCCACGTGGTTGTGTTGATAGTATATAAGAATGTCTCTCATTCTAGTCATAAAATATTAGTGTATCTATGCCGTGTGTTCTATTTAAAAGTGACTTCGATATTATTCTGCAAAGAAGACATTTAGTTATATATGGAAATCGCTTGAATAGGAATAACAATTTGCTGGAAGCAGAAAAACAAAGAGTATTCATGTTAGTAAAGTTTCAACAAATTTCTAATATTTTTAGAATGTTATTAACTAAAAAGTTCTTGATGGGTGTGAAGGAAAACAGTTACATGAAATGAATAAATCTTTTATATTACCTTATTATCTTTTATTATATTACTTGAAATAAAACCCGATTATTTAATGTTCATTAAACATATTTTTATGTAAATTTATTCCATGAACAATATAATAACAGAAGTATTTATTTGGTTTTCATTTCACCCTTTCCCTGAACTGACACACTCTGATCCGATTTCTTCCAATAAAGAGCACGACTTATAATATTTAATGAAAATTGGTTATGGGGGTAGATGAGTCTTTAATTGTGACAATTAAAAGCGTAGGCCACTTGTACGTTATCGGACATAGTTCTAATATTACAGATAAATTCAGCTGACTTTATTTTTAATCGACTGCATAAGAGGGCATTCGAACAAAATTTGATATTCTATCGTGTTATGAGTATAATCTCAATATATAATTACTTAATTAATTATACTTAATTAATTTTAACTTAGTTAATTTTAATTATTAACTCTCAACTGATTGATAGCACATCAAGGGTCAAGAAGCTGTTGCAGAAACAAATTTCCGAGCTCTGTTTATTGGATGTATAATAAATAAGTAGCAAACTGAGAATTTCATGTACTGCTCAATGTGTGTGAAGATATTCCTAAATGTATGTTAGTGTGGCAAAAAAGTAATTAAAATAATTGTAAAATATATTTGCGTTATTTAATTTCCAGAGCATGCATTCTATCTACAGGAATATAATATATACTCAATCCTGATGGGCAAGGAGAAATAAAAAAAAAAATACATGGAAATAGTATTAGGTTTTGGAAAGTGATGAAAACAAGTTATAATTAAATTATTTTCCAGTTTTGCTTTTTCTATATTTAGAGTTGATTCTTTGATTCGGTGGTAAACGACGTACTTTTGCTGCCCTTGGTAAATTAGTTTCGGAGTCGACATATTTTCCAAGAATAATGAAAAAAATGAGAGGATCTAATCTCATTATATGTAAAAATAACCGTTACATTTAAAGACCTATTTAATAAACATGAGTGAAGTAAAAAACGTTTCTTCCTTTAACAAAATAATTGGGGTATTTTACTTAACTTCCGTCTAAGAGAAGCAAAGCCTCCGTAAGATCTTAAAGATGTGTGAGGCTGTTGATGACTTCTTGAACAGCAATGCATTAATTATCAAGTATGAACTCGCAACGGAAACACTTTTGTTAGTTGGTAGGTTCAAGCTGGGTGACCAGCTGGCTTTGTCGGTCGAAAACACAACACAGGAATATCTCTCCCTTCCTATGAATGAATTTGGCAAGATTTTATAACTCTTAAGAATTTTACGGTCAATCCTTTTACCTGTCAGGGCACATCAGTCAGTGGTTTTAGCAGATTACCCTTAAGGGAAATCCGCTATTAAGGTCGTATTCATGCTGCGATTTAGGAAATATTTCCTCAAATGTCCATGGATCTTCCCCAGAATATGACGAAAATGAGGTACGCTCAAAACTGAATATACATATATATGTTAACGCTCTAGCGGTCACCATATTTGTTTGATAGTTACCAAACTCAATATTTAAACGTTTTATGGAAAACTAAAGATCAAGTTCTTTAATGGTTGAAATCCAACTAGCGGGAGGGACGGGGTTAAATGAGAGAATTTTGAAAATTCTTAATATCTTGGTTTCCGGATCGTAAAATTGCATAGAACCATCCTTACTGCAAATGGAATGTTCTTTAAATGTTGTTGTTTACCTGATTTCTCTATATTGTATATTAAACGAGATATATACATATTTCAGTTTTCCTATCAGTCATCAGTAAATCCCCACTCCTACACATGGCATATTAATAATAAGCTGTCATACCATGAACCACTTCATTCCAAGGTTAAATACCAAATATGGTTTTCATTGAACATTTACATCCAGACAAATTCTTTGAGTGATGACCACCAATTAAAATTTTGATTTTGATCTATGTCATACGCTGTATTTAACTGTTTCATTCAACACTAAATATGGTATTTGTTATTGACAGAAATCGGAGTTGGAATAGTGGGTGTATAGATGGGGAATTCCAAAGTGAAAATATTTCCATTATTATAAGTGGGTTGTCAAATGTTATGTAACTAATCTTGTTAAACTATTAATGCTCTACAATTTTGATCTATGAATGTATTCATAACTTAAATATTAAGCGAGTTATTTGTACTTTCTTGTATTCAGCCTTCAGTACCCCCCCCCTCTCAACGGGTTATTAAATTGATATAGGGAATTTGTGTTTGAGATGAGAACATTAGTACGTCTGTTACGGCCCATTTTTACCGTCGCCGAAGACGGGTGATTAAGAAAGAAGACAGGCGGGAGATTGGTGCGCGGGGCAGGCTGCGCGAGAGCGGAAGACAAGAAGCGATCCCCCGGGGACAAGCGAGCAGACAGCAGCGTCTACCTCGAGCTCGAGTGAGGATTTTGTCTCAAGATAATCGCTTTGGCGGATCAGAATGTAATACAGCTTCCATAATAGCAGTTATCTCGTCGGACGAGAGGTACCAAATCTATGCTTATTGTGTATACACAATTACAAAAGAAAAGGCCTATTTATTTGTATTGATAAGTCCCACATGGGGAGTATTGTTTAATCCTTTATTTAGTTATTATTTTTATAGTTAAGATTAGAGATAAGTATAGTTGATCTAGTGTAAATAAAGTGATTTGTTTGGAGAATATTGGTTTCGTTGTTACCTTTGAGAACAAACAACGTGGCGCCCTTATTATTTTAATTTCTGCCTATTGATATGAGGCTAGTTAAATTTAATTTATAAACCCACACCGTTCTCCACTGAGCGGGGCAATCTTGTTACTCAGTCTATGGGTAACACGTCATACCAGCACATGGGAAATCTGCTTAGTAACGCAGCCGCTGCGTGACGGACTTTTAGTTGTTATTATCTATATAACATTAGTTTCATGGGCTTTTTCTTCGTTTTTCAATCAAAGAGCAATCCATGTATATCACAACCTCTACTCCATCTGGCACTAGTTCTAATCTCCTCTCTGTCCTTTATATTCAGTATCATGAAACATATGATATTCACTTTGAATCACTGGAAACTAGCAATGGGTTCCTCTGTTTTCATTAAGAATAATATACCTAGATATCTACCCTTTCCGAAGCACCACACTTGCAGACTTGCTTTTCCTTTATAAGCAATATTTATCAACTAACCACAGATCGTGATTCTATTGAGTACAATACTTAACATAATCACGTTGTCTTATCATCCTATGTACTAAACACCCCATCATGTCAGTTTTCATCAGTCAAAGTCTGACTGTGAGAATAGTGGCAACGTTTATGTATATTGACCTGCCATACTATCATATTAAATTGTTTGTACTGAGGCAGGTCAATGCCCATATACATGTGTTGTATCTCTAAGGCTAGTTTATAACATTTCGGCAGAATCTTTGCAATCTTCCTCGTTGCACTTATTACTTTCTTTTTAAGCCATGTCATTTCCCAACTCCAATTTACAGGAATTAATTATATTCAACCTCTCCATAATGATAAAAATGAATTTCTTTATGTTCATAAGGCTAGAGTAAACTGATTACTATTAGTTCGTCGAGAGACTTAAATATTGTGATATTATGAAGAACCAGGCAAGATTTCATCTGAATCTTAAACGGAGGACAACTCAAATTATTAAGTATACTTGCGGCTTTATTGGAATGCTAATTACAAAGGTTCTTAAAGGATTAAAGATAATGGAACAAGTTCTAATCAAGTCTTCCTTCACTTTACATTAGGTAGTTTTCATAGAATAATCTATATTTATTTTTCTATTCTTCACCAATATTTAGAAATGTACTAAGGTCAGTTCAGGAACTTTGTATTGATAAAAGCTTTTTTGCGTACTTTTTCATAGATATGTGATTATTATACAAACGTTGAAGGCTCGTATAAGCGGACTCTATCGCCTTTAATTCTGAACTACACCGTAGTTCTGATGTACATAGATATCATTGGGTGATGATTTATCGAGGCGATTCCGCTCAAACTTCAAATAAACAAAACAAAATACTTCTCCAGATATTATCAACACCTTAAATTTCTGTTTCTTTGAGGACCAGACCCAGTCTTCCTTACCCTCCACTCAAGATATCTTCATTTCATTCATTTATTTATTAACGTCTACTAAATGCTACTCAAGATATCTTCTGTGATTCCTACGTTAATTAAACCACGTGCCGACTTCCTTCAGGACGGTAACATCTTCTTTTTAAGAGATAATTTCCATTTCTAGAATACATTACACAAAAGTTTCAGTTTCCTTGAGCATCAATTTAGTTGTGGATTTTCCCTCTAAAATTCCCCTTCTGCATGAAGTTAACCAGTCACAGGTTGTAGTACTCCGTAATCTGAACCTGTTTACTTTCCGTGTTTACTATTTCTCTGTTCACTTCCAGTAATTTTATTTTCCTTTATCCTTGTTTTTCAATATGATTCCTATGCTCTCTAAAACAATAAATAGATTAATCAGTACATTTTTGTAAACTGTCAATAGTTTGTCTTCCGACAACAGGAAATTAGCATTATATATTCATGACATCAAAGTTATGTGAAAGCCGAATTCGAATGATTTGACTCACGGTCAACTTCAAAGGTACTATTAGTTAGAACTTCCCATCATAAATAAGGGACAAGACTCGTCAAATTGAGGACAAATATTACGGAATATTTACGATTATCTGTCGCTTTAGATTAGGATTTTTATAAATGGAATCCTTAAATGTTGATTTTTTTCAAGCCCTTCCAAATATTGATTGGTGAAGTGGGGATTGAATAAGTACACGGACTATTAGTTTTTGCATGTAACTATTAGGACTCACATATATTTTAATTCATGTAGCAGTAATATTGCGTCCGGAGAGTTGTTCATAAATGCTGATCTTAAGCCAATACGTGATAAAGAATAAATCATTATAAAATTTCTTGATATCACTTGTCCTGATTAGGTTCAGTTGCGTAAAAAGGATACACACCACTTTAATAATTTTCATCACTCGGATTGGAAAGTAGATACTTTCGATACCAGCTGGGAGATAGGAAAGTAGGGCTTTACAGATCTCAAAATTTAGCGGGAGATTAAGTGACAAACATATGACTTTACACGCCTAGGGACGAAAGTTTTCGACTCTCGCATATTTACAACTATTTTTAATTTTACGTAGTAAATGCGCGAAAATGGCCGTCAACATCCCTGAAAAGTTAATTGAAGAAGCTCGAGGTGTAACTGATTCCCTATTACCCGGGAAATCCCGTAAGACATACGAGGAAGAATATCTTAAGTTTTGTGAAGGGTGCTATAGTGAAAGTGTTGAGCCTTACCATGTTAATGATGAAGTGATGTTAGTATACCTTTCAACTTTATCGAAGAAAATGAAACCCTCTTCTGTATGGAGTAAATATTCCATGTTAAAATCGTGTTTAAAAATAAAGAAAAATTTGGATGTTCAAAAATTTTCTAAATCTATAGAATTCTTAAAACAGCACAACGTAGGTTATCATCCCAAAAAATCTAAAGTCTTTAGACAACATGAAATAAGAATGTTCCTGGACACTGCACCTGATTCAGAGTGGTTGTTAACAAAGGTTATTTTACTTTAGGTATTTATGGAGCATGCCGTTGTGACGACCTTATAAATTTAAATGTAGAAGATTTTAAGGATAATCGAAATTTCTTTACAGTCTTTCTTAAAGGTGGCAAAACAAATATTGAATGCACGTTCATTATTACTGACGCAGATTCATCATTTCAGATATGCGATATTATTCGAAAATATTTGTCCCTACGGCCGCCACAAATAAAAAGTAAACGATTTTTAGTTGCCTATAGGAATGGAAAGTGTGCTGCTCAAAATGTCGGTAAGCATACAATATACAATGTGCTTGGCACATTGTACTACTGTATCGTATTGTATCGTATTGGCACATTGTACTACTGTATCGTATTGTTTCTTGAAAAGTAGCAGAATTTTTGAAGTTGGAAGACGCCGAGAGCTTTACGGGCCACGCTCTCAGGCGATCTTCTGCTTCAATGTTAGTTGAAGGTGGTGCTGATTTACTCACACTAAAGAGACATGGTGGTTGGAGATCGTCGACCGCTGCCGAGGGCTACATAGAAGACTCAGTAGCTAGGAAAGTAAAGGTAGCAAAGAATCTGTTCAATCAGGGAGGAACATCATCAATGGAAATTCCAAATGTTGCAGACCAAGAAATTGATTTTTTTACAGTTGATGATCTATTTCGGGATACCAATAGTGAAGATGAGGACAATAAAGAGGACCAATGCTTAAATAAAGTGTCCATTAAAAACACACAAATGAAGAACCTAAATAAAAAAACACTAACTGATGAGTTAAACATCACCAACAACCAAAACTGTACAATTAATATTAACCTGACCCTATAAAAATAAAGTGTTTTTTATTATATAAATAAACTTTCTCCTTTTTATTAATGCATTTTTAATTATTACATTTCAAAGAGTTATTAAACCTTAAAATATTAAATTAAACTTGTCGTAAGTTAAACGTAATATACTAAAACTACATGGGTTTGTTAACAGTAAAAAAAAAAAATTCACAGTCTCGCGTTGACACAGTATATTTCAATCGTAGGAAGGAAGTATTCTTATTGTCCGATTATGGGAAGGAAAAAGTCCGTCACGCAGGGGCTGCGTAAACTAAGCAGATTTCCCACGTAAAGTTGTACAATAGGGAAATCTGCCTAATAACAACTGTAGTAGTAAGAAACCTCTAAACCTAAAACATTATTTAGGGCCTAATAACCCAGTAGTTTGTAGCCCCAAAAAACAGTTGACCTAACCTCTAAACCAATTCAGGAGGGGCGAAGTTATAGAAACGGCCGCCAGAGCTCTCGCCGGAAAGTTCGAACATAGCCTACTGGTGACCAGTATCACGCAGAATACAAATGCAAATATCTCGGTTAATATTCAAGATACAGAATAAATGAATAGAACAATATTTATAGTAAATGTAATTTGCAATAAGATTTATTCTATACAATATTTCGATCCGACGCATAATAACGGAGATATTTTCAATTTTCAAAAATCCCCCCCTCTAAACCCCCCCTCCCACTGGTCCGATTTCAGCCATTAACGAACTTGATCTTCCATTTTACATAAAACGATTAAATTCCGAGTTTGGTAAAGATCAAACAAGAATTGCGACCGCTAGAGCGTTAATAGACAAATATATATATATATCTATATATATATAGATATATATATATATATATATAGATATATATATATATAATTTTGAACGGACCTCATTTTCGTCATCTCCTGGGTAGGATCGATGGACATTTGAAGAAATTTTTCGAAACTCGCATCATGAGTACGACCTCAATAGCTGATTTCCCTTAAGGGAAATCTGCTAAAATTAAATTTTATCTAGACGATTGAATGATTATAGGGGAATTTTGATTTACATTTTCAAGATAAACTTTTCTAGATATACGCAAAATTCCATATTTACGACATGAAAGTATTCAAATAGCATTGACTTTGTGTTTGTTTGCCTACTTCCAGGTATACGAGATTAAAGCTTTTAACATAAAAGGACTGGTTATTTTGGTTGGGAAAAAGATCATATTGGAAAAATTGTGGTCATGTTTACTGGCTGTTACATTGACTCTGGAGAGCTATCTACTACTTTTGATAGTTGATACATTTTTTTTGTTTACTCAGTGTACAGTACCATTAATATAAAGAGGAATTAGAGAAAGCTAAAGAGAGAGTTCAGGTATTGGAGGATAGTCAAAAAGTGATATTGGCTGAGCTGCAGGGTTTAAGGGAGATGAATGAAGATATTGACCTAGACAGAAGAAAAAATAATTTAGTACTCCATAACTTTAATGAAAATAAAGACGAAACTCTTTCTCTGCTTCTTGACACTTTTATTCTGTTCGCTGCCGAAAAAATGCAAATTTCTGTCTCTAAAATAGAAATTGATTTTATAAAACGCCTAGGAGCCAGAAGAAATGACTCACCCAGGCCGGTTTTAATACGATTTATAACTACATGGAAGAAACATGAATTTCTAACTTCTAACTTTAAACTTAAAAATGAGAGAATTTATTTTACTGAAGATCTCCCTCTCAAAATGAGAAAACGAAGAAGAGAATTAATACCCTATCTTCAAGTGGCAAGAGAAAAACAATTCCGAGCTAGTCTAAGAAGGGATAAGCTGTTGTTAAACGGTAGGCTATACTCACTGGAACAGCTACACAAGTCAAGAATCTTGCGGAAAGAAGAAAATGAATCTACCGAGGAAGGATCTATAACAGTTGATGGTGGACCGTTGGTGACGACAACAGATCCCCGAACGCCTATTAAAAGGAAGCATATGACGTCACCCCAGAAGATGGTTTCAGGCAAGACAAAAACAGCACTCCAAGGATTTTCCTTTAAAGCTCGGTCTTCTTCTCTGGAAGGCAGGAATTCCTGTAGTCCACCAAATAAAGTAATACCAACATAGCATACAGAGCAGCTGAATGATCCTCTGGATAAGACTTGGCATGGAGACGGTATTAATATCTTGCCATGGAACATTACTCGAACGACAACCTTCGGACATCCTGGACGGCCGTAACAACCCATTCATCAAAGCATTTTCCACACCAACAGGGTAACCAATTATCAACATTAAAAATAATTTGCAATAATATTAATGTATTTCCAAACTTACTTAATGTTAAGATAATAAATAATGCAGTTATATGTAAAGTTAACAGTATTAAAGGAAGAATTGTATTATTTTTATGGGGTGCTTAAACATCATTAACCAGTACATTAATTATTGTATTCAATAACACTTATTATTATTATTATACTGTTTGTAATAAATCATAGAGAAGAATTATGTTAATTTGATATATCAGAGAAGTGATCTTTATTTAGACGTTAATATGTGTGTATATATATATATATATATATATATATATATATATATATATATATACTAGCGGACCCGGCAGACGTTGTCCTGCATTATATATCAAGCGATTAGGATATAAAATTTAATAATATTATGTTTAAAAAGAAATCTACTTTTAATAACGCAAAAAACAACATTTGTTATATGCACGTTTGCCTAAAAACAAATAGTAAATAAAATATCGCAAAAACTTGGCAAAGGAAAAATGAGAGAAGGAAAAGAAGACGTTTTAGTTCTGAGATTATCTGGTAGAATGCGCACTACACGTTCTTAAAAACAAACAGTTGTAGACCAATAACTGGAATAAATAAAAACCCTCAACAATAATAACGCAAATACATAAATATAAATAAAGAAAAGAAAATAATTGCAACATTCAAATCAAATTAAAATAAATTTGGAATATAAATAACAATGTCTGAAAGTGAAAACCTCTCGCAGCTGAAAACATCATTATATAGATGACATACTTAAATTCTAAAGACATACATTAGATAAACATATTAACATTTCATTACATTTCCAATAACCTCGCCCTTCGACCGGAGACCTGCTCCATCTGCCGGGCCGATCTGCGGCGCTAAACCATCCGGGGCGTCACTCGAACGCGTATTTAAAAATTCAATCAAATCGGTCCATCCGTCTAGGAGGAGTTCAGTGACATACACACGTACGCTAGAATTATATATATAAAGATAGAGGTGTATTAGCCTGTTAACGCTCTAGCGGTCGCAATTTTCGCTCGATCGTTACCAAACTCCGTATTTAAACGTTTTACGTTAAAAGACGGATCATGTTCTTCAACGGCTGGAATCGGATCATTGGGAGGGGGGATTTAGAGGGGAGGATTTTCGAAAATTCGAAATATCTCCGTTAGTTTGAGTCTGATCGAAATTTTGTAGAGAACCAATCTTTTTGCAAATTAAAAGATCTATAAACGTTGTCATGTACTTATTTTCAATTTCTCTAATATTAACCGAGATATCGGCGTTTTTTAGTTTTCGGCCTTCAGTAAACCCCCACTCACGTTCGAACTTAACAAATTTAGTACAGCTTATATCCATGGAAGAACTAACGCTAATTCACATACCGAGTTCTGTTCAGTTCGGTTCAATCGTTGGTGCCCAATAAAATTGTTGGCCCCTCTTTATTTTTTTAGTGTATATCTCGTATATACTTTATTATAGGACGAAAGTGAATATGACAAAAGTTACTCCAAATAACGACGTAAACAACTCTTATCCTGTGCATATTTGCCGAAAACCCAATAGGAAACGAAATACGGCTATTTTTAATTTCAGGCCTCCCTTACGACCCCCACTCCTGTCCATCTGCCGGGCCGATCTGCGGCGCTAAACCATTCGGGGCGTCACTCGAACGCGTATTTAAAAATTCAATCAAATCGGTCCATCCGTCTAGGAGGAGTTCAGTGACATACACACGTACGCTAGAATTATATATATAAAGATATATATATATATATATATATATATATATATATATATATGTGTATATGTGTGTGTATATGTATGTACATATATGTATGTGTATGTGTGTGTATGTATATATATATATATATATATATATATATATATATATATATATATATATATATGTATATATGTGTGTATGCGTGTGTATCTGTGTATATGTATATGTGTATGTATGTATATGTGTATATTTAACATACATTTGCATTAAATTATGATTTATTGAATTAAGTACTATAATTATTTAGATTAATATTAATATTATATTACAAACCAATGTATATCCTGTGAATTTGTACTTTAGAAAATATTATTAGTTATTTACACATTTTTTAATGAGTTATATTATTTTAACAGCGGTACTAACAGAAATGGGCCAGACTCTTAGCAACATGTTGTAAAACATAAGCCAATAAAAATCTATCTATCTATCTATCAGTACCATTAATGTTAAAAGTATCAGAAGGCGGTGCATGTAGAGTACCATGTCCAAGTAAAAATTACAATAATATTAAATAACTTCCAATCCCACAATTCTACCATTATTGATTCATAGAAATGATAGCTAAAGTAGATAGACCTAATTAATTTTTTAAGCACTTCATCGTTTCCTACAATCATGCGTTTAAGCAAAAATACTGTGGCTCTTGGAAAAATATTTTTATCTCTCGTCATTTGTATTACAAAAAAAATGAATAGTTTATGTTATGAATATGTTTTTTTAAATCTTTTTTATTCTGCAATTGTTAAGTTTACGTAAGAGAAGCATCGTAATACTTGTGCAATGTTTCCTTGAGTTGTGTAAAAGAAGTAAAACTTAAGATGGGCGTGGTGTGTGATCTGGTTATAATTATGGGTAATATATAACGAAGAATGGACATTGTTACGAATAATGTGACGTCCGGCTAAGACTAATCGCTTTTAGACATGCCTTCCCAATGACAGTCTTTTAATTTTTAGTACTCCGGAATACTAATGAGGTTCCGGTTTTTGTTAAATTAATTCCATTTCAAGCTTTTTAATACAACGAATGTTCTTAATTGCAAATTAAGTGGTCTTGGGGATCTAATATGGCTGGAAATCCAATCTCTAAAGCAGGTACCAGAAACTAAGTACTAATCTAATAACCACTATGTATTTTCCTTACTTACATTCCCCCTTACAATTTATTAAATTTTCAACTGACAGAATGAATTGACAGTTGACTCTGTTGAAAAGGGGAATGTCAAACCCATTTGTAGATGACCCTTTGCAGGGACAGCCACCAAAGAGTAGTGCTATATTTAACGCTTATCTTCACTCTGAAATTGTTTAGATGGCAAAGCAAAGTCCCCTTGCAATATACCTCAGCAGCACAATACATAGATAATGTTTCAGATAAATATTCCAGTCATTTTCTGACAAAACTAATATTCAAAAATGTAAGTTGTTAACCAGAAATAGAGCATTAAAAATATCATTAAGGATTAGCAATAAAACGTTATAAATTTCCTAATAGCCTATTTATTAACCTATTCCTATTCAGTTCTTAGGAACACACATACAACTTACAATTAAGCGTGAGTACTGAAAGTTGGTTTCTGGTTGGTAAAAGTGTATTATATCGCAAGTTGAATAAAGTAGAGTAAGTAATTGAGGAGTTGATTAAGGTATTGACATTGGATGTTCGGCATTTTCTGTTTTTCTAAAATGTACGTAAATAATTGGGCAACATAGTAAAAACATAATAATAAAAACCATTCTAATCACTCTTATGAGACACTTGCCATCGAATTGAGGGCAAATATTACACAGGGATTTAGTTTTTGTATGTAATTATTTGGACTCACATACATTTTGTGATATGTTTACAATCTTCCACTTATTGTTTGCTTATTATGTTCTTGTACATTTGTAATTACTACTTAATATATACGAGTTATTTTTTTCGTTATATTTCTTTTCTTCCTGATGCTTCACTCATTTCATGGGAAAATCGATGGGGTGCCCAGAAATAAAACGTAAACCTTCTTGTAGTTTTCTCGGAGTACGTGAAGCATATTATGAGATCCCTCGTCGTAAATGGGGGAGAGCATATAGCACTCCCAGATATTATTTCAGTAATAATTCCCTAATGACTCTAAGACACTACCAAGGCCATTAACTAATTTCCTTTAGAAAACAAAGAGATCAAACATGCTGAAAAAAAAAAAAGATTGAAGACGAGTTTAGGACAGAAAACGAAAGATCCTATATGCCGAAATTGTCAGATTCACAGGGGGGGGGGATATACATATGATTGTTTGTGTGTTTTACCATTAGAAACAAATTATAATGTAACAAATTATCTTGATTAGGCTATAATATGTAATAATATCAGAGTTTTGACCATGAAGAACGTGATCTATCCAGGTCTATACTTGGTAATTGGTGCTCATTGGTGGGCTTGTATATTGGCAGGAATTATTGACTACTGCTTGAATATCATTGTAAAAATATTTTGAGACGATTGCCTTACTTATTACCAGTTCATTAATGGATTTAGTCTATCATATTTTAAGGCAATAAACTTTGCGCTTCTTGATGAATGCTCAACGGAAATCGAACAATTGGATATATTTGTTTTTGAAATATTTTACAGTTTTATACCAATTTTTGTTACACTCTTTTCTTTATCTCTTATACCCATTTAAATGATTTGGAGTTTTGAAACAAAGTCCGACACCAGGGGAGGGGGGGGGTGGTACGTTCATTCAGCTGTAAAAGCTTATTCATGTCATAAGGTATTTTACCTTCTAGCGGTAGTGTTGTAGGTAAAATCACTATGCCTGCACAACTATAGAGTTCCCAGATTCCAAGCCAGGAAAAGCTCACGTGATTTTATTTAGTTTCGAATTTCCCGGATTTTGAGGTTGGGTTTCTATTTATTCCTCCTGTGCTCACTCAGATTCATGAGGCAGTTGAATCAATCGGGAGGGGGCGTCCCTAGAATTCCATTGGATTTTAAGCCAATTTATATCCTTCTTGTTCTTGTTCTTGTTCTTAAGGTTGGTATTTTTTATTATTTTTAGAATCTAATTAAATTATAATATCCTTGATGAGGCCTAACCCAGAGACACACGCGCCATTCTCGTACGCAAGCACGCGGACATATTCTCAAGGGCAAAATGATATACCTACGACCGTTCTACAAGTGTGTACACTGGGATTAGTCGGAATTCATTCACGAAAACTTTTTTCATATTTTCACGAGAAACAGGTGAGGGCGTCTGGGGCGCGGTCAGATCCGCCCTTTTTGCAATTACATAAAGCGAGCGAGCGACACGCCCCCGCGTTGTCGCAAGGCTAGTTAAGGCAAACCAGTGGTCACCCTCTGATCACGGGCAAACTCCAAGGCCAAGCCTATAGCTAGCTCTGGAGGTGTGTCCAGCAGAATCTACTACAGTCGTGGCTATGGTCCGTCTCACTCAGCTACTGTTCCGTTCCTTGCTCAACATCCTTCGACACACCCACATTCGAATGTAAATCAGTCTATAATTGGAATATTCTAATGAGATTGCAAAATGAGGACCATCTACATGCGCCTGATCAAATGAATAATTATTCGCTTAGTATTGTCATCTATCCACACCCCTTTAACATTGAGTTGGAGGAAAATCGGATAATCCTAGCCATTCTTCTGAGAAAATAAATATATGGAGTACGATGGACTCACGCTGTCCTACTGAGGTCCAGTATAGTAAAGCATCCGAATATGAAGGTGTAACTACACAGCTATTTAGATAGCTCTGATGATGCCGTGGAATTTTTGAAAGCGATTTATCATTTCAATTTCACGTTTGAAACTCGTCCCTCACTCTTGACACTTGTTATATATATTAAATTCATTCTCATTTTAAATTTCAAATACGGAGCTCCTCCGATGGATAAAGCATAAGCCAGTCAGTTTCAGACATTGGAGTAGAATTTCCAGCTGACTTTTTTTCCTCTGAAAAACTCTTTCTGCTTTCTGCGTCTACTCAGTGCCTCCATTTCTTTTTCCATTATCCTCTCGCTTCTTCCGTGTTTGCTGAACATGGATCTTCCTCTAGGTTTTCTTTCTTCTAATGTTGTTCAAGGAACATTCCTCCATTTCGTTTAGTAATTACTCTGTACAATTACCCATACCGTATTAATTGTCAACAATGTTTCCCCTAAAGCCAAGGATATTTAAGTCCCTTCTATTACTATCTTTCTCATTGACGTATCCTAAATGTTATACATCCATTTTGGTGCATCCTTTATTAATATGCCTGAATATGCCACAAGAAACCCTCTCACAACGTTTTTAATGGACTTAAAGATAAATCCAAAAGTACCAAGAACTCAGGTAGGACACGAAGCATTTGCTGGATTGAAAAGGTTAGAAATATCAAATTATTTTATCAACATCTCTGCGTTATAATTATTTAATATAGCCTTCTGCCTTAAAAATGATATGTAGTGCTCGTAATCTGGCATAAGTCAGTGGATCTTTGATGAATTACTTGCCTGTTTGTTGCTAACGAAAATCGCGTCATGATGGTTATACTCAATTGCTGATTTCCCTTAAGGGAAATCTACTAAATCGCTAGTAAATTTAGGGACCCATCAAATCCCTAGTAAATAACATTTTGTATAAAGTACTCTGTAAATTGTCGAGAATAGTATTTATGTAGATTCCATTTCACATTAATATAAGTATATTAAAGGCATAATGCGATCTTGAGTATATCAATATAGCTCAATAGATGAACCTGTGGTAGATGACCACACTTATTATTTTAAACATGGCTAACCATTGACTTTGAAAACTATTTGGAGCATGTTATAGGAACAAATGCATTCCACTGGAAGCCAGACAAGTTTACCCATCGTTATCTTGCAGTTTTGACTGTAGTTTCAGATTTCACACCTCCCACAACCTCATATTGATTTCTATTCAATCGCCAGGAATCTTGCTTCTAGTTCCTAGCATATAAATGTCCTGGACAACAGAATTTTTAGATTATTAGAAGGCTATAGCCCTGTTATTATTACAGCAGAAGCAGATAAGTTATTATTACGATTAAATCTGAATATTATATATATATATATATATATATATATATATATGGCCATTATAACGTGGGTAAATTAAATATTTAAATCTCAGTTATGGGGGACTCAGTTTTGATGGGTCGGAGAAAACACATTATGAAACAAATCTCGTTACTTTGCATAATAAATACTAGTAGAGGTACCCTTTTTATTGATCTTGAGTATTCTAGATTGATCTTGAGGAGAAAAGCTTATTTATTTGGGTAAATTTTCCGCCATTGCTTTCTTAATATCTGAGTATCTGGCTCCTTATTTCAGCCAGAACTATACACATGTATATTTATTAACACTGTAGCATCGCATGAGTTGAAGTGTTTGTTAATTAGCGTAAGAGTGTTCCACGAGAAATGATCAAAGAAATTAATTTAGCAAATGGATTTTGTTATAATGCGCTATATTACTATCATCTACTATTGACAGGAATATATTACGGTTTTTCTAGGAATATATTTAATTTCTACCAAAAACCATTTTTATTTCGACCTTCAATGGTAGTTAAGACAGTTACCTAATTACTTCAAGCACGGTACCATTCACTGCTTCATAGTACTTCAACTAAATCCTCGAATAAAATTGTCTTCTATTTTTTTACAGAATGCTAAGGTGATGCAATCGTTATATTGTGAAGGGGAAATTTGAATGAATGGCGATAATAAATTCGTGAATATTCGTCTAATAAGCAATCCATAATCCAAGTGTAAAACTATAATATGATATTTGATATATTATATTTTGTCAAGAAACATGTATTATTTTAATTAATTCTGAGCATAAATTCGTTTAATTGCCGTTATTTACATCATGGCCAATTGAATGATTACAGTAAATGATGCAGGACATTTGTGTTATGTGATGAAGATGCCGAGATGATTTAGCCCACGGGTAAATGCAACTACGTATGTATGTATGTATGCTGATATATACATGTATATGTTTATATATATATATATATATATATATATATATATATATATATATATATATATATGTGTGTGTGTGTGTGTGTGTGTGAACTGTCTCCTAGATAGAATCGATAGATAACTGAAGAGATTTTACAAAGTTCGCGTCTTGAATTCGACCGCTGTAGCTATTTTCTGCTAAAACGCAGTAGCAATTAAATGCAAATTTCATGAACATCTTTCATTAAATGACTGTCTTAAAAAATAAACGTGTGGCATTAATTAAGAGAACTATTAGATAATAATAGATCGTCGCAAAGAAAATTACTGTATCTTTTCTACAGCTTCTCGATAATTAGTGCATTATAAAAACATAATTACATAATTATGAAAACGAAATTTCCTTGAGTAAATCCATATATCTCCTGCTTGGGAGTTTGTGAAGTAAGTAAGGCGGAACAAAAAATAGAATGGCTCTAAAAATTAATCCCGATTTTACGTAACAAGTTAGCTATGAGGAAACGTTATACATTCCAAAAACTTGACCGTCGCAATTTCCCAAAAGTGGTAATTATAATATAATGATGCTTATTCACTGTTCCTGAAGTGATACATATATGTTTCATCGTGTGGGTATATTAGTAAAGTGAATGTATTCGTTTCACAGAATTTATGCAGATATCCTGTTAATCTGACGTGCCCCTACTACCAAGGTCTAATTCAAGGCCTTCACTGCAACTACCTACCTTATCCACGGCTAGCCATATCTTGCCACCATTATTATCCTGTATTCTTCCTTCCTACCTTGTCTTTTTAAAATGACTTCTATCTTTTTCTCTTTGGTCTCTCTCTCTCTTTGTCTCTTTGGTCTCCCTGTCTCTGTCTGTCTGTCTCTCTGTCTCTCTCTCTCCCTCTCCCTCCCTCTCTCTCTCTCTCTCTCTCTCTCTCTCTCTCTCTCTCTCTCTCTCTCTCTCTCTCTCTCTCCATCTCTCTCCCTCCCTCCCTCTCTCCCTCCCTCCCTCCCTCCCTCCCTCCTTCCCTTACGAAACTTTGAAATTTCGGATATAATTTGATCCATCTTAGTTGAGCGTAACTGTTCTTAGCAATCACACCAAAATAATCTAAATATCATAAAATAATAGTTGGAAATGTTAGATAAAAATCCTAACCCTTCTCCTATCTACAGCCATCCTCTATAGAGTAAATTGAATGATTTCTTCTTTCATCCAAACACGAAATTCTTACGGACAGAAGCCCACATATCGACAATACACTAAATCACTTAAAAAAAATTGAATTTGTTTTACAAAATTTAGCTTCTCTTCTGTTTGATTTAGACTTAGAGAGAAATTTAATATAATTCTATATAATATAAATGTACTAGCATATAGAAATAAAATATATATATTTGTTTAATAAAACCGTTTTAAATTGTTACTTTTAATACTAGTTTAATGTTTATTTGTTGTTTTTGTTACTTGTAATTAATGTTTATTTGTCGTGTTTAATTTTTTTTGTTGATACAATTTTTTTATTTTTCTATTATATTGTTTTTATTACATTGTTAAGTTTTCTTCCAAATCTCCTAGTTGTGGATGTTTCTTTGTAAATAAAAATACCAAACACGATTGTCCTCTATTACAGGGCGGCATGGTACGTGCTTGAGGAAAATCCATCTTCAGGGGTCACCATTAATCTTGCTTGGGATCACTCCTCTGCTATTAGGATTAAAAGAAAATGCCTTGAGATTTAACTTCCATGAATAAAATAGGAGGAAAAGTGCATTTTACAGTGTAGGTCATGTTTTCCTCATTAGTGTAATTACGGAGAGCTATATTCAATATTGACAGATTAATGACGAATTCCATGTTATTCCATACGGAGCTAAAATTTATTTAGCACAGATTAAGTTAACCTAGACCTCGGCACTAGATTTCAGCCAAGAATTCTATTAATAATTTTTCAACACTAAATAAATTCCTGTTCTCCATGAAGGTATTTCATCCACACGTCTACTCATCACGAATATTAAGAACTACTCATTGAAGCTTTAGACTGTCCAGAGCAGCAATTTACTAATAAATCAGGAAGAAATATAAGTATTCCGTATAATTTTCTCTCTCTTAGATTACCCCTTCAATTATTCTTTAGCCCTTACAACAATAATTATTCTACAAGTGATATATAAACTTCAAAATTTTACAAAGACATATCACGGCATTAAGGTTAAGCAGATTTCTCTCGTAGCAGATTCTGTGTAGAAGATTATGAAAATAAGATCCATTAGAATCTGCATATCGTTACCAAACGCATTATTTAAAATGAAGCTCAAGTTCATTTATTGTTCTAACTCAGTTAATATGCCTTGAACCAAGGAAGTTATTGGGCCCATCTAATTGAAAATTCATTTTGAGATTTATACATGTTTTCTGTAAACCTAATATTAACTGTGATACTTTTGTAGTTTCCAAACTATAGTTTACTCCCACTCCTGCTGACTTGACGTTACCAATAAACTTATCTATTTGGAAAATTCCCATATAGCTTAAATACAATGTTGTTTTTTTCGGAAAGTGAAATGGAAGGGTGATGGTTAGTGAAGGGATATGAACAGATTTCTCCCTATATTGTGAGTAGGATCTTCTATATTGTACGAACTTTACGTGTGGCCAGCCTATACAACAATAATATTGAGGTGCACTTTTGAGCATGCGCTAAGGAAACATTCGTGGTGAACAGAAATAGTTGTTTAATGACTAAGATAAAATAAATATTGTAAACTTGAATGAATTCACTAAATTAGAGGATACGGATTTATGAAATGATCTCAAATTGCATACGGTCTCTCACGAGATCGCGACATACCTCACACATTGAACTTGTTATCAATCTATGAATGAAACTACAGAAAATATCAGTGAAGATCTCCAGTATAACGGACCTCAATAAACATTGATATTTAGATAGTAATTATGAGATGAATCAGAAATTACACTGGGTAGCCTTAACCTAAATCGATGAAGTTAACTCTTAAAAATGGGAAGATAAACACCATTAGAAATAAATGGGAAGATAAGCCACAAATTGGCTTATACTGGCCAAGGTTTACCAACCTCCACTGAACATTTTTATTTGCACGTTCGTGGCACGCACACGACAATGTTGTTAGATTTTTCTACCGGACCTATTTTCTCTACTACTATTACGTAATAGTTCCACGCAGATATTGAGCCTATATTTCGGATTTATAAAAGATCAATCCCCAGTTTTTTTCGGAATAATAAAAAAGAAAGAAAGAAATAAGGTTTACAAAAGTAAAAAATGTTCCAGTTCATTTAGTTCAAGAATAAATAATAAAGACATAATGCGCTTGCAAGGTATTACTAACCTTAAATGCAAGAAATAGTTCTAGAATTACTGAGTACGGATGGGGGAGGGGGGTTACGATTTCACTGTGATGAAAAGGTTGGTATAATTGAAACGGTAGTGAATGACAACCAATTTCTCCTCATTAAATATTCGACGAAGAGTTAAGATGCAACAGTTACATTAAATATTTGTACATGGGCCTAATCATTTTTTAAAGAGAACTTTGTTATTTATTAACCTCCATTTTATACTATTTCGGTTAATATATCTTCCGGAAAAATCTAGCATCATGAAAACATAATCGCTGATTTATTAACATTCACTTTATACTACTAACGCTAATTGGGTTGGGTTATAAATAGGTTAACACCCTTCCCTAGCAAGGGCACGAGTAAGAATTTTATTTAATGAGTTCGGCAGTAATTAAATTCCTATTGTACAATTGAGAATAAAACTCACAACTCTTAGGTACTATGTGATATAAAGATCAACGCCTTAAGTAACAAAGCCGTCGATGGGCTTGAAGATGGAGCCATTGCATCGAAAGCGCTTGCCAGCTGTACTCGACGATCAGCCAGTGACGACGGTCTCCACCGAAAGGAATGATAAGACTGTATAAGTTATAAGTTCTTACATTATCAAAAAATGAATAGTGGAAAATTATGCATATTGGAAATTATTAACTGAAGATCTCACGCCTAATGTTAATAATACTACATTATATTATTTCCCATTGTCTGTACTGCGGGGAGCTAGCAAAAAATGGCTGAAGAAATTTTTAATAGTTCTATTTTATTTGTTTAGTTTCTTTGCTGATAATTCGTTCCCATTCCAATACATAAAGTATTGCAGGATATAAGCCTACTAATTTTTTTCAGTGTTACGACCTGTCCCTCTCCATGTTTAAATTCTCACAACATGTCAGTGGGGCACGACTTGAGCGTAAAGTTGTTGTCTGCATATTCAAACTGGGAAATGCTTATTATCAGTGAGTTTTTATGCTACGGAGGGACGGCAATCTAACAACTCTGGCTTTGAGTGGAATTTTCTTCACTCATGCCTTTACTGGCGTGAATGGAATATTCCTCGTGATGTAGTTATAACTGAAAGGTCTGATATACTGTATGATATTGCTGAGAGACAACGGGAAACCACAGCGTGCACTTTGACCATGCTATTTCCTTGTTCGTTCCCGTGAAAATCAGGTATACCTGTTCATGGGATCAATTACCTGTTGCAGCTTGTGGATACTACAAGGGCGATTTATTCACTAGGTGTTCAGTGCCTTGTTAGTGTTTACATTGGCTTCGCTAGTAGCAGCACCAAATCGTCATTCCAATCTACTGATCGTCCAGAAGTGCTGGCGGTTATGTTTCAAGCCAATGATCGGTTCTGATACTTTCCACTAGGGAGCTCTCTAGGAACCAGTAGCCAGTAGGATTCCTCCATCTTCTTAATTGAAGTACTGGGATCTTATACATTTTTACTACCTCTATCATAAATATTTTTCTTGGGGCATTGTAAGTTAGTTGGATATCATCTGTCTTTTTCCCCATCTTCAACCGTATTTGTGCTACATTTGATCCCCTTGAAATATGATTTTAGTAGACCGTATGATAGGAAACTATTTCCAAGATCATTTTCCCCCAAGTCCCAAGTAAAAAAGCCAGCAGATATAACTTATGCAAGAGGCATGGGAGATTAAGTTCACCTCGTTCCTGCACTCCTGTGCTCCATTATAGTCATGATGCTAGGCCTAGGGCTTAATGTAAATGTTCAATCTACGCTTGTGGAGCCCTTTTCCCAACACATATGAAATATGGTACGGATTTCATCCGAAGTAGGCTGATGCTTATATTGCTGCGCATGGTCACGGCTCCTCTATCGTATCTATGCATCTACTAGCAATATATCCACTCACCACTAGACGGGAATAGTCTCCAATACTCTCTTAAGTAACTCATGGTGGCTACACAACTCAAAAGCTCCGTTTTTATTATTTTTTTCATTGTTTTCCCGGAAAGAAGAGCTTGGAGACGTGGAGAATAGAGGTACCGTGAGTTTCTAGTAAACAATTTGTTCCAGTTTTTCTTAAATTTGTTTAATTATCATCATATCAAGAAAACATCCCTGCATCAACGACTCTTTCCCTCGCAAAACTGAATGCTGACTGCTACCGATGCAATGTTTAAGGAAACTGGCCTCACAGTCTTTTATTTTCTTTTTTATTATGTAATATCCATACCTTTGAGGATTACATTTAAAACCACATTTCTGTATATAATGAATAATACAAATACTATAATGTATAAGATCCATAAAATACTGAATTTAAAACAGAAATTTGAAGCCAGCTGCACACTTTTCTTTTCCTGACGTTACGTTTTAAGGAATCCGGGCAATACTATTATAGTTCTAACTTTCCCTTGAAATCAAAAATCACTAATGTGTATTCTATTTATATAACGATTAAGTATCTAATTTTTATATGAGAAATTTCAGTTGGCAGCACTGAATCCTTTGTTTTTATTTTACTTTTTGAGAAGGTTTATTTTATCAGATTAATCACTTAATTATCAGTTTTCGAAGCTCAGAACTTCTAACATCCAATATTTCTACCTCATAAATTCTATTATATAGTAAATAAAATAATAATCATAAGAAACCGCATTTAAATTGATTGGAAAGTAATTCAATGCAAAAACAAAAAGGTACAAAAGCATTTAATTTAGCTTAATACAAAGCTACACGTATTTACCCTGCTTACCATAATTATATTTACTCATCATACATTAGACTGAAAAATCAAACTTTTAAAGCATATAGGATGTCAAATAATTTGCCTAATCCATATTTTCCAAGTGTCTAATGAAATCTCTGTTTTCATAAATGAAACACCGATTTTCTTTAATTTTGAAATTTCATTTACCAAAAGTGAACCGTGCTAAAATACTAATTTCGTGTAGTTACAAAGGAGCCAAATTTGAGGTGGCGAATGTCTTATACATAGACATATATGCATATATTTGTGTGTGTGTGTTTGTCTGAGTACGCTCTAGAGGTCGCAAGTTTTGTCTGATCGTTAGAAAACTCGATATTTAAACGATTTATGTAAAAATGAAGATCGAATTTGTTACCGGCTGAAATCGGACTAGTGGTAGGGGAGGGGGTTTAAAGGAGAGAATTTCGAAATATCTCCGTTGTTATCAAAAAAGGTATATAGAAGCAATATTATTGCCAATTTAATGTTATATAATATTTTCTCTATCAAAAGTATTAACCGAGGTATTCCGATTTCTTAGTTATCAGACTTCAGTAAACCCCCACTCCTACTCATTTCTTATTAACAATGAGCTGTTATATCCTGGCTAAATCACATTCAGCTTAAAGAATAAATATTCTTTTCTACAGCCCTTTTTTATGCGAGATACTTGCAATTTTGTTGTATGTTGACGCCATTAATTGAGATTTTACGTTTTTGCCTCCTAAATGTTTATTTGATATATACCATACTGATATTTCACCGTTTTTGTCAACACTAAGAATTATATTTGTTATGGGCTGTAACTGGACCTGGAATAGCGGGATCAAAAGTGTGTTATACAAGCACTTGGAAAATATGCTTAGTTTACGCAGCCCCCACGTGACTGATGTTTTTGAGTGCAACTTGTTCTAGTCTCTGCGCTATAATTCACATTTCCATGGCTTCCAATTAATTATAATCTCTTTTGTGAAGAGCTTAACAACCACATTAAAATACTCATTTTGCTTTGTATCTCTTGTTTGGCAAGTGCTATTCTTTTATCGGCTTCAGCTCTACTATCATTGTCTTCAGTGATAATGCTTCCTAGCTTACAAAACTTCTTCACTTTATAAAGTATGGGGTTTTCAATTCTGATATTTATATATCCTTTGTTTCTTTTCTATTACTAAAACTTACACTATTCTTAGACAAATTCAGAGTATCCTTCAGAGAAAAGAAATAATGGCCAGGTTTATCAAGTATATTATTTCCTACCCCGTAATTCCCATAAATTTATTTCTTCTAAAAAAGAATTATTTATTCCACGCTGATTAAGTAATTAGTTGATTCATGAATAATTCCTTTAAACAGAAAATTGGCAAATCTCGTTAATTATTATATTCTTGGACGTCAGCTGATTTGTGGTGGTTTTAGGTTGGTGGAAGTGGACAGGCTGCTTGGAAGGACGATATACTTTCATATTCGTCCTCCTCAGAAGTTTTTTCTACTCCTGACCATTTGAGGCCATGGTCCACGCCTCAAATTGTTCACTATATCTCACTATCAAGGCTATACCATGTTTTATGGTTTACCTATTTCTTTTAAATTACACCTCCTTCATACACATAAATATTAACTATATTACTTTACATATTAGACTATTATGAAACTATTTTATTATACATCCAACCGGAAAACATGCTAATTCGTCTGAATTAAAAGATTGGATTAAAAACATTCAAGCATTTCTGATGGGATTAATGTTTTCATCAGTAGGATGTACATTGTAAACCAATGTTATATTTATTATAATATGTTATGATAATTTAACTCATAGATGACACAAAAAAATTCTTTGTAAAATATATAGGTATAAACGGTTCGGGTATAGGGGCTCAGGTTAGCCATGCGAGTTTATGCGTTGACCTTTATCTCACATGGTAAACCTAGAGTGGCGAGTTCGATTCTTGCCTGGGCAAAGGAAATTATTTAGTGACGAAATTCATTAAATAACGTCCTAAAATCCCACCTGGCTAGAAAAGGGTGGTAACCTGTAGATAACCCGTCCCGAAAAGCCTAAGTTGCAAAAAGTGGACGTTAATAAATATTAATAATAATAATAAACGGTTCGGGTCGTCGGTACATCTACCACTACGGTTAGTAAGCTGAAAGTTAAAATAGGTGCAAATTCGATCCCCTCCAAAAATGACCATTCGTTCACGAGTTCGCTGACAGAGCATGCTAGACTTGTAATTCTTATGGGTCAGCTGGAGTCTAACGAGTATATATTCAGACACAGCCTTGGGGTGAGTATAATTATGACTCCCTTCGATCTCGTCCACAAGCAGGCTGACAGGATAAACTGGCCTCAGAACCCCCCCCCCCCCGAATACATTCAATCTACTGGAGTGAACTGTTTTCAGTTCCTCCAGTGACAATGGGGGTTGTTAATTAAGTTGATCACTCACTGAGTGACACTCTGATCACGTAGCCCTCGACCCTCGGCTGTATGATATTATTGATAATGAAAAATGGCTCATAGAAATTTGGGGCATTTCCGGGATATAAAGAACAACCTTTAACCTGGATTGTTTAGCTTCTCATATTGATCTCTGCATTGTTATTTTAACAGCACATAGTAGTGGCAAAAGTATGTACTGAAATTAAAAGTTGAAAGGAGATCTTTAAGAACGCAACTACATTCCAATTGAGCTTCAGTTTTTAGCAGATTTCCCTTAAGGGAAATCAGCTATTGAGGTTGTACTCATGACGCGATTTTCGAAACTTTTCTTCAAATGTCCATTGATCCTACCCAGGAGATGACGAAAATGAGGTCCGTTCAAAACTGTATATATATATATATATATATATATATATATATATATATTTGTCTTTTACCGCTCTAGTGGTCGCAATTTTTGTTTTATCTTTACCAAACTTGAAATATAATCGTTTTATACAAAAAGAAAGACCAAGTTCGTTAATGGCTGAAATCGAAGCAGGGGGAGGGGGGGGGGTTAGAGGGGGAGAATTTCGAAAATTCTTAATATCTCCGTTATTATGCGTCGGATCGAAAATTTGTATTAGAACCAATCTTATTGCAATTGTAATGTTCTATAAATGTTGTTATGTACGTTTTTTCACTATCTTGATTATTTACTGAGATATTTTCTAATTTTCGGTCTTCAGTAAAGCCCCACTCCTTCTCATCTCATATTTTCAATATTCTATTATATTATGAAGCACTTTATTTGAAGCTTAAATACCAAATATTGTTCTCATTCAACATTTAAGTTTTGAGATGAATGCAAATACGTGGCGCTCGTGGGAAATCTGCTTAGTTAACGCAGCCCCTGCGTGACGGACTTTTTTATGATGTGAACACAGCATACTTGTGTTTTACATCAATTTTTCGTTATATAGGCATAATAGTAATTGCAAGAGACCTGGAAGGCTTACTGTTCATATAGTAACCATATATAAGTGTTTTATGAACTGAGGTTAGCCATGTGAACTAAGAAGAGGTCATACAAGGGGATATTGAGGGTTGTGGATTCGATTCCCATGTGAATAATATCTATATTTAGTGATCAACTCGTTAATTAAAATTCTTAGTCCAGTCCAAACTAGATGGAGCTGGTAGACAACCAGCCCCAGATAGCATCAGTAGCAAAAAGTGAACATTAACACATATCAGTATCAACTTTGATTGTTTTGAATGTAAAAACTACAATATCAGTTATATGTTAAGTTCGTACTAATGAATATTGAGTGAAAGTTGAATGAATAAAGAAAGAAAGGGCTACTGACTCCCTCTGTTATTCGTTAATTGATTAAATATGACAATACATCGTCCTCGAAATATTTTTCTGAACCTTTGTCTCCATTACTTCTAGCTTTATTTAATTTCGAGGCTCAGGTTAGCCATGTGAGTTAAAGCGTCGCTTTTAATCTCACATGGTAATCCTAGAGTGGCGAGTTCGATACCCGCCTGGGCAAAGGAATTTATTTACTGACGGAATTCATTAAATAAAATCATTAGTCCCACCCTGGCTAGAAAAGGGTGGTATCCTGTAGATAACCCGTCCCCATTAGCCTCAGTTGCAAAAGCTGGACTCTAATAAATAATTAAAAATTCTAAAAAATATTATATTTCCTTTCGAATTCATAAATATTTCAAATTTAAACCCAATGCAGTATCACGAATTTTAAAAGATACAATGAGAACAAAATAAATATATAAACTCTATTTGGAATGTTATTGCAGTAAGAGGACTTATTGATCGAATCATGAATAATATGCGTTATTTATGGTTTATGTGGCTAATATTGCTGAAAAGGACACAATAATTTCTTAGAATTTTCTAAGAAAAAAAAAAGTTACCATGTTGGTAAGCTTTTAGCAGATTTTATTTTATTTTTTTTATTTTTTATGTTTCCGTTCAACTGATTACTCACAAGTCATACCAACACCCATTGAAGGCAATATTAACTTTTGCTGGCAGTTGAGTTAGATCTCCCATTGAAAAGTTGTTTTTGTATAGTAGCTCATTTTGTTTCAAATATATTTCTGTCGCTGAAATTTACAGCTACCCTGTTACCATTAGTAAGCTTCAATTTTCGATAGACTATTCCTTGGAAGCCGAATCTAAATTCATCTTGTAAAAACTGTGTACGAGTATATTTACTCCGTTCTTAGATATTTGGAAATTCTGATCAGTTTTTAATAATTTGCGATCACCACTTCATAAGATGCCAAAAAAAACAAAAAAAAAAGAGACAGTCAAGTATCATTCGCATTTTTGTTATATTGTTTTCTGTTTTAATCAAAATATGTTTTAACTCCTTGTGATCTTAATAGTTATTTGCTCGTTAGTCTACTTTACGGTCAGAAAAAGTGATAAAAGTAAATCACTATTTGTTTATATTATGAAATAATAATAAATTATCCAATTATTTGAAAAATAAAGCATGCTTTTACATGAAGTGTTGTGGCATTTCTGCATAATTTTTATTAGCATATGCTTATTTTGTATGTTCTTATCGCACACAGCTAATTTATAACATTACTTTGACTTGAAGATATAAATTGTCTTACCGGAATGTCACTTTAATCTGACAAATTACGTTACAGATAGCTCACGGAAATGGCGGCAGCTTAAAATAATAAATGGTTTAGTGCCTAATATTTTTTTCTCATTGTAATTGATTGTTTATTATCGATGATAATAATATACTTAGTAATAGAACAGTGAAAATGTGCATGTACTGAATTGTATGCACGATTTTCTTAGACATTCATCTTTTTGGACAATAGTTACGTTTTTACATATCGCTCTTAATGCTATAATTTTTTCTACAAGACGAATAGTTTTTGTCAATTCGGCTATGTATTAGCGATAATAGTTTTTTCTTGGACATGAATTATTCATGTATGACGAAATCTCCAGTGGAAAATCTTCTACTTTTGGAAGCAATCCCCAAAACCGTAAACTTTTGTTTGGCCCCTCTTCATTTGGCCCTATATTTTTTATGGGCTTAAAATGCAATGAGTTTGTAGACCCTTTAAACCTAAAGTAATAGCAGCACTTGAAAAAATTAAGGTAGCATTAACATCATTCTGATCACTAATAATAAAATCGTCTTTTGGAACTCATGCCCTTTCTAAAAAAGCAAAGCAGATGCAATAGTCATCTATATCATGCATTTTTTCTTATTTTAGTTTTTGAAGCAATTCACCAATGTGGCACTCATGATAGTTATAAAAATGTTCAACTTATATATTTGCGAATGTATTTGTGTATATAGCAAAATTGATAATGTCATGGAGCTATGACGTTAACATATTTCTTTGGAACCAAATGCTCTAGATTCGTCTCATTGTGACGACTGTGTTTTTTTATGAGGGAAGGATTTCTATTAGTTCATTATTACGTCATTATTATGAAAACATGCCTAGCCTTGAGGGCGCAAAAAATGTTTTTCTCGTGAATATTATGATAATTCCTTAAGAATCAGTGGAACAGTTAAATTTCACTTTGATTTAATCGTGACCCACTTACTCACTCAGACCAAGCAATATTTCAGGTTTACTCAACTCCTTTATAGTGATTAACCTTCGTTCTGTATGTTGAATTTAATGAATTAATCCACTAATGGACAGCAGGTTTTATTCCGAATCGATGTATTCCTTAAATGTAGGAATCTACCTAAAAGATAAGTAAGGATTAACCTGAATACTGTTACATCAATTTTGAAATGTATTCATTTAAGATAAAGCGCCATCCGATCAGGCAATGGTTTTGAGCCTCTTGGCCCCATTTATTATAATCTAATTCGCTGTATATATCCATCAACACGAAAGAAGAAAGCACTTTATATAAGCAGTTTATATAGATAAGTAAATAAGAATATTATTATACCTATTAGTAAATTAATTTTATTCATAGTAATTCTTGAAAAAGGTTTAACTTCATTTTAGCAGATTTCCCTTAAGGGAAATCAGTTATTTAGGTTGTACTCATGGCGGAATTTTCGAAATTTTTCTTCAAATGTCCATCGATCCTACCTAGTAGATGACGAAAATGAGGTCCGTTCAAAACTGTCTCTCTCTCTCTCTCTCTCTCTCTCTCTCTCTCTATATATATATATATATATATATATATATATATATATATATATATATATATATTTGTCTGTTACCACTCTAGCTGTCGCAATTTTTGTTTGATCGTTACCAAACTCGATATTTAGTCCTTTTATGTAAAAAGAAAGTTCAAGTTCGTTAACGGCTGAAATCGGACCAGTGGGAGGGGAGGATTTTTGAAAATTCGAAATATCTCCGTTACTATATGTCGGATCGAAAAATTGTACAGAACCAATCTTATTAAAAATTAAATTTACTATAAATATTGTTATATACATTTATTCTCTATCTTGAATATTACCGAGATATTTGCATTTTTATTTTTATTATTATTTTCTGGGCGGATAACGGATGAGAGTGAGTTTCCCGCCAAAAGCTAGTTCGGCCGTTTCCTTGACTGCTCGGCTCTCGTGAAATTTCTCTATTGTAAAAGTTCGCATGGGAAATCTGCTTAGTTTAAGCAGCCCCTGCGAGACGGACTTCTGTTCTTTGTCAGCTCTTAAGAAGGGAACCAATTGTGCTCGAAACTGAAAGCACACTCAATGAATTTATTTGAAAAATTAGAAATCTATATTGTAGTCGATAACCAACCATCCTCTCCCATCACTCTTAACGTATTTATGTTTGAGTTGTGATTATGCATGACTCATCTTTAACCAGTCGGCTTATCATTGTATAAACCAAATAGCTTCCTCATTGAACACTCATCTCATTCAACTTCGATCTATATTTTTCTTCTAAGAATTATATTAGTAAAAAGTAATTTATTACTGTCATTAGGCGCGTTGTAAAACTGAGAAAAATATCGTAAAGAGTAGTGTTGTTGTTTTTTTTCATTCAATGTACGTTAATACCGCCCTTGGAGTCATAACTGCCGGTTTGCTTCCATCTAAATGACAGTTTGGAAAGGCTCGGAGTCCCAATGCCAGAGCAGGCTGAACAAGGAAGGGAAAGGGGCTTCAAGTTGGCCGGGGCGTTAACCTATCGCCTTGAGCAGCACCGTGCAGTCTGCCCCACACAACATAACAGTGATACGCACAGACTGTCTGTCGGCCTGTCAAACCAATTATTGACAATACTCTCTGTAATTATTGCTATTTTTTTAATTGGCCTAAAGAAGGCAAGGTGTACAACAATTTCCTTTGGAACCCTGTACACGCAATAAATAGCGTCTCATTCATTCAGCCTAGTCCATCTAACATTCAATGACAAATCTGCAACCCCAGTGAATAAGTGGTTAAGTCCACCAGTGAGTAAGGGGGACTTAACCACTTATTCACTGGTACAACAGAAATAATCCTGCAAAAGAGTGTATGCCAATAGAAATTCATTTGGTGTAGAAAATGTATTTGCTGGCATTCGAAACAGATTTCTCCTGCAGTGAACGCAGCATGACCTATTCTCAATGAACTAGAGGAGGATCCATGTTTTATTCAACATGAATCTATGGCAGACAATCAACTTACAATGAAATACGTTTGTTATAAGACTACGAAGGACACCACGAGCAGAATATATCCTGTTGGATTATGATCCATTTTGAATGAAATATCATATATTCTCTACGTATAGGAACAGTTGTATCAATCGTCTCCACCATTACTGGTAAAAATATAATAATTCGTATTATTATTAGCTAGTATTATTACTACGAGTTAATTTAGTCAATTTCTCCCTTTAGAAATCAGCTGATATTAATTCACATTTTTATTAAATTAAATCAGCTGTTTGTTAATGTTATGTATTTTAATATAACACATCTTTAAAATGAAAGTACAATAAAACAGTCAAGTAACGGCAGCCGACTAAGCAACTTCTCAGTTATTCTCTGTTTAATTAATCTTAAATCATAGTGGCCTCACCTCGCGGCTATACAGTCCTGATCATCACTATCGATCTCTTCTCACCAAAACATTTGTATTTCTATGTAAAAATCTGATTACTAGAAGTGAGAGTTTGCTGTCGGCTGAGTAGAGTTATAACTCTATGTATTTCCATGTACCTCACACAGTAAACGTTCAGTGAAAACAATAAAGTGGTTCATGAAATAAAAACTTATTGTTTATACGGCATAGGTGGAACTGAAGAGTAAAAATTAAAAAAAAAAATGCTAATACCTCATGTTAATATTCGAGTCAAAGAAACAATGCACATAACAACTTTTGTTCGAAATTAAATTTGCTATAAGATTGGTTCTGTACACGTTTTCAATCCGATGTATCATAAAAGAGATATTTCCTAATTTCCTTCTATAAACTCCTCTCAACTGGCCCGATTTCAGACATTCAACAAACTTGATTTTTAGTTTTACATGAAATGTTTAAATATCAGGTAGATATCACATTACATATTACATCATTATTCGAACTTCAAAAATGAACCCTAGCATGTTCACTAAGGATGGAGGGATATTTTTCTCTCATTTATCCAAAGATTTACCTTCGTGGCTTAAAATGTAATGGGATATGTCGTTTTACGCCATTGACATGTATACTTCATCAAATTCGGGAATTATATATATTTTTAAATGACTTAAACGTTTTTTCATTGCTCTTTATATTTATAGACTAGCGTATTAAACATTCAAATAATTAAAAAAAAATCATTCGTATCCTCTAAAAAATAAATACTAAATACTTTTAATAAGGCAGGCATCTCGTTTTGGTCTTGTAAGGGTTCGTTTCATTCTTTTAACGTGTTTCAGCCATCTCAGTCTGCTTTCATTCACCTTTCAGCCTCTTTGATAGCACAGATGATGTTAGATTTGCCATACTATTTGATTATTTCGGAGTGGTTTCTGATGTGCCATCGTGCTACTCGTTAATACACACACACACACACACACACACACACACACACACACACACACACACACACACACAAACCAGCTTCACTTTCTGAGAGATTTACTTTATTTGAGAGATCAAGCAAGGCTAGAAGCATCTTAGCCCTCCAACCGTTCCACTTCTATTATAAATTTCTATGATATTTCTGGGACTCGGGTTAGCCATGAGAGTTAAGTGTGGTAAAACTGGAATGGTGAGTTCGATTCCCGCCTGGGCAATAGGTCGCCATTTATCGACAAATGGAGTAAATAAAATCCTTAGCCCGATCCTGGCTAGAAAAGGGTGGTAACCTGTAGATATCCCGCCCCAATTAACCATAGTAGACAAAAGTGGACGTTAATAAATAATGTTTTGTTAATTCTGTCTATTAGCTTTCGTCCGAGATACTTAAATGATGTACATGTCGAGATCGTGTACTCTCCCAAACCTACAGATATCTCTCCCTCTCTGGCCTGTCTGGAAGATGTTCCTTACTTATTGTAAGCCCGATCCAGTCCGATCTTCGTGTAAATCATCTACGACAATGGCCAATCTTCTGCGGATTCTTTGTTACCTATTACACAAAGCTCCACTATGATTAGTTATTCCTCGAATCACCATTTAAGAAATCGACTGATTATCATAGCTAACAAAAAGTTTAAAATGATATTCTGTTTTGGGATTAAGTTATATATTACATCAGTGAGTCAAAGTATTATTATAATTAATCCTCAAAGTAGTTAGAGAACCAATAGGCTTTATTCTGATATTTTTGTATTATTATTTATTTTAACGTATTTCCGATCATTGAAAACATCAAAACCAATGCGGTAACTACCTAGTCAAATATCCTATTAAATAATAATTCACTATCAATCCCGAAATGGATCGGAACATTAATGTTGTCTTCGTCAAGATTCAGACTGACAAATGACTAAGACGCGTTAGTTTTAATGACAGTATCTTGTGCTCTAACAATTGGGCAATTAAATTTGATTATTATATGAGGAAGTGTGTGCATTTGTAAAATGAGATCTGATTTGCGGTTCATCTAAACCATGTAGAAGATTGTAAAAGAGCCCCATAGCAGAGAGTCATCGTGCCAATCTTAGCCCACATCCAATTTCTCAATTTAAAAATAAATATAAATATTATTTAATAAACGTGAGTTAATTAGTATTATTAATTATGGGAAGTAAGAATAATGGTTATTCATTTGAATGAAAAAGATCCTTTGCAGATTTTTTGATCATTTAGTGTCAGCTTGAATTACTGTTTACAGACTCTAGATTGATTTCTGTACAATAACATAGAATCACATAATACATTTTATAAGTCCGTCACGTAAGAGCGAGATAAACTAAGCAGATTTCACACGCACTAGATCATTGCATGCTGGTGTTCTCATCTCGTGATTGATTATCCGGCAGCAAGTAGCCTATATAAACAGGGATTAAACTTTACTTGGACTTGAAATGTTTAGTGGCTGAGGCACTTAAAATTGTGTGAGTAGAAGTGGGGGTTTACAAATGTGTCAAAGCCCCCAAAAAATACTGATAACTCCGCTAATATTCGAGCTAGAGAAAACATGCATAGATAGCTATAGAAAATCAGAGTTACATCTTAGCCAATAATTATATATATATATATATATATATATATATATATATATACCGAATTTTATGAAACTTGATACGTATATTACCACTAACCGAACTTATGACTTCTGGCTATATTAATATTCTCTGAGACGAACAGGAGTGGGGGTTATAAAAGAAGCCTGAATTTAAAAATAGCGATATTTGGTTTCCTATTGGTTTTTCGGCAAATATAAACATAACAAAAGTTGTTTATTTTGTTATTTAGAGTAACTTTTGTTATATACACTTTCTTCGTATGCTGAATTATAAATGAGATATACGCTAAAACCTATAACGGAAGTGAACAATTTTATTTGGGACAAAAGACCCAACCGAAATAAATAAAACTCGGTATGTGTATTAGCACTAACGCTTTCATTATAATAAGCCATACCTACATTTCTAGGGACGGGCAGGAGTGGGGTTTGTAAGGGAGGCCTGAATTTAAAATAGCGGTATTTCGTTTTCTATTCGTTTTTCGGCAAATATGAACATAACAAAAGTTGTTTATTTTGTTATTTAGAGTAACTTTTGTGATATTCATTTTTGTCTTTTAACAAAGTATAAACGAGATATACACTATAAACTAAAGCGGGAGTCGAACTATTGGGCGCTAACGATTGAACCGTACTTAACAAAACTCCGTATGTCAATTAGCATTAATTCTACCATGATTATAAGCTATATTAAAATGTTTAGGTTAGAACGGGAATGGGGGTTATAAGGGAGGCCTGAAATAAAAATTCGCGATATTTCATTGTCTATTTGTTTTTCGACAAACATGCACATAACAAAAGTTGTTTACTTTGTTATTTAGATTAACTTTTGTTTTATACATTTCTTCAGGAACAATGTGTGGAGCAAGTAATTTGCGTAGAAATATTGATATGCTCTACAATTCATTCCAATTTGAACTATCAGGTACCTCACTTGGAAAATTAATTCAAATCTACGTTAGTATTTTGTCTTTAATAACTGAAATCTATGCATAATGCACAGGAGACGGGAAATATGACAATATGGAGGACAGTGAAGTCTTGCATAAAAAATTAATTTTATTATTAACAAATGCCAACAACGGGTATAAACCCTAAACACTGGGATGGGTAAATGTCAAAATAGTGTGCAAAATAAAGCCTAGCCAAAAAAATACCATCACCATTCAGCCTCAAATCAATTCCCGGGCGAAGCCGGGTTTATGAGCGAATATATATATATATATATATATATATATATATATATATATATATATATATATATATATTTGAACCAGCCTCATTTTCGTCATCTCCAGAGTAGGGTTCATAGAAATTTGAAGACATTTTATGAAAATCTCGTCACGATTGTCACCTCAATAGCTGTTGTCTTTTAGGGGAAATATGGTAAGAAAATTAACAGAACTCCTAGAAAATAGGTTGCAGGGGATAGTGGATACCTATTTTGTTGAATGAAAAACGCTTACCTTTGATCAGAATTAATCACACTCCAATGTATTTTTTAAATATTATTATCGTTTCACATTTAGAAATGTACAGTTTATTTGTTAAAAAAAAAAAAAAAAAAAAAAACTCCTTTGAGGAGTTCAGATATTTTTCATAACTTCAGGACTGAATTTTTTTTGTGTTGTGAGTTCCCCTAAAAATATTTAGACATTCAGTTTTTACCAGTATTTTGAAACTATAAATGGATGTTATTAATTTTCCGGTTTGCAATCCATTTTTATAGTATGGTTTACCATTAATATATATACCAAAATTCAGTAGGCTATATTTAATTTATATTGAGACAAACCTTGAGGTAAACGTCAATTTCTATAAAAAAAACAAAAAAAACGAATTTAATAATAGTTTTACTGAAAATTTAGGCATAGCCCAGTATTTTACTCAGGTTTTGGTAGTGACAGCAAACTTTATTTTTTTTATTGAAAAGGCTGATAATATGCATTTATTTTATATCAGCTTATGGCGGTTTGAACCGTTATGTCAAGGAATTTGGATATATACTTTTATTAGTTCCTATAGCTTCTTAGAAGGTCGTTAGGCTGTGACAGGTTTATAGCATGCTCGGCCTGTGTCTTTCTTCTGTGTTGTAATCCTTGAATAAGTTGAGGAATTTGAGAGCCCCTCTTATCATTCTTGACAGTTTGTTAGCTTTACGGTCGTTACCAGTTCCGATCTTCACGTTATCCACGTAGATTCAATTCCTATTCAATATACCAATGATGAGTGAAGAAAATTAAATGTTTGGGGAAGGATTGTTTTGAGCTTCTTTGAATTTCTTTACACACGTCATACAATGTTTTTACCCCGTATGGGCTACTGGTTTGGTCTAAATGTATACTATTTGGATTTGTCATTTAATGGATTAATTCTTTCGGGATATGTAATGTAGTTTATACTTATGGTTTTGAAACATCTAAGTAATCTTTTAATGTATAAGTACATATTGCATTAAAAAATTGTTATCTGCTCAAAATTGATTACGTAGACTCACTTCGCATCAATTCTTGCTCAGCTGAAGAATGCAGCCAAATATAGTTAAAACGCCATAAAATTAGGGCACTGTTTTCTATAAGAGTGTCATTTCGACACTATTACAGTCGATTCCAAACAGTTAATCCACCCTGTTTGGTCACGGGAAACTATAAGCTTCTATTATTAGCTAATATTTATATGGGTCATAGTGACTTGTGACCTTTTAAGGAACAGAAAAACGAGAAAAATTCCAATATCATGTCATAGAATGCTCTACTCAAGAAAATTATTATTTTTTTATTAAATTAAAATGAAATACATTTTAACTTCCACTTTAAAGGTTGGCCGAACGGGTTATACACTCTATTCTAGAGCAGGTGGGAGTAAAGATTTTATTTGGTTAATTAAACTCAACTTTTCAAATAATTCAATGTTCAAAAATAAAGCACGTTAAATTTAAGAATAAGGTGACATTTTTGTGTTTTTCCAATATCTTTACCACCAAAATGTTTATAAATTATCCCTGGTAGCTTCCATAAAACATAAAATATGACGTTGTGAGGGGCAAGGGAGGAACACGGCACACACGAGGCAACTACTATTTAGATCATTTAGCCCCCTCCCCTGCACATCTTGTTGTTGCACAACAGGCTAGTTGAGTGAAATCTCTCACTCTGCTTCAGTCCAATCTAATTCCGTCCATTAGACTTTCGCTAATTTTCGGGAAATTAAATACACATTGACAGAAATAGGAGGAGTGATATTCATAGTTTGTGTCTAAGATATTGTGTCCTAAGAGATGATGGAGGCAGCACCATGAAAAGACAGCAGATCTGTTTTTCTTTTTTAAATTAAGGTAATATATATTTATTAAATCTCTTTTTAATTCATATTAAAACATTTTAAAAAGTATCAAAAAATTGTTTTATATGGCTCCATTATATTTTACTTTTTCTTTTTAAATAAAGATATCTTGTAAAAATATCGGTGTGGAACCACTTGTGTAAGTCTTTCAATAGACCTAACTGATCTTTCAGTTCTGTAAATGATAAGTTCTTCCTGCAGTTACATGTGCCGCTAAATGTAGTTTTTGAACCCTTCATATAAGAATATTAAGGAACCTGTTAGGATAATAATACTTCCTACAGAACACGTCCAGAAGCAGGCTGATTAGTTATATTAGTTATTTCCCTTCATTTATAATATTATTGAACTCGTCTTACCAGTCTTCTGAATGAAGAGTTTGTGTGTTTATTTAGTCTGAAACCCTTTCAAAGAGCCAAAATGTAAAATTAAGAACGAAATTTATAGAAGTGATGAAGTGATTTTTACTTTTCACGACCGCCCTTCATTGAAATTGTACTTATTTTTTGATTAAGAGAGAATATATATACACAATTCTTGATAAATGGGCGTTTATTTATTTTACCTGCATTTTTGACAGTTTTGTAAATTTTTTTTTTAATATTACAAGGCTTTTTAAGTATTCTATTCTATCTAGTACCTCTAGAACTAGTGAACTATTTCATATGTTTTATGTGTTTATTAAGCAGTTGATTAATTATATTGTAAAAACTAATTCTGGCGTTACTGTATAATTATTAATTACATACATTAATTAATTTCTTAATTACATAAATTTTTACTTTGAATTTCTTCCCATCTTTGTTATCTATTTATGATTTTTCAATTGCTCACTACCAATTTTTCTACATCTTTGTAAATAAACGATTTTTGTTTTTTGAGATGTCTTTATCAGAATATTTTTCCAAGGATATAATCTCCTTCAAGAAACGAAAATAGCATTAAGTACTAAAGGTTATTACAGTTATAAAATTACAGCTCTGGATTTAAACTTACTCAATAAATTGAAGGAAATTACACTTGCTTATTTAGAGTCTAGTATGTTACCTATAAAGATAAAATTCTGAAAATTATGATTTCTGGGACATACAGTCTATTTTATAATTACGATTGGGATCACATGTTTGAAGTGTTTTAAGGCCTTGATTATTTCAGAGCCAAATATGTTAGTTGGCACATTATTTTTTTAAGTCATTGCATGTTTGTATCGCAAGAGATTCGTTAAATTGCTAAAAAATGTGTCACAGGAATAGGCTCAATAGCTAAAAAAATGGAGGTAACCGGTAGGTATTTTGTCTCGATTATTTTTATGTGTCGCAAAGCCTACGTTAATTTAAATTTTACTGATTACAAAGTTTCCGTCGTGCATGGAACTTCCTAATTAGCGGATAAGTATTATTTCCATTTTATAGTGTTTCCAAGTTAACTAAGGAATATAGAATATCACCAGTTATAGTAATTTCTGATTGTACTTTTTTTTTTACAAAAAAAAGGGGTTTATTAAATTCAATTCGGCACACCTGGTATCGGTTACTATTTGTTGAAATAAGACCAATGCAATTTTCCATCATTCATAATAAAACTATAATAAACATTATTTACATTACTAATCTAATAGCAGTAGAGCAATATTTATTACTAAGGTAGTCTCTTTAATGGCCAAATAACTTTAGTTATACATGATTGAAATTGGCTTAGTAATATTTATTCTTGCTCTTAAATGAAATTTAAAACTCATTTTTTTCAAATAAACTGGGAGACAAGTTTGTAAGATTTCATACACTTAATCATTACTTCTCATCCACATTGGTAAAAATTTAGAAATTGTATTTTATAACGACTTTCCTTTAGTGATATATATACTGATGAATCCATAAGTTTGATTTAAACATTGTCGAGTTTGGTTTCATTGTGATGTTTAATTGTGAGACAACATTATATATTTTACATTTATTTCTAAGTACATTCTGTAATCACAAAATCTTTTACATTGCCTAAGTTACTTTTAAAAAAAAATTGTTGATAATGCGGGCTGTACACAGAAATTTAACTGCTAGACACACTTTAATTTAAATACAAAATTCGTTATAAGGGTTGAAATACGTTTAAACAACACACATAGATAAATTAAATAAGCACTGTTAATACAATGAAAACTAATACATTGAGTATCATAAGTCCTGAGGAATTTAGAACATTGAAATCTCCTCCCCCATTCCTGGTTCGATTTCAGCCATTAAAGAATATGATCTTTAGTATTGAATTGGGTACTATTTAGACCAAATAAACAAAATTAAAATCTTAATAGCCGCGTTACATGGAATATATTTGCATACGTCTCACATAGTAAAAGTTCCTTGAATACCATATTTGATGTTTAAGTATGCAATAAGATTTTTAATTACATATCACCTTGTTGTTAATGTGAGACGAGTAAGGGTGTGATTTTTCTAAACTCCCAACTCCATCCGGAACATGATTGCTATTGGCTTCATTAAAACTTGAAATAGATCAATTTAAAACTTACGTAGAATACTAAATGACATATATTTTCCATATGATAAAAATAGAAATTCATGTTCAATAACTGTCTAAATAATTAAAACTTTAAGGTTTGTCCGATGTTCTATTTAATTTCTAAATATTTCTAATAAAATAACTTTTATTTTAATTTTTAGACCCATCATAGAACAATGGCATCAACATTGTAAATCTTTTTGGCTGTCTGGCCACTTGTTTGTAACTCAATCACTCAAAAACGGCTCCGAAGATTTCTAAGGATTTTCATATCTGGGAGCCAATTTATTCTAAAGTATATCGTAGGGTTTATGATAATTCAAGTTTTCAACTTGAAGGAGAGGTTCTTCAATACGAGAATACTCATTCATCAATAATTTCGAAATATTGCATTTATAGAACATATGTAACGATCAAATTGTGTTTAGAATAACTCTCTTGGTCTTAAAGCATAATTTACATTTATGTATTTTGAAAGTTTGTCTTCCGGGTGCCAGATTTTATTTGTGTATCACGAAAATGCCTAAATAGATTTGTGAAATGATTTGTATGTGTATTAAGGAAATGAATATTATTAATATGTGCGGGTTGATACCTTACTGACCTCCTCTGGAGTAGGGTTTACTTCGGCGGCAACAAATGTATTCATCAATATTTTTGTTGATATTGATTGTGTCGGAAAACTGGAAAGAATTAATTGTGTGTAGAATACATTTTAAGGTTCTAAACGAAACTCATAAATCTATGTTTCAAACATTTGACTTCTGGCCATTAAATAGAACTTGATAATTTTTCCGAGTGCCGAATCTATAAAATAAAATAAAAAAAAGTATATAAATCCAGGATATGAATATATTCATCTCACGAACTAGTTTATTCTTTATTACCGCCGACAAGAGAGAGGGTTTTCTTTAACGCCAACACTTATGTTCGTCAAGATCTCAGTTACTTTTAATTCTCCTGGATAAAATTAAAGAACATATTGGGTTGAAAATGTATTTTTCACACGCAACTGCCTACTGTTCTATGGAAATGCCCCAAGGTAATTGTGAAATGTACGTATGTTCATAAAACATTATGACTGCCAACGGAAGGATAAGAAACATCAAACCACCTCCACTCTTAGCAATTCATAATGAATGTGTATTTCATATTTATTCAGGAAATCATTTTTGCCTTCGTGTACTATAGCATGCTCCTTTACCATTGCTTGTAGAGGAAATTCAAATAACCTTAATTATACTTCTACTGTAAACCCTTTTTATTTCAACCTAAAAATACAGTTAACAAAGTTTCTAATTACTTTCAACTTTGTTCAACATCTTTTACGTTCTTTTATTGTATCACAGCAGAATGCCTGAACAAAATTTAACCATATTTTCATTCATTTCATACGAGATCGTTTTACTTTGAGTAGAAACTTGATTTATTTGACCCAAAGAACGATAATAAATTCATGAATATTCGTCCACTAAGGATTCCACTCTTCATGCTTAAAACTATAAATATGCCTATTTTGATAGCATAAAATGGATTATTTTGTGCTTACTCTTATCCAATCTTTACTCTTTATATGGGAAACTATTTTTGCATCAATGATTTCTGAGTTACAGCCATTCTAAACATAATCCTTCTAACTGCTTATATCTTGGATAAAACAAATAAATGACTGGACATTTACTGTTCATGTTTCAGTGCATTTGTGTTATGAAAATGGTGGGATGATTTTGTGCATCCAATCTTTGTATTTACACAGAAAACCATTTCTACTTCCACCCTTCAACGACGAGCAACTCTGCTAGAATAGCAAATAAATACTGACACTTAATTAGGTAAAGAATTTATTTAATAACGAACTCCCTAAATATAAATTCTTAGTCCAACTCTTTCTAGAAAAGGGTGCTAACAGAGCGGAAACCTGTAAATAACTCTTCCCAATAAATCACTGTTGCATAAAAGTAGATGTTAATAAATAACATAACATGATTATAATCCAAGTTGGACAGAAAATAGGGTGTTATTTAGAACTCTTTCGTTTTTCTCAGTCCGTTACGGAATTTATTTATTTCAATAAAGGTACAGACGCTTCAAGCACTATTTATGAAATTGACATTTAAATTAATTAATTTTTCATTGAGATTAAGGCACATACTTTAATTTTCAACACATGTTTATGTCTTCTAGGGCGATAATTGACCCTCTGTATGAATGCCTAATTAGAAACCTTTAGTATGGTTTAGAGATGCTTAAGCCATTTTAAGTAATTTTCAATCACACCAACTTTCTTTAGTTCATAGCTTCAATGAACGATAAATAATTTAATGCGGGATTAATTTATTACAGAAAACGAACAAATTAAAATTAAAATTTTTGATGGATACAAAAACAAAAACTACATATGACAGAAGCAATCATCCTCAAAGGAAACCAACTTTTTTTTTTTTATTTTCAGCATATTTGCTTTCAGGGAAACAGCACATTGAGGTCCTATTGAAAAATACCGTAAACTATCTTTTGAACCAAATTTGTACATGACAAAGACGAGGCTTGTTAAAATTTGTAAACACTCACAGATTTCTGATGGTGTGGACATATTGCCCCTTCCCAAAAATATTTGGTAGTTTCAAGGAGCACGACAGGCGGTGCATCAGAAATGAATCGTCTATGATACTCAGTATCTATTCTACCAATAAAAAGTCCGTCACGCAGGGGCTGCGTAAACTAAGCAGATTTCCCACGTGATACTATATAATAGAGAAATCTCTATACGAGAGCCGAACAGTTACGGCCGAACTAGCTTTTGGCGGGAAACGTTCGTTATCGGCACACATTTAATAAAAATGTAAATATCTCGGTTAATATTCAATATAGAGAATAAATGTATAGAGCAATATTTATAGTAAATATAATGTGCAATAAGATTGGTACTATACAATTTTTTGATCCGACGTATGGTAACGGAGATGTTTTGAATTTTCAAAAAACCTCCCCTCTAAACCCTCCTCCTCCTGGTCCTATTTCAGCCGTTAACGAACTTGATCTTTCTTTTTACATAAAACGTCTAGAGACCGAGTTGGGTAACGATTAAACAATAATTGTAAACGCTAGAGCGATAACAGACAAATATATATATATATATATATATATATATATATATATATATATATATATACATATTTATACAGTTTTGAACGGACCTCACTTTCGTTATCTCCTGGGTAGGATCGATGGACATTTGAAGAAAAATTTCGAAAATCGCGTCATGAGTACAACCTCAATAGCTGATTTCCCTTAAGGGAAATCTGCTAAAAGATAGGCTACGGAAGCTATGATGTTCAAAGAATGGAACACGTTAGACTGCCAAAGAAGATGTCGTGTAGTACGGACGAAGGAAGTGCGTGATGAGGTGAAGGGCTTGGAGGAGGACTTACGTAGGATGGGCATCACTAACAAGAGAAACCAACCTGGGGACTACGGAAAATGGACTACAATGGTGGCAGAGACCTGGCATATCTTTATCCTTCAATGGTTGTGGGGACTCTTCTGTAAGTAAATAAAATAAACCTCGGAACGGTCTGAGCCCTACGAACTGTTACTTAGAGTTATGGAACATGAGGCATAAGTATTACTGATAAAAATACCGGTTACTTGCTTGATCGAGACCAAGACTTTTCGAATGTAAATTACACCTCTAACTCAATTTATTTTTAGGAATTAAGTCAATTTTTTTATTGTCATTAAACCATGTTTAGTGGATTCCCATTAAGGGAAATCTGCTATGAGTTCCAACTCATGACGCGATTTTTGAAACATTCATTTTTCCAACCCAGGAGATGACGAAAATGAGGTCCGTTCAAAACTGTTTATATAAATATATATATATATATATATATATATATATATATATATATATATATATATATATCTGTGATTTGTGTGTGTGTTAACGCTCTAGCAGTCAGAATTTTTATTTGATCGTTACTAAACTCGATATTGAACCTTTTGAAGAACTAGTGTAAATGGTTGATATCCTACCAATGGGAAGGGAGGTTTAGAGGGGAAATTTCGAAAAATCTTAATATCTCCGTTATTATGCGTTGAATCGAAAAATTGTATAATACCAATCTTATCGCAGATGTCATGTTCTGTAAATGTTGCTATTTAAGTTTTTTCATTATGTTGATTATAAGCGGAGATATTCGTATTTTTCAGTTTTCGGACTTCGGTAAACCCCCACTCCTATTGATGTCATATTAACAAAATAAGCTGTTATATTATGAAACACTTTATTTGAAGACAATATACCCAGTATTGTTCTTATTGAACATTTAATTTTTGATTGAATAAATGCAAATACGTGACGCTCTTAAGGGAACTCTACGCATTTTTGAAAATCAAATATTAAGCGAGTAATTCTTAATTTCTTATTTTCCGTCAGAATAGGCATGGAGATGCGATCACTAGCGTGTCTTACCAGAACTAAATAATTTTTTTTTTTTCTAATTAAATAATTTTTTTAAAATAAATTAACAATTTTTAGTTTTGAATCTATTGTGGTATTGTTTAATTCTTTTGTTTCCCATTTCTCTGCCCAACTATACTGTTGTCATTTGTGGTCATAGATTCCTTGTATAGTATAAATTTTAAATCATTCTGAATGGTGAATATTAGGACCAGTGTATTATTGGTAGTAATAAACTAATATTTTACTTTTATCAGTTTATGTTCAATTTCTACTTATAATTGTTGATAAAATAACATTTGCCATTTTATTTTCTGAAGGCATGTGCGTATAGTGATCATTCAATGTTTTATTTAATTAATAAAGAGTCTAAAATGAATCCTGAATGCAGAAACTTAAATAACATCAAAACGTATGAAGTGTCAATAGACAGCAAAAATCATTTATTACTTAAGTATTATAGCAAACGTTACATAATAATGAATTCTTTGTATTCCTTTAATTTTTCTATAGCAGAAGGAGCTTCATTTTAGTGGTTCTCACATTCTTGAAGGGGAACTTTTCTTTTATACTAATTGACCCCAGAGGTCACAGATGCATTTAAGAATGAAAGTGATCTTGAAATGAGAAGAAATTATCAAAGTTTTATTATCACGATCTATACGTGATCAACCTTCCTCATTCTCTTGATTTATTGTTTATAATCACTTGGAAAGCAGATTAAGGTTATATTGCCGAGGATTTTTCCTGCTACGCGTTATTCATAAGAGAATGCGTATTCATCCTTGATATCAATAGGCTTTGAAAGCTTAGGAAGTGTTCTCCTTGGTTATGATAATTTTCTTCCTCCATCGACGTCTGGACTTTCATAAATACGAACAACTCAAAAAATAAAGGAAGTGTTAAAGAAAAAATATGTTGATAATATTTTTATTGGTTAAAATCAGGGTGAGCGGAGCTTTCTTCCTTTGATAAGTTCTTCCGTGATTTTTTTTCTGACGATTGTTCATAAAAATGAGAACTTTAGAATATGTACACCTTTATGGCTTGGTAATGCCAGTGTATTGTAAAATACATTGTACAATCATAAGTGCCTTTGTTCACAATTTAATTTCCTTTTCATCTAAATGGTCTTTTTTAGACTGTTATAAAGCTACTGTTTTGCATAATCAGTTATACGGAGTGATTCCTGATTCCGCTAACGGTACAGCAAAGAGCGTATTCGATGAAACAAATGTCACAAAAGACGAAATTCACAATAAAAACTGCCGGTAATGTAGTTGTAAAACATGTCATTTATACACAGAAAAATTACACCAAAATGTTTGTTTGTGTACTGCATCCCCTTATCTCGACTGACATGGAAAGAACTGTTACATCCATTGAGATAAACATGATTATAATTTAATGAAATGTTTTTTATTTTTAATGTTCATAAATTTGTTTAACCTAGCTCCGGTCTCGCCGAAGATGTCGGCTCAATAGGGACCAGCACTAGAGCACTGAACATGGGACGATTCGCCTCGAAAGTACTCTGCATTTAATAAATGAAGTAATAAGAGTAGAGGAGTTTTGACCTTATTATCCTTCCATTGATGATTGACCTCCACCAGCCAGCCCAAAACCTGAGAGATATTAGAGTCAGTTTAAGCATTACAATACAAAAAAGTATAAACACATGCACACATGTCCTCATTCACGAACACACATGCTAAACATAAAATAAAATTCAAATTGCAAATGAAACATTTAAGAGAATCATTTCTTAAGTGTTAAAAGGTTATGCTTGAAGAACGAAAATGTCATTTATTAACGTCCATATCATGCTACTAAGGCTAATTTGGGCGTCTTATCTTTAGATTTCTACCCTTTCTAGCCAAGTGAGGATGGAACTCACTACTCTAGGTTAACAAAGTAAGATCAAGCCCATGCCTTAACTCACATGGCTCACCTGAGCCCAAGAATAGAAGAAATGTATAAATTAACATTGTAAGTGGTAAAGCCAAGGATATCCAATAGTAGTAATCATCTGGTTCTCCCCGGCTCTACTTCATCAGTGATGAGGTTGCCACGTGCTTCGGCATCTCCGTGACATATTTATTGTGTATGTTAGAAAATACTATATATCTCCATTTGAATTTTACACCTCAGGTCCCCGTAATTTGTAGGTTTGTCTAGATTATAGTAAAGCTATTTGTAGATTGTCGAAGGTATGCAAGGCGTTATAAACCCACAGCTGTTAGGACCTATGTATTTTTATTGTAAAATAAATTAGTTATTAACGTCCACTTTTAGCAGATTTCCCTTAAGGGAAATCAGCTATTGAGGTCGTACTCATGACGCGAGTTTCGAAAAGTTCTTCAAATGTCCATCGATCCTACCCAGGAGATGACGAAAATGAGGTCCGTTCAAAATTATATATATATCTATATATATATATATATATATATAGATATATATATATATATATATATATATATATATATATATATATATATATATATATATATATATATATATATATATATATATATATAGATATATATATATTTGTCTGTTAACGCTCTAGCGGTCGCAATTTTTGTTTGATCGTTACAAAACTCGGAATTTAATCGTTTTATGTAAAAAGGAAGATCAAGTTCGTTAATGGTTGAAATCGTACCAGTGGGATGGGGGGGTTTAGAGGGGGGATTTTCGAAAATTCGAAATATCTCCGTTACCATACGTCGGATCACAAATTTGTATAGAACCAATCTTATTGCAAATTAAATTTACTATAAACATTGTTCTATACATTTATACTGTATCTTTAATATTAACCGAGATATTTGGATTTGTATTGTGATTGTGGTCGGCTATGTTCGGGAGTTTCCGCCGAGCGCACTAGCGCTAGTGTGGCCGTTTCACTAACTATTCGTCCTCCTGAGAATAGGTTATTACTAGACAGATTTCTCTATTGTAAAACTTCACGTGGGAAATCTGCTTAGTTTACGCAGCCCCTGCGTGACGGACTTTTTTGCTTCTATAGCTAATAGGGCCGCGTTTCTACAAGTTACCATCCTTTTCTAGCCAGGGTGGAACTAAGGATTTTATTTAATGAGTTCGTCGCTTTTCTTATTGCCCAGACGGGTATCGACATTGAGGTGTCACTCGCACTCAATGTTTACCATGTGGCGAATTGAGTTCGAATATATTGCATTAAAAAAATAAACATATACTCAAAAATCTATATAACTCACATCCCTATGTATTGCTCATATGAATTGCATATATCGTTCTTGGATTGTTGTTATTACTATCTTTTTTTCTAGTAAATGTAGTTTTGAGTCTATTCATTTTATTTTTACATTTGTCATTTCGGATCAGGTTAGCCAAGGGTTGTCCTTCGAGTGATGAGTTCGATTCCCGCCTTGACAAAGGAATTGATTTAGTGACGGAATTCATGAAAATTAATCCTTAGTCCCACCCTAGTTAGAAAAGAATAGTAACCTGTAGATAACTTTGTCCCAATTCGCCGTAGTTGCAAAAAGTGGACGTTAATTAATAATTTTTTATGTAGTACTTATTATTACAATATAGAGGACTAGGATAAGTTAGAGTGATATCTTGGATGAGGGATTACGGAGAGCGCCCATTCAGTAGTCTGACTGAAAATCAGCAGGGCTTTACTTGCTAATTTCTTATTTTCTAAGTAAGTTTTTTTTACTGCTTGTAACAGAAATCTGGTGATTACGATTGAGAGTTCGCACTAGGTAAAAGGTGAAAAGTACTGGGAGTTAAAAACATAAATAATTCTAATGCCGGAGTTGTTCTAAAATACTGTATCTTTTCATTCCTTTCCCCCATTGGTAGCACTCACGGGGTTTAAATTCATTTTTCCTTTCATTTAACTCATACCATTCAACACAATAAATTAATTAATAGAGCTTAGGTCTCATTGTGAATTAAGACGTAGGTTCGTAATCTCACTTGAAAACCTAGAAAGGAATTTATTAATTCTGGAACTGATTAAATAAAATCCTCAGTTCCACCCTGTCTAGAAAGAGATGGTAACCTGTAAATAACTCGTCGGAATTAACCTTAGAAGCACAGTGTGAACGGTTATAAGTAACAAATTAATTAATTTACTCAATCTTGGCCATATATAGATACACCCGCGCCCACGTACACATTAACGTAGCCTTTGACGGTCTCAAGTGCACACTGAAATTTCCTGAAAGATTAAAGAAAATATTAATATAGCATATAAGGTGATATAACAACTAGATTAACAGGAAAACCAGTATATCCCATAAACTGAAATAATTTCAAGACAAAATAATGTATTTATTTGTACACCCTAATGGCTTAAAAACATTAATTAGATATATCTTATAGTTAAAAATGTTAAATCAATGAATTTCCTACTGAATTTGGAGTTTTCAATAGTTCATTATTTTCTTATAAATTTACTTGGAGCAAAGGAGAGCCAACAGTATTATGATTGTGTAAATGAATCAGATATTTTAAATTTGTAAGAAGGTGTTAAAAGTCTGCAGTTTATGGACCATATAGAGCGTTACAAAGCAGGAATAAAGGAGGAAAAAAGCCGAGACCTATATTTATGTAACCGTTTATTTAAAATTAATAGGAATAATTTGTAAATTCTTTTGTGACGAACGATAAAGATCCTGCAAAATAGTATACATATTTACAATTCCTAAATAGGAAACGAGGTAATTCTCTATTAATAATTTTAAGTCACTCTGTTCTTAAATAAGCTAAAATAATACTAGCCCTAATACAACACTAATACATAGTTGTTTACTTCAACCACTACGACTCTCAAGCAATTATTTCCGACTCCAAGACAGCATATTGTGTTTCGATATGACGGAAGTTCTTACAGTTACGAAAACCCGATCGATCGATGACCAATAGCCAATAACAGAATACGTACCTATATGAAAGGACAGTTCTTGATATAGGCAACAACTCTTAGACCTAGTATTCGGAAGTATTGAGTAGTGTAATGTATCGTGCATGTTGTCCTAAACTCTGACTTATAGAAGTCAGCTGGTGAGTTTTGAACTTCAGCAGGTGGACTGTCGCTGAAGAAGAAGCCCGAACGTTCCTTCTGGATATAGGCAACTACTCTTGTACCTCGTATTCGGCAGTATTGGGTGGTGTAATCTACCGTGCATGATCTTCTAGACTCTGGCTCCAAGAAGGCAGCTGGTCAGTTACGGACTTCAGCAGCTGAAGAAGAATGCTGAAGAAGAAGCCCGAACGTTTGTTTTGGATACAGGCAACTACTCTTCTACCTCGTATTCGGCAGTATTGGGTGGTGTAATGTATCGTGCATGTTCTTCTAGACACTGGCTTCGAGAAATTAGCTGGTGAGTTTTGAACTTCATCAGGTGAAGAAGATGGCGGAAGAAGGAGCTCGAACGTTCGTTCTAGATATAGGAAACTACTCTTCTTCCTCGTATTCGATAGTAATGAGTGGTGTAATGTATTGTGCATGTTCTTCTAGACTCTGGCTCCGAGAAATTAGCTGGTGAGTTACGAACTTCAGCAGGTGAAGAAGATGGCTGAAGTAGGAGCCCGAACATTCGTTCTAATACGGGCAATTACTCTTTTACCTCGTGTTCGGTAGTATGGGTGGTGTAATGTGTTGCGCGTGTTATTCTAGACTCTGGCTACGAGAAGTTAGCTGGTGAGATACGAACTTTTGCAGGTGAAGAAGATGGCTGAAGAAGGAGCCCGAACGTTCGTTCTTGATATAGGAAACGACTCTTCTACCTCGTATTCGGGAGTATTGGGTGGTGTTATGTATTGTGCAGGTTCTTCTAGACTCTGGCTCCAAGAAGGCAGCTGGTGAGTTTCGAACTTCAGCAGGTGAAGACAGTCGCTGAAGAAGAAGCCCGAACGTTAGTTCTGGATATAGACAACTACCCTTCGACCTCGTATTCGGTAGTATTGAGAAGAGTAAATTATCGTGCATGTTCTTCTAGACTCCGTCTCCGAGGAATTTGCTGGTGAGTTACGAACTTGAAGAGGTGAAGAAGATGGCTGAGAAATAAGAACATTACCCCGGACGGATCAGATCCTGATACGCAAGGCGTAAGTGTGCTCCAACATAATCTAGGCATGGCATTGGCTGCTAAAGCTGTAAGCCCATTCTCAAATTAGGAATGTAGTTTTAAAACTCCATTAGAGAGTAAAAGGAGGTCTGTTTAGTACATTTTTATTTTAAAAAAAAAACAAAATTTATATTTATGATTCACAAATGGCCCAACGACACTAGTCTTAATCACTCTTAGGCGCAAGGTCAAAATTTATAGAAATTCAATGTGTGTTAATAAAGTTAATTCTCCTTCATTCACTTTATTAAACTCTACATGTTTCCCTTTTTTGACTTCAATCCCTCATCAGGAGTACAATCTTTACACCAAAAACCATAGTCTGCCAATAGCCTGGAGAGATCCTTTCTCGAGAGTGAGTTCGCCTACATCTACTGTTGCAAGACGCAACCTGGTAACGAACGTTAACATAATTCGGTACGTAGTAACAATCGATATTGTTATACCTATACGATAGTTGCTAGTCTTAAACCAAATTCCCCGATTAAGTAGCGTCAATATTTCAAACTGGCTTAACCATATATCAACATGAGAAAAAACTTACTTATGCTTACGTGCATAGTCAGATGTCTAGTTTCCTTCCCTTATCCTGGTTTTATATATATGTTTATTTTCTCTATTATTTTTACTTTAATTGTAGTCGTTTATTTCTCCCAAATTTTTACATTATCAAAATCAAAGGAATGTTTGAATCAAAATGAAGGAAATTTAAGAGCATGGTCTGTAAGTGCTATTTTATTCTCAATATCCTCATTATTTTTTTTTAATCAATTTGAATTTGAATTTGGATTTAGATTTAGTACTTTTATCGTTGGTATAGGTTCAGCAATACAGTTTACACCAAGTATCGATTTATAGTGGCATTCGGAATCAGATTGTGTCTTCCTAACAGTATAGACGAAGACCCAGTGGGAGAAAGTCTTTCGAGGTCATGGGCTCACTATGTTTTTAGGTGTAAAGATTGTGCTCCTGATGAGGCGTTAAATAACCCGAAAAATGTAGTATTAATATAATGACAAACTTAGAAAATTTGCATTTCCATCAATTGTGCCTATGAGTGAATATTATATATTGACATTTAACATGTCTGTCTTTTCATTCATTTCTTTTAATTTTATTCAATCGATATTTTACATTTATACGATAACAATAAGAAGACTAACTTTCCTGAACTTCAAAGTACTTGGACTCCGAACTAACTCTCATTTGATATTAAACCACACATGATGATAAAATAGGTCTTTAGGAAATTAACTCTATAATTGAATTAATTCATTTCTAGAAGCAGTTTCGATGCATTGTAATTCCGTTTCCTCTTAATCATTCTTAACTTGACTCTTTTCTCCTGTTTCCCTTAATGTTTTCGCAGAAACACATTTATTACATTAAAATCCTTTATCACTAATAATAAAAATGGAAATAGTATGATAAGTTATTCCTGAAGATTTTTTTAAATGCTGTTGCAAAACTATTTAATTTCTTTGATTCTTGGTAATCGCATTTTTTCGCAAGAGTGACATTGTTCAGTTTTCCGTATTCTATTCAGTCAACCGTTTCTAATTTCCTTTAAAAAAACATCTTTGGATAGATAGGGTTTAAAGGCGAAAATATGAGGAGTTATCGTCGTCTTGACTCTTTGAAGATGAATTTGTATTTTAGCAGATTTCAAAACATGTCCACGAAGTCCATTGTTGCTGATTAACCTGATTCATCACCCTCACCACCAGTAGGAAATAAAAATGAGGTCCATTCTAAATTATATATATATATATATAATTTTAAATGGGCATCATTTGCTTCATCTCCTAGGTAGAATTAATGGACTTTGAGGAAATGTTTTGAAATCTGTTAAAATAGACATCCATCTTCAAAGGTTCTAAAAATATTCATTCTTATATGAATTTGCTTATACATTAACCCTAGAATGGTAGTGAACGTAAAAATTACGTATGATCTGGTTTGAACTGTTATCAAAGGGCCGTTAACGACCCCACCACCCCCACCCCTCAGCTATGAGCCCTCCAGACAGTTGGCCTTCACCTCCACCAAGTGCAGATAAGTGAACCTTACCACTCATCCAATACTATTTTTCGAAATAAAAACTACACGTAATATTTACGTATCAATACTATTAACCGCAACTTTTTGGCACGTAAAATTTACGTATCGCTACTAATAACGGGTTTTTATGCCATAACTTAGTTAATATTATTCTCAATTTATTTTCTTCCAATTTATTTTTATATTCTAATTTATTTTCTCTTAATGTTTTTAACTTTTATTTTTCAATATAAAAAAGACAAAGATGTATAGAAAGATATATTAATCTTCTTATAGTTTCGAAAAAATGGAGAAAAAATATTCAATGGATGAAGAAATCAGAAATTTGTTGAAAGAACTCTGCAATGAGTCAGATGGGGAACATGACAATTATGAAATAGATGGATATGGATACGACAGCGATGATGATCCGGAGTATTCTCCAAGTGATGAGGAGGTTGAGCCTTCGGAAATGATTGAAACACAGAGTGAGCCAGATAGCGATGAGAGTGAGAAAATTTTAGAAAACATCAAGGCAATTGAAGAAAGAGAAGAAACACAGAGGCAAAAAAAACCTAAAACCTCTCAACCACACAATATTGACAGATCAGTGACAATAAATGTAGAAGGCGGGTTGTGCTTGGTAAGAATGAATATGAATGGAGCACACAACCTCCGGAACGTGTTTCGAACAATGCGCCTGAAAGGAATGTCGTGCACATTATTAGATATTAACGTAGATATAAGTTAAAGATATGTGTATGTTTTAATAAAACAAAAAAATAGTAACAAACTTTAACAAGTTTTGAATAATTTCGCCAATTACCAATTGCACATGTAAAATTTACGTATCAGTACTATAAGCGGTAAATAATATCACTACCATTCTAGGGTTAAAATGTATTTACGACACTCTTGGTACTTAAAATAAAAAATATCAAAAGGTTTATACAGTGGAATTTTATTTAGCTCACCTAGCCACAGAGCGACAGACTTTATTTTTTATTCATTTGAACATGCCAATTCCCTTCTTGTCTTATACGTTAAAGTTGTCTAACAGTTTTCTACCTGAGAACTACTTTTGTATACTACTGTTGGTACACAAGTAGTGTTTTGAGTATACAAAATATTTGTATTTCAACTTATTTTTTCTCCTTTATAAGAATATCAACACAGAGTCTAATTTTCATTGTCGTTCAATTTTTTTTATAATTATTAATATT